>CM053249.1:42087498-42534332 GCA_028583405.1 Pogonophryne albipinna
TAATATTATTTTCAAAAGCTTTTTTAGTCTGATGCTTCAATTAATTTTAAACAGACAGTTCAACAAAAGGATACCCAAAAAATGTAATTTTATCATTTAAATATTGAATTGTTCTCTCTTAGTAAGATCCCATTTTCAATAACATTGCGGTCTTACCTTGACTTGAAGATGAAGTCCATTTGCCTATCCTTCTGGACAAAAATCTCTATTACTTTTTTGTAAAAGTCCTCCTTATGTTCTTGTAGTTTCAAAAGTCTATCATAAATCTAATCTAATCGATAGATTTATGATTAGAAAATTATAAAAGTAGGGTAGACATGTGGATATTATCCGGCTGAACAAAGCGTGCATTTATCTAACAGCTACGTTTCTCACGGACCTTATTTGGAGCTATTTTCTAAAATCCTATGGAGAAATCTCATAGCTTTTTTGTCGAGAGAAGCCAGGCGCAGCTTACTTCCGGGTTTTAGGACGCGTCACTGCAGCTCTCTCGTCTCCTCTTCACACACCACACTTTTCGCGGCACACGTACTTACAGCCAATCAGCTCTGAATTATGTGAGATGACGTATGGTGGGGATGGCAGCTCAATGCCCCTATGGTCATTATTTTTTTGCCACACACATTAAATAGGAAAATACTGTGAGCATGCGCAGTGTAGTTTTTACAGTCACCGTTCACTTAGACAGTGAGAGGGAGGGGCAGGATCGGGTTTTGTCCCACATGGCTCTAAACAGCTCAATAGACACACACTGTAGACACTAATTAGAAGAACACAGACTAAAACAGCAATATACAGACAAATCAGTTTTTTTGCATTTTTTTGTAATCATTATTTGTAATACTTTCTGCTGACACTAGGTGGGGCTGCCCCTAATGACCAGTCACCACCAGTATGGGTACCCCTGCTGGTCTAAGAGTCAAACTCATTCAGTTATTGTTCAGTTAAAATTCATTCAATTATGTCTGCCACCTTATATATTTATATGTTAGGCTTTACTGATGTGCCACAATAATGTCACCTAATGTTATTCAGTTAAAATATAAATACTGTGGCTTTGCAAGTTAACATTAATTGATATGACTGCGATTAAATCAGCATATACTTCTGCCAGGGGATGCCACCCCTGAAATTCTCCTGCCACCCTCTTGCCACCCCATGGATATTTTTCTAGATCCACCCCTGGTTGTGTGACCTAAAAAAAGAAAAATAGAAGATCAGTTTGAACCATAAAAAACATTTATATGAGAAAGATGAAAATTGATTGATGAACACTGTGTGTCTGGGTGTGAGAGTCCAGCTCAGGTTGAGCAGGGGCTGCAAATAGACAGACGGTAGTCCTTGCATGTGAACTTCCAACATTTGCAGCAGGTGCTGCAAACTCTCCTCTTTCTGTCCATGCAAAAGTGGCACTGCCTCCTGCCTTTACATTTACTGAGGGGAGAGGGGCCTGCAGCAGCACCCTGTAGATCGGAGACTATTCCTGTAGCGGCTGATGAGCCAACATGAGCAGCTCCACGTACGCCTGCAGTTCCTCTGTGGCCACATCTCGCCAGTCTCCCATGCATGTTTTTCATGGCCTCAATATGCTTCAGGATTTTATCCGTCAGCAGCAGTGCAAAGCTGGACCTCGGGTCACTGATTCGGGCAACAGCATAGTGTGTAGGTCCCGGGATCAAACCTGTGGCTGCTGGGACGTAGTGGTGTGTCTCAGTGTTTGTGGGAGACCAAAACATTTTTCCACCTCTTCATCCATCTCCCCTCCGCTCTCATCTTCAAATGAGTCTTGAGATGAGTCTGAGTTGGACTCTGGTCTGTTTCTACCTCTGAGGCCTCCTCCGTTTCAGCCTCAGAGTCCTCGGAGGAGGATGAAGAGCCATCCTCGCACACAGAGTGCATAATCATTACCAGAGCCTCCTGTGTGCCGAATTCCTTGCCATCTCCAAAATGACTACTCCCGCACTAATACTCATACTTCTAACCATGGCTGCTGCACCTGCATAAACAACCTGAGCGAGAACCCAAACAAAGTTCAATTTTGTTTTGGTTCTCGCAACTCATCGTTTTTGTTGTTGAATTAGATTATGACGCAGTTTCTAAGAGAAATGTTTTTTGAGGTTGGACACACACACACATACACACATACACACACACACACACACACACACACACACACACACACACACACACATACCATTATCCAACATCAATAGAGAACCACAGTGATGCGTCCTAAAACCCGGAAGTAAACTCCTTCCGGTTCCTTCGTCAAAAAGCAATGCAATTTCTCCATAGGATTTTGGAAAATAGCTCGAAATAAGGTCTGTGGTTGACACAGATTTAAGAAACGGATCACGTTTTGTTCAGCCGGATAATATCCACATGTCTACACTACTTTTATAATTTTCTAATCATAAATCTAGTCGCCAGAAGCAAAATGCTAACGTTATGCCATAAACGAACTACAACAGGGTCGCTGCTTCAACGTCACGCCAACTTAAGATCCATATAGAGTGGCGAAGTCACGGCCATCTACTTCCGGTCCATGGCACCTTATTTCGGAAAAATTATGTATTGAAGTCAATGGAGAGAGAAAACGTATCTTTCTATGACGTTTGAATTGTGCCACGAATTACACATATGATGTTTGTCAATCTTAAAAAATCATTTCCATGTCAAAAAAGTCACAGTTTGTCATAAAACTGTTGAAATATAAGACTATGAAAAATACGCAACTAGAAAGACTACAAATCCCAGAGTCGCGTAAGTGATGTCATAACTGATGTCACAATTGTTTTCCTCCGCTAAATATAAGATAGCTAAGATAAGATAACTTTAACAAGATGCCTGTGTGCTTAGTACCAAGTTGTAATCATACCAGCAATGGGTCTTGCTCGTTCTTTCGCTTCCCGTCCGATGAAAGGACCAGGAGTGGCTGGATCAAGTTAGCTACCTAGCTAGTAGCTGGCACGTTAGATAGCATTACAGCCTTAGCCTTGTCATTTTTATTAGCCTTAACATGAAGTAACATTAAGGCGAGACACCCCAGGTGAATAGGGTAATTTTTTTAACTTAAAGGTATCAGCTAGAAATTTCTCCAGTTAATTATTTACAATAAGGCAATTGTTTTTTGTATTACAAGTTTTCTGAAATAGCATGTTTAAATATGCAAATTTTCATTATCTCATTAAATATGCACATCTTTTAACACATTTCAGGAATCGAAATCTGAACTTTGGATAAAGCCAGGTTCAAAATTCTTGTTTCATTTTGTAGTCATATTAGTATCTAAGGCTTTTACAGAAGGGATATTGGATATCTCTTTTTATCACTCCATGAATCAGAAAATACTGTCAACAGCCCTAAAATATCAATTTTCGCCATGTTTTTAGGTATACAATGTTGTATAATTCAGGCTATGAATAATATATGAACAAACCCTTCTGTAAAAGCCTTCATAATATTGATAGGAATATAACTGGAAGGTTTGGTGTATCTACGTGCTACTGAAGTTGAAATTTCGAACTCAGAGTAGGAGAAAAAACTCATTTTGAGAAAACGACCTTTAAAGATTGCAGTGAGGCGCTAGCTAAACCCTCCTGTTCTTTGGATGATAGCTTGCGCATCGACGCACTCCGCGAAGGTATTTCATGTTCGGGGTCATTTGTTTTTTGTATAACCTTGCTTCGTGCAAGTGACAATTGTTGTCGTCTTCTCTGTGAACGTTTTTTTCGCCATTCTTTTGCCATTTTGAGATTTCAATTTCTAGCGGAAAGCTAACCAGGAAGTGTTTTAGCACACCACGTGACGCATCTGAACGAATCACGTTGTCAGAAATTGACACCAGCCAATGAGATTTCGTTTCTTGGTTTAAGACCCCTTTGTACTTTCACGATTGGTTGCTGATACAAAGGAAATGACCATATTTGGATCCGATGAGATTGTGCAGGAGAGACACAGCTTTCCAACGATATCTCTGTTGACATGGTGCACACAGCGGTCGCTGTACTTTATGTTACGTTAGAATGCTAACTTTTGGTGAATTTAGGAGAAATCTACAGACGCAAATAGACAAACTATAGTAAAATAAACACTTAAATGTGTATTTTGTACGTTTTCCTTCCAAAAGCCTGAAAGAAAACATGTTATAGAATCAAAATAGCACAAAATCTCAAAATTGACCAGTACTTGAAAAACGATGTTTTTGCCTGCCGTGTCTCGCCTTAAGTAACCCAAAATGTTAAACAGTAAGAGTAGTAGTCATATTTCGTGAACCCTTTGAAGAGTACTGTCACACCGGTGTGATCATTCTATAATACACAACTTAAGCCCGTGGGAGAAATGCTAACGCTACATTAGCATCGCTGATCTTTTCTACTTCATGCTATCTGCACAAATGGTTGACATTAAACTTTAAAAAAGACCAGGCAGTTCAGAGAGAATCAAAGGAAGGCAGGCAGGCAGCTTTGCATGACATTCTTCTGGACGTGTTTCATTGTGGTGATAGTGAGGGTAGTCAATCCCTTGTTTAGCAAGACAGTAGTGACGGCCATCTTGGTGATGTGTGTTGTTGTGCAAGACCAGAGATGTAGCTCATTGAGTGTTTCACGGAAAAAATTTTGTTACTTCACAGTTTTACGACACATTTTTTTTTTTTTGACTGGCAAAGTTATCTTTTAAATTGACAAACATCATATGTGTAATTCGTGGCACAATTCAAACGGACGCTGCACTAGGTCATAAACCAGAGGAGACTGTGAAGTCCACCGCAGACGGACCACTTTGAAGGCAGCTCATGGTGGAATAGCCTCCCAACTGAGATACGGGATTGTCCCACTCTCAATAGCTTCAAAGGTCAACTCAAAGAATGGTTGAGAAACAAACAGACGGGCAATCACCACTAAATGCACTTTAACACAGGGGTATCTCCTCATGCACTTTATGTATCTCTTGTATCTTCTCTTGCACTTTATATGTCGTTGCTGCTATATTGTATTACCATGTCATAAATACTTGTGTATTCTTATTCTCTGAAAACTTCGAGCAGCGGCTCCTGGACATTAACTTATCACTGGGACAGTTCATCTTCGTAAATAGACGAGGGTTTCAGCCATATTTCAACATTTTTACGACAACCTCAGTCTTACAGTAGCGTGGCCTAGCAACAGCTAAAGCCTGGTAGGCTACTGCATGCTATTTAGCTTAAGCTAGTTGGTAGCAAAATGCCTCCGTTCTCTACAGATGACTTCCACAATCTTATACAGAAGATCGCTGTGTTGGAAATGAAAATGCAACGGTTGGAAGTTAACGTGGAAGTGAATGGACTATGTCGTGGGAATGACACCACTTTACCAGTGTTGCAAAATAATGGAGAAGGGTATGTTAACTCACAGCTAGTTAGCAGCTACAAGGATTCCAAGGAACAGGAGGGCTGTGTACTGGGTAATAAATCTACAAGTGGTAGTCCTCCCTGGAACTCTCTGGGTGCAAAGCCTAAGAGTAAATCATTTCCATGGGATTTGGGAGGACGGATAACAGGCAGAGCCCAGCGCTCTGAAATCTGTGATGCGACCGGCTGGCCTGCATTGTTATCACCCAGGAAGAGCGCCTCTTCAACCCCTATTCATACTAGGAAACAGCAGTGGACAGCTGCTAAAGGGAGAATTACAAACAATCCTCCTAAACCACCAAGTGTGCCAATCCAGAACAGATACGCTCCGCTGACCGAGAACCGGAGATCTCTTTCTGATGACCTGTCCTCTTCACACAGCAGGGTAAGGACCAATAGCTACTCCAAAAGTAAAAGGCTAGAGGGAAAGCTAACGACTGGGCCTGAAACTCTGATTGTGGGTGACTCTGCTGTAAGAGATGTAAAAGGTCTGTGTAATAAGAACAACACCAAAGTACTCTGTTTTCCCAAGGATGTGGTCTCTGACTTGGCTGAGAAGATCCTGCATATTGGGGCTGAACATCCGACTGTGAAGAATGTGGTACTACACATTGGAACAAATTATGTTGTGAAACAACAGTCAGAAGTGCTGAAAGAAGACTTTAAATGTTTGTTGGAAACTGTCAGCTCTCTAAATGCAGAGGTGTTCATCAGTGGCCCTCTACCGCCAGTCAGAAGAGGAGTGGAGAGATTCAGCAGATTGTTTGCACTGAACACCTGGCTTTCAACTGTCTGTACTGACCATTCTGTCCATTTTATTGACAATTTTAACTTTTTCTGGGATCGCAGACATCTTTTTAAGGCAAATGGAGTTTGCCTGAACAAGTCAGGAGTGAAATTGTTTATCTCTAACATATTCAACTGCCTGCGTCATCAATCTGTTCCCTCTGCCAAGGACAAGCGGCAAGAGGAATCAAAACAGGAGAAAGACACAACACATCGCGCAGAAAACCCTGAAGAATTATCACTGCACCCGCCTGAGGAATGTTCTGATTATGGGAGACAAATGAAGGAGATACAGAGGGTAGGCACCGATTCCTTCCTGGAGTTCAATAACCAAACTAAGGCGATACACAGGGCTGGCAGCATGTCCTTTACCCCCGCTCCTCAACGACGCCCACCAAAATCACTGAAGCAGAGACGCGCACCATCTCCCCCATCTTCATCAAGAAAGCATCTGCAGTCTCCGAAGCCTGATAAGGATGTGTGTGTACAAAATGCAACAAACCTTTACTGATATGTGCTGGGTCCAGGCTCAAGGGCGTATGGCACTCTCAACTATTTCCAGGACATGCCGGGGCCCTGCCTGCCTATAGCTTTGCCGATATCTGTGTTGATAGGTAATCGATTAAGAGCCGTGAATCATCTTAGATACAGGAAGCGCTCAAACGTTTGTGTGAGTTTATCTAATTTAGCAGTGATTCCATGTCAGCCACAGCTTGTTACAAAAAACATGACTGATAGTGTGTTTAACAAACTTAAACTAGCTTTATTAAATGTCAGGTCTTTGGCAGGAAAAACATTTTTAATCAATGATTTTATCACTGAGCACAATCTCGATGTTATGTTTTTAACAGAAACTTGGATTGAACAAAATAACAGTGCAGCTGTTCTTATCGAATCAACACCTCCCAACTTTAGTTTTATGAGTCAGGAAAGAATGCATAAGAAAGGGGGTGGAGTTGCTATTCTGTTCAATGATTCCCTTCAATGCAGGAAGACATCTTATGGGAACTTCGATTCTTTTGAGTATGTGGCCCTTCAGCTGAAATGCTCTTCTCGAGCTCTGTTCCTAAATATCTATAGACCACCCAAATACTGTGCAAGCTTTTTTGATGACTTTACTGAACTGCTGTCTATAGTGTGTATTGACTTTGACCGTCTATTCATTGTTGGTGATTTTAACATCCATGTTGACAACCCCCAGGACAGAGGGGCAAAAGAACTGTTTTGTGTTCTTGATAGCTATGGACTGACTCAGCATGTGACGGAGCCCACGCACAATAAGGGGCACACTCTGGGCTTAATTATCTCAAAGGGTCTGAATATCTCTAAGGTTGTGGTGACTGATGTTGCACTCTCTGACCATTCCTGTGTTTTCTTTGAGAGCTCTTTTTCTGTTCACAAAAATATTCAAAAAGAGATAACCACAAAGCGATTTAACTGAAAATACTAGGGAAATGTTTACTCAGAATTTTTCTTCCACACTTGCCCCTGCTAACATCTCAGTAAATGAACTAGTAGATCATTTTAATTCAAAAATTAAAAATGTTATAGATGCCATTGCTCCAACTAAGGTAAAGGAAGTGACTGGGAAGAAAATATCTCCATGGAGAAAGGCCATGACCGTGAGAGCAGAAAAAAGAGAATGTCGAAAAGCTGAACGCAGGTGGCGAAAAACAAATCTCCAGGTGCACTTTGAAATCTATAAAGAGAGACTTGGCCTTTATAATTTGGAATCGAAAAACGCACGACAATCGTTCTTCTCTGACATCATTACCAAAAACAAAAACAACGCACGTGCCTTGTTTGCTACCGTCGACAGACTAACTAACCCCCCAGTGTCAGTAGCCTCTGAATTTCTATCCACCAGGGCGTGCAATGATTTTGCCTCCTTCTTCACTGACAAAATTCAGAAAATCAGACAAGCAGTCAGTGCCTCTGCATCAGGTACAGCAAATGTGTTGTCTCTGTGTCCACTTAACATCAATTCAAACACCATGACACAATTCCATCAGATTAATGACAAAAGACATTATACAACTTCTGAAATCCTCCTCCTGCTGCCTTGATATTATTCCAACAGGATTTTTCAAAGATGTTTTGCCTTGCATGGCCTCAGATCTACTTCATATAGTAAACAAATCTCTTCACTCAGGTATTTTTCCACAGGCCCTGAAAACTGCAGTCATTAAACCGCTCTTAAAAAAGAATAATCTAGATGCTTCAGTAATGAACAATTACAGGCCCATATCAAACCTCCCATTTCTAGGTAAAATCATTGAAAAAGTTGTTTTTCAACAGTTGAGTAATTTCTTGCATTTAAATAACTGTTTCGATGTGTTCCAGTCAGGCTTTCGTCCAAACCACAGCACTGAGACTGCTCTTGTAAAGGTCTTTAATGACATCCACTTAAACACAGACAGTGGCAGAACTTCAGTGTTAGTATTATTAGATCTCAGTGCTGCGTTTGACACTGTTGACCACAGCATATTACTAGACCGACTGGAAAACGGGGTGGGACTTTCGGAAACAGTTCTAAATTGGTTTGAATCCTACTTAAAGGACAGAAACAACTTTGTTTCTATAGGTAAATACACAACTGAGTTGACAAATATGACATGTGGGGTTCCTCAAGGCTCCATCTTGGGGCCTCTTCTCTTTAACATCTACATGCTACCACTGGCTCAGATAATGAAAAACAACAAAATAAGTTACCATAGCTATGCGGATGACACACAAATTTACGTATCAATTTCACCAGGAGACTATGCTCCAATTCAAACACTGAGTAAGTGCATTGAACAAATCAATGACTGGATGTGTCAGAACTTTCTCCAATTAAACAAAGATAAAACTGAGGTAATGGTTTTTGGAGCCAAGGCAGAACGTATAAAAGTTAGCGCTGAGCTTCAGTCTGCAATGTTCAAAACAACAGATAAAGCCAGAAATCTAGGTGTAGTCATGGACTCTGACCTGAGTTTCAACAGTCACATTAAAACAGTTACTAAATCAGCCTACTATCACCTGAAGAATATATCTAGGATTAAAAGACTAATGTCACAGCAGGATTTGGAAAAACTTGTCCATGCTTTTATCTTCAGTAGACTCGACTACTGCAATGGTGTCTTCACAGGTCTCACTAAAAAATCTATTAGAAAGCTGCAGCTGATTCAGAACGCCGCTGCTCGAGTCTTCACTAACACTAAGAAAGTGGATCACATCACTCCTGTTCTGAAGTCTTGACACTGGCTTCCTGTGTGTCAAAGAATAGATTTCAAAATACTGCTGCTGGTTTATAAAGCACTGAATGATTTAGGCCCAAAATACATTTCTGACCTCCTGCTAAATTATGAACCATCCAGATCTCTCAGGTCTTCAGGGACTGGTCAGCTTTCTGTCCCCAGAGTCAGAACTAAACATGGTAAAGCAGCGTTCAGTTATTATGCTCCAAATATCTGGAACAAACTCCCAGAAACCTGCAGGTCCGCTGCAACTCTGACTACTTTTAAATCCAGGCTGAAGACTTTTCTTTTTGTCGCTGCTTTTAATTGAACTATTCATATCTTAAACTGCACTGTAACTTTTATCACTGTAACTTTTATCCATGTATTTTTTCTTTTAATGTTTCTTTTATTAGCTTTTCTTTTTAATGACTGATTTTAAATGCCATTTTCTTAATGTCTTTCATTTTTTTGTAAATCACTTTGAATTGCCTTGTGTTGAAAAGTGCTATATAAATAAACTTGCCTTGCCTTGCTCTTGCTCTTTTGCACTTTTTGCATATCATGTATTTGTTTTTGCAATGTTTGTAAAATGTAAATTTCTTAAATGTTTTTATGTGAGGGACTGCGGATGGAAATTAGCTGAAAGTTAAATCAGGCACTGTTATGCTTGATACATTTGAATGTTTTAAGTGTTCATTACAGTGCATTGTCCCTGCGAAATAAACGATTAAATAAAAAAATAAAAGTATGTTTTTTCAGTAATTTTATTTGTCAGAACCTAACCTCAGGGTTCATACACTTTTTCACCAATGATTTTCAATGACTTTTCCATGACTTCTCAATGACCTTTAACTAATTTTCCATGACCAAAAAAAAATGACCACTGAAAATGGTTTATTTTAACATGGAACAGGAAAATAAGGTGTGCATATGAAACATGTTGTGCCTATCTAAAACAAATCAAATAGTAGTCTTACTAGCTTCTACAGGCTGAAGCAACTGTAGTCAGGGATGCAAACTCATCAGGTATGAAAATGGTGACAAAGAACCGAGCCCCCCCCCCCCCCCCGACCCTCTGAGTACTTCTACTTTTACTCAAGTACAAGATCTGAGTACTTCTACTTCTACTAAAGTACAAGATCTGAGTACTTCTACTTTTACTCTAGTAGGCTACAATATCTATACTTATACAAATAGCCTATGAAAAAAACTATTAGAAAACGAAGGCTAAAGCTAACGTTAGCAGATAGTGACAATGTATGCTAGCTAGCTAGCTCAACGATTCCTTAAACAGGGTATATGCAGGAATCCTGAAGTCAAATGTAATACCTTTTAAGACCTTTTTTAAGACCCTTTCCATACATTTTAAGACCTCATCGCAACTTCGAGTTCTAACCGGTTACATCGGCGACACACTTTACCTCACATTTACTATATTGATTGTAAGATAGCACAACTAAACAGAGTGCAGACAGACTACTGAAGCCTCCTCTCCACATGAACTTCAACCTCTCTGTGAAGGTTAGGTTTAATGCAGTATGCTGCTTTGTTGCTTCTGTACTCTGTGCTCTTTCATTCCAGTAAAACTCCTCAGAAACCATTAGAAACCAGTATTTGACCAATAAACAAACTTTGAACTATGAAATATATCAAACTTTGGTGAGCTTCAGCGGGGTAATGCCATATAGGAGCTCCCTCACAAATACCCAGGGGTTAAATTGGGCTGGGGCTGTCCGGGGCTAAGCCCGGCACATAGGACGATGCTCTGACGTCATCACCCTCACACATTTGTCATATGTTTACAAAAAACGATATATATGTTAAGACTTTCCTCGTTCTTAATATAGACTATATTTAGGGTCGATATGTGTTGACCTTACTTTAAAATAGCAGATTTCTGTGACCGGATATAGTTTGGCTTATACCCCGGCCCCACGAGGACGCATACAGTAAAACGCATACGCAAACGCAAAAAAGTCTTCCGTTCACACGCATTCGATTCATTAACGTGTCCGTTCACACTAGACCGCTGGAAATGCTGGAAACGCTGTAGTACATATGCCAGGCCTGTAAGTGGCGCTGCTTCCGCCACAAAATACACCAAAAGCAGCGAAGAAGACCCCGGAGCATGGTTGTCCTTCTGTTTATTCTCCGCGGTGGACGGCGTGTTCTCCTGCTGTATATCTCTCAGGTAGTCCACCAGCAGATAACACCCCCCCCCCCCCCACCACAGAGCGGAGCAAGGCAACGAAACTTAAAATAAGAAGCAGCATTTTATGGCACGCTATGCATGGGGCCACCTTGAGGGGGTTTCCCGACATGTTGTTTCAGTAAATTAAAGTGTGTTTCATGTTGTCGTTGCTATGGACCTTCTTAATACCTTGGAAAATGCCGGAAAATGCCGTTTAATACTTTTTAATAGCCTTAATTTTCGCTAAATTGATTTATCAACTTTTAATACTTTTTAAGACCCCGCGGACACCCTGTTAAATAATATTGCGACAGAAAAACGTTTCAGTTCACATCACGCTCTGCCGCTTTGCTCTGAACACCTGAACGGCCTGTTCTAACAGCTGTTCACCAGCGGTGCAGTCTGTGCCACAGTGACTCCGCACAGTTAACGAACGCACCGTAGATAATGTAGCTGACCCTCATCCCGGAGCAGCAGAGTTCAGCCGGCCCGACAGGCAGTAAACTCGAGCACACAGCTCGCGCTTCATATATTAAAAAATAACACCATGCGCGTCATGATGGCACATAACAGCTCGGGACCGCAGATTATTTCGGCGATTAGATAAAATGTAAATTATATTTGACAGCAACCTCCTAACAAAACAACAGAAAACACATTCTTACCCTGTTTTAAATTGTAAATAGTTTACAAATAATTTGATATATTTAATTAACTTCCTCTATCACCTTTTTTTAAATGGAACACTGTGAATATACCAGGTCTGGTAGCTTTTGATGTATTTCAGACATATGAAGCTGTTTGGAGATTAGCAGACAGGGGCAGCACATTATATAAGGAAATGTTTCCTGTTGCTTCTACTAAACACCTTCAAAGAAAGAGACAAGGCTAATTTACAAATGTATTAGTATATTTATGTTTGAGGATTGATCAGACATGTCAGTTCTCTGCCTCTGCTGAAGCCCTGTCATTTTCTGCACCTGACAAGAAAACACACGTTAACACTGAACGGCACATCAACTCTGTGTTTGCAATATTTTGAACTGTTGAATGTATTCCTCAGAAACATCAACAATAAAGGCTGACCTTCAGATGATGGTACATTTACAGCAGGTCTGTTATATTCTAGTTTTTTTTGATAAAGCTCACATGAGGTGTGTGTGCCTGTCCACAGCGTCAACTCGGTTACACACTTGGGGATCCACTTGAGGATGGCAGGCGAGCCCGACTCCCCCCACTCACCCTCAGCTCGGTCCTGGATAGAATGAAGAACACACTGTGAGAAAAAGTTCTACAATATATTGTTAACATTCATTTTGGACCTTCAACACACTTTTATTTACATGTAACGTGCTGCCCAATTAATCCAAATGTAATACCACGATATGCTTGTTTGTTATAGATCCTCTTAAAAAAATCACACCATGATCATTGAAAATTATTTTTCAATGATCATGTGAATCGCAAATCATATCGCATTGGCAATATCAGTCAATCACAACTAGTCGTTTTTCTAAATTGTGCAGCCACAAACATGAATCCTGAAGTTTTGATAAAGTCACTCAACGTGACTGATCGTCATGCATATAAAGTCAAACATGCACTTAGAACAGATTAACTAAGGAAGAAGGAGTTGTTCTAGCAGACAGAAAGGACACGCCTGTCTCTACTGACACACTCTGGAGTTAGAGCACCTCCTCGGTGCTGAGGTACCCCTCTCTGGAGCCTAGGTAGGGGGACCGCTGTGTTTTTAGATTTTTACCGTTCTCCTCATCAGTCGCTGGCTGGAATTTAAGTTAAGAGAGTTGTCATGGTTACCTTGTGTCTCAGTGCACTCAGTGTCATATCATGAATACTATCCCTTCTGTTTGCAGACACAGTAAGGAGAAAGAGTTGTGTGGTTGTGTGATCACCTGCTCAGTGGGGCGGTATTCACCGTGCTGCTCACAGCCGTCAAACACGTACTTCCCCGGGCCGGACGGCTGAGGAGAAAATAATCTGCTGTGATTGTTACTGAACACAATGTAAAACATGTTTTATTACAACCTGGGTTTTATTTGTGTGTATTGTGTTTTAGTGGCAAGCTGTCAGGGCCCTCTAGGCCCTTTCTGAGGGCCTAAGATATTCTAAAAAATAATATTTGAAAACATTAAAAAAAAATACATTTTTTAAAAATATATATTTTTAAATATTTCTTTAGTTATATTTTTCATTAGTTTTACCAAAATAACTTAATGTAATTGTTTTTAAAATAACATTTCCAAAGAAATAAATAAATCTAATCGATAGATTTATGATCGATAGATTTGATTAGCATAAGTTCGTTCATGATGGCTCACGTCAGTGATAGTGATGACATTGTCGCAAAATTATTAACCGAGTCATTTTCAAGATTGAGTTACAATGATGAACTGGAGTGGCAAAGGATCAGCTGAATGACCCGCCATCAAGTGCTTCATCCAAAAGGACAGGAGGATGGACTTTGTGTTTCAGTGATTTGATCATCAAAGGTAGGCCTAAGTCATTTTCAATGTGGGCCGCCGTGCCGACTTAATTCATTTGTAATTGTTACTTGGCTGTGGGTGCCCTGTCATGATAGGTGTTTATATAAATGGTGTTGTTTAGTGTGGTAGAGGGTCGCTGCCATTGATGCGTTTTGCACCCCGGGCCGCTGTTTTGATATTCCGCTGAAGTATACGCTGTGACCATAGACTTAAAGCCTTGGTATAAAACCAACGGCTCGCCACTGTTGTGTTGTGTATGTGTTTAATGTGGTATGTACACTTTAGTTGGTGAATAAAATGTTGCATTTTGTGAGGTATTAAAGTAAAACTTACATTATTGTTGACAAAGTTACCCATGTATCTGTTGTTAGAGTGGATATACTCCCCAGCTGACTCCATCTTGCCATTTACCCATGAGCCCTTGTACTTGGAGACAGTTTCCTGGTAGTTGTAAATGCCCTGGCCATGCCTAGCAATCACATGAGACCAAGGATGTCAGCAGTTCTGAAATGCTATTAACGGTATTTAGAATGGGTTTGGTAATGTTCAGGTAAAAAGGTGACGATATTGAAACTTAGCTTTGGTTGAAAATAAATATACATCCTGTTTATTGAAATCACTTTGTCAGGCTGTTGAAATAACATATGCAACCTAGTTGTCTACAGCAGTGATTTAGCAAAGGTCTCAATCATTGATCATTGTTGTAAGGAGTACTCGTACTAGAAATACTACAGTGTAAAAATACTCTGTTACAATTAAAGTCCTGCATTTCAAATCTTACTTAGGTAAAATAACAAAAGTATCAGCATTCAAATATACTTAAAGTACCAAAAGTAAAAGTACTCATTGTGCGTAATGTCCCATGTTAGAATCATATTTATTAAATAACTGGATTATTTTTTGAATGCTGGTAAAGGTTGGGCTACTTTTATCTACTACTGCTGTATATCTTAAGCTATACTTTTATACCATAGTTTATTTATATTTTGTTTAAGCTAATGATCTGAATCTGTACAGTAACTAGTAACTCATTTTGTCAAATAAATGCAATAGAGTAAACAAATATAATATTGGCTTCCAAAAAGCATTGGAGTAGAAGTATAAAGCAGCATAAAATAAAATACCTACAGTAAGTAAAGTATAAGTACCCCAAAATCTTACTTAAGTACAATACTTGAGTAAATGTTGTTCACTAAATTACACCACTGAGGTTAGATAATGGAAAACCAAGCTGGCTTTTAAATCCAGATGGCACAGAGAATTGTGTGCTTTCACAAAATGTAGATATACCTCATATGATGAAGCCACTCCCCCTCATAAGCATCTCCATTGGGGTAGGTGTAGAGACCATGACCCTGTCTCAGGTCCTCAACCCACAAACCTAACACACACAAAGTTGCCAGCTGAAACATAGTATAATCTTCACAAAACTGTAAACGGACACACACTGATGGAATGCAGAAGTTGGCAACTATCCCAAAATAATATGATTCTTGTACCTTCATATTTAGAGCCATCGGGATAGTAGAAGGTGCCGTGTCCATGTTTCATGTTCTGGTAATAGTCTCCAACATATCTCGCCCCATTCTTGAAGCAATATGTCCCCTAGAGTCAAGATGAATTGTCAAAGAGACATTTGTCTTGCAAGAAGCACACGTGGCAGGTACATTCAGAAACAGACGCTTTGCCACGGCCTGCCATGGCCTCTGTTGCAGGAGCTGCACTGACTGGCCGTTTGAAGCTGATGCTGACTGACCTGTCTATGCACGTTGCCAGGACAACACTGTAAAATGTGCAATATATTTGTCAAAAACATTTATTTTAGAAATTATTACTCCTGTTATTCAATTTAACTTTGGGTGCTTAATGAGTTAAAGGGAACTACTGTGTCTACTTTCTATATTCATGATGATAAACAAGATGTATTATAATTAAATAAAGAAATATAATTGACAAAGATAAATATCAGTATTGACAATCGGTGGTCGTCTACTACAACAATCTTATTTTCCAATTGCATATATATATATATATATATACCATTTTAAATCTTTCATGGACCTTGGCCCAGTGATGTCCTTAATATGACATAACATGTATGAGGAATCCTAGCTAAACAGCAGTTACATATTTAGAACAATAAACGGCTAGAACTTAGGAGTTCTAAGTTCTAAAAAAGTTTTCCTAACCTTAACATAGGTTCTAAGTTAGAAGCTATTTTAAGGTTAGGAAAACGTTTTCCTACCGTTGGGGTCTAAACGTTTTTCTACCTGTCCGTGCCTCCTGCCGCTCTCGTACCCGCCCTGATACACGTCCCCGTTGGGCAGGACGGCTCTCCCGGCTCCGTGCCTCTCTCCGGCTCCGTTCCTCCCGCCGTCATACTCCTGCGGGGACACGGCAGAGCGGATCACACAGCCTGCTAATGCTAACGTTAGCTTCAGCCAGCGTAATTCCTTACAACAAAGCAAAGATATCTGACTCACTCACAGACAAACAATAAACTCACCCCGAGTTTCCCGCGTTCATCATCAAACTCATCAGAACCGACATCCGACATGTTTCTGACTCCTTTGTCCCGGTGTGTGCGCTCTGCTGTTTACAGTTACCAAGACAACGGCCACGTGACCAGAAGTTGCATAGATGTTTCCCACTTTGAACAGGGGGGCCTTTTCAAGCCCCACCTGTTCCTCATCACTCCAATAAAATGGTAGGCCAAGCTTAAAATGGTCAAATGTATCGTTCTATAACAGGGGTCTCCAACCTTTTTTAGGATGAGAGCTACTTTCAAAAAATAAAACAAGTCGTGAGCTACTTTTACTCCTCTTTTTTGTTTTTTTGCAGTGTATATATTTAGCACATTTTAACATTATTATATGCTACCTTTAACCTTTGTGTGCTGTTTGGGTCTGTGGGACCCGTTTTCAGTGTTTACTAAAATAAAATGTATACAATTTAATTATTTTAACCTGCTTTATTTGGTGGTGGATGTCACATCCTCTAGGGGGGTCCGGGGGCATGCACCCCCAGGAATATTTTTTTTAAATGTTGAAGTTAAATGCATCAATCTGGTGCACTTTGAGCTAGGGCTGCTCAATTAATCGTATTTTAATCGCAATTACGATTTTGGCTTGCAACGATTATGAAAACAACATAATCTAAATAAAACGATTTTATTTTTTTTAAATAGGTTTTTCAGTTGAATTATACTTAAAGTTCAGGGTAATGAACTGTTAAAAACATACTTTTCAAATTATTTTCTTCAATAAATTGATGTTTTCAAAGTAAATGGTTAATCGTTTTTAATAATCGTGATATCAATTATTGACCCAAATAATCGAGATTATGATTTTTGCCATAATCGAGCAGCCCTACTTTGAGCCCAACATGAATTTATGGATACAGCTCTCAACACTCAGATGAAAGGGAGCTGTATACTTTTCAATAATCCAAACATCTTTAGAATATGATCACAACAAATCATTTAAACTTGTTTATTCTTATCTTATGTTACCTAGTTAGGATTCTTTCTTTTTATTTATGCATATTTGACTAATCCCTCCCCTTTTAAACTTTTTACTGTCCTATAGTACACATTGGAATGATTTCTTACTTTATTTTTTACAACTTTATTAAATAGATAAAGGTGTGCTCTCTCTCTTGCTCTCTCTCTCTCTCTCTCTCTCTTGCTCGCTCTCTCTCTCTCTCTCTCTCTCTCTCTCTCTCTCGCTCCACATTGCTTTTCTTCCCGACTGTAACGCTGTTGTGTGTGTCTGTGAGAGCGTTTCACATGTGTGTATGAGAGATTGTTACCAGTGGCGAGCCTGTCTCTGAGGGCCTAAGATATTCTACAAAATAATATTTAAAAACATTAAAACAAATTATATTTTTCTTTATATATCTTTTTTAAATATGTTTTTAGTAATATTTGTCATTAGTTTTACAAATAATAACTTGATTAAATTGTATTTAAAATAACATTTCCAAAGAAATAAATCCTTTGAATCTGCCTATTCAGTTTCTGTTTGAATGTGAAGGGTTAAATGAAAGAAGCTCGTCTCTGCGAGGTGAAGACAGGAGCTGATTGGACGTCCAGCTATGAATTCACAGAGGGCCAGCTATAGTAACTGAACGAGAGAGTAATGTCAAATGACAGTACAATTGACCAATCATATCTTCCCTCTAAATGGGTGGGCTTTATTATCGCGGACTTTATGACAAGTTCCGCCCGCTGTGAAGCGTTTCTTGTTTCCATAGCAACAACAACTGTCAACAGCGTAAACTCGCCTTCAAAATAAAAGCATGCTAAATTACACTTAAGACATACAACTGCAACGAAAGTAACAAACACAATGCAATATCCTTTTCAATTTCAAAGAACACAAATTGGGTTATCTACAGGTGTTGTTTTGTGTGGTAGAGGGTCGTTTTCATTGATGCGTTTTATACCCCGGGCCGTTGTTTTGATATTCCACCAGTGTGAAAACATTATTATTATTTTTTTTTTTTACATTTATTTTGTATTTCGCGACCCACCTATCACATCTCTGCGCCCCACCAGTGGGGCGCGCCCCACACTTTGAGAAACGCTGGGCTTAGCTTAACCTTGCCTGGAAATTACAATTAATAAAAAGTTAATGCAGGATTTTATATGTTTTACGAGACATAAGGGTAGGAATTCAGAGGGGGAAGTAGCCGTTCTGTTTTTTAACGTTATAAGTCAAACGCATGCATCATATTACGTCACATAAGGGAGCAACTTTCTCGGACTCCTTCTCTGCCCAATTCACGGAGTTGGTAGTTGGTTTGAGCGGTTGTGACTTAGTGAGCTCAGCTGGTATTTTTTCGGTCATTTTACATTGCATTTCACCAGGATGAAATTACTGAGGGGGCTGTTAAAAAATCCGAGGGGACGATTTTTCTTCACAACAACGAAAAATACTGGCAATGTAATGAATTGACAAAGTTGGAATTGAAATAAAAAAAGAAAAGTGAAACTTATGCTCGTCACCCTCTCCCTCCAGTCCACATTAATACAAATGATCCCAAAACGTATGATTGTATGAAAATATCTTAAAATCAATACAAATGTATTTATTATAAACGTTAGTCCTTAACATCTATCACTGTGTATATCACCATTCAAACATATTTTAAAAGTTGAACAAACCCCACACAGCTCAGTAAAGACTGTGGCTGAAGTCGAATAGTCCATTTAGCTTAGGAACCTTCCTAACGGAGTGAAATGACCCGGAAGTCCCTCAGTGGCAGCCATGATAAGTGCCGTTCCAATTCTCTAGATCAGTGGTTCCCAAACTTTTTGTGCCCAAGGCACACCAAAGGACAAGTAAAAATCTAAAGGCACACCTATTGTGCAAAATAGCCCTTATAACACGTGTTATCACTCATATCATGTAAAATATCTGTAAATGTGCATAATTATTTACTAATGCCAAATAAAATGTGACAAAGACAACTATATTACTCATGAAATATTTATTAACGAAATTTTTCAGAAATTAATTTGAAACTTTATCAAATTAGGCTTCATCAAAGCAGCAACACACTCCAGCAATCAGCATTGAAACATGTGCTATTGTAAATATTTTGCCGACTTACAAATTAGTGAGATACATGTGCCTGTCGGGGCGCGCAGAATTTTTTAATCCTTGGTGGCACTGAGGAGAGGGCCACTCGCAAGTCCTGTTCAACAGAGCCGTGACCTCCTGTTGTTCTTCATGTAAATCAGAGTAGAGAACACCAACTCCAGAGATGGGGTCGTTACTAAAAAAAATGTAATATATTACATATTACTTTTTAAAAAAAAGTAATATATTACACTACTTCGTTACTATCTACATAAAGTAACTCGTTACTTTACTCGCCGAGCACGTAAGAACTGCGCATGCGTGAGTGGCAATAACTTTCCTTACCAGCAGGCGGCGGTAGTGTGTATTTGTCATTCAAAACAGGCAACAACCGGAAGACAGAGAAGAAGAACAGACTACGTGATATAAACAAACAACAAATAGCATGTGCGGTAGCTCACCTTAGCATGTGTTCTTTGCAGGTGTTTGTTGAGGTTTGACGTGGTGTTTACAGCAGTGGATAACAGCTTCTGGCCTGGACACAGTTTGCTAGTGATGGCGAGATGAAGCCTTATGAAGCTTTGAAGCTTTCCAGCCAATTGGTTCGCAAAAGGCTTCATCTCATGAGGCTTCATCATGGGCTTCATTTGAACACAAACCCCCCTGTTGGTCAAAGTGTGTAAAACAGGCAGATTGGACATCTCAACAGTGTGCTCCATCTCATACCGAGTTCCCAATGAGTAAAGCCTTAGAATAACTCTAAACAACGAACATTAAATCATATTTTCATGTTAACAATATTGTATTTATTCCAGTTTAATGATTGTGATTGAAAAGCCTAAGGAGGCTGGTAAACATTGCAAAGAGGGATTTGTATTCCTTAATAATATTCATAAACGTAACCATGTTGTAGCCTGAGAAAGGCTAAACCATATAAAAGAATACATTTATTAACTACATTATCTCATTTAGCTGTAGCTTTTATAAACAACAAAAAATATGTATTGTTCAGTCGTTGAACCAGGAACCCTGCGGTCATGAGTCAACTGCTTTCCAGCTGAGCCACAGCACACACACTAAAGCTCCCTGAAAACACTGCAACATATGTATTCCTGTATTTATTGATGTTTTTATTCCTACATTTATTTATGCTTGTATCTATTTGCACTTATGACATGTTCCGACCTCTATATAAGTGAGGGTCTGGGCTCTCTTGATTCCATCGTGTCACCGGGCCCGGGTACAGGAGGGGTAATATGGTTCTTATTATACATCCATGGGTATTAAGAGCGTTGTGGTTCAATGGTTAAACCGATCTGAATCGCTTCCTGAAGCAGTCACGTGGTATCGACAGGCAGCGAGGCTTCGTTTGTCATCGATGACGTCACTGGCCCAAAACGATACAAGTCTCGATTCATGCTTCACAAAAAGCTTCGGGGATTACTCGACACACGCTCCGAAGCCTCGGCGCAATACGTAACATCACTACAATTTGCACCTCACCGTCACATTCCTGTCTATTCTTCGGACGAACTCAAAATAATGGGCATACCTCCACCCCTCGAAAGTTATCGCTGACTCAGCCATGTTTATGCAGCACTGCACGTGGAGATGTGGACTCACAAGTCGCGCAGATTACGTACATATAAACCTACAAAGTACTGATATAGTAAATTAAAAAATAATTATTTTTGTGTAGTTGTATATTGCAATAATAACGTATGGTTGTCACAAAATCCCACGGCACACCCGGGTTGCGTTCCGATAATCCAAAAATCAGCTCCTAAATTCTAACCCTATCTCCTATTCCTTGACCTCTGAGTGAAACGTCACGGGGTTAAGGGATAGTGGATAGGAGAATTCAAAAGGACTTAGGAGAAGAGACTGCGGTACTTAAGAGGCTTCTCAATACTCAAATTTCCCCTCCTCGACTCCTCGGTCCTCCGGTAGTGACCCGGAAATGAATTTCAGCGCGCCATTTTGAAGGACATCTCATTTCTCTAAATGCACTTCGAGGACCGAGCATCGAGCGTCGAGGAGGCTCTCTGGAGGAGCTATAACCGAGGATACACTGATGGTTCCTCCACGGCTCCTCCGCGGATGCATTTCCGGGAACGGTGGAGGCGTGACGCACGGCCGGACTTATCTCAGCCAATGACAGCTCTGCATGCATCCTCTGGATATTATTTTAGAAACTGCTTTCATCGCGTCGCGATGTTTACAATGAGAACAGCTGTGAGGTTGTGCAGAAAGCAGAGCAGTGTACAATATATATCACTCAGTATAACAGGCCTACTCTCTTTATTTGCTGTAGTTTAGTAGATATCTACAAACAAAGAGTCGATATTTTTCTAAGACCATTTAGTGCTTCACATAATAAAATACACAACGACTGTAGCCTGATTATGCTTTAGGAGCTGTAGGTGTGTGTGGTACAGTGTGTATGTGTGTGTGGTAGGCCTACAGTATGTAGGTGTGTGTTGTACAGTGCGTAGATGCGGCGGACAGACGGGTCTCAGTTGGTTTGGTGTCCTCTGCTTACTTTTAATACTTGTAAATACAACTTTTGGCCCGTAATTTCAATTCCCCATTTCAGCGACCAGAGAGAGGGGGGGGATATATCCAGTCTCTGATTGTGTTACGTTATTAGAGTGCTCTCATACTTTAAATTGTATATATTTATATAAATATATTTGTGTGTGCGTGTGTCCGCATCTGTAGCCTGTTATTGTCTCATTAAACCGCACTCTCAATTAATTCAAAGTAAATATGTGGGGGAACAATGTTCAGCTGATGTAACAGAGATTATAAAATACAGCTCTATGACAAAACACTCGACAGCTGATGCAGCTGTTGTCACGTAATAATGAACTGGACGTCTCTTTAAAATGACCGCTCAGAGGAGAGGAGTTCTCATTTCGCCTGCTGCTTCCCCTCCTCTCTCCTCGGTTCCCCTCCTCAGTCCTCCGCTCGCATCTCCTGTGGGCGGGACTAAGTCTTGAGGAGGGGAGTCGAGGAGGGGAGTCGAGGAGGGGACATTTAAGAATTGAGAAGCCTCTTTAGAGAATCCGACTGCACTTTCACTATCCGACGTGTTTATGATGCGCCAGCGGACGTCATGAATGTGCGTCTGCTGCTGTGGGGAAAATATGGAAACTACAGTTTTCTATACAGCGGACTACAACATGGATGTTTAATAAGAACGAGGGACTACTGTAAACTCATCTTGAGACTCTGCACCGTGCTCTGATGCTGTTGCTTTATGCTTTATGAACGTGGACAACAGAGAAACATATTCTTCAGGACCAAAGTTGGAATTGAAATAAAAAAGGAAAGTGAAACTTATGCTTGTCACCCTCTCCCTCCGGTCCACATTAATACAAATGATCCCAATATGTATGATTGTATGAAAATATCTTAAAATCAATACAAATGTATTTATTATAAACGTTAGTCCTTAACATCTATCACTGTGTATATCACCATTCAAACATCTTTTAAAAGTTGAACAAACCCCACACAGCTCAGTGAAATGTTGACTTTATTTGACAATTTCAGTAAAAACTAATGTTCATATTTCTCTTTTTGATTATAATACTGATGAACGTTCAAAACAAAGCACTTTGGCAACTTACCACATACGTTTTAAAATGCTTAATAAGCACCGTAACTTTCATGATAGCCTATAACTTCTCCGTCATAATCGTTTGTTTCCGTGAACGGCCGACTGTTGTGTGACGACAAATGCTGCGGCTGCAATGCATTGTGGGGCAGCATTTTCTCCTCTCCTTTTGGTAAGGGAGGTCCAGTGGTTCCTAAGCTAAAGGAGGTTATAAAGGACGTTTGAAACTTCCTTTCCTTTCATTTAGAGAATTGGAACGGGACTTATCATGGCTGCCACTGAGGGACTTCCGGGTCATTTCACTTGGTTAGGAAGGTTCCTAAGCTAAATGGACTATTGGAACGCAACCCGAGCTGTCCGACTTCAGGCGATCTTTTTGAGACCTCCTCCAGCTGCGATCGGCTATTCTCGCCTACTTTCAAACAAGCCTAGTGTCAGTGTTTGCGTTTGCGTCAGTGAGTGAGGGCTGCCGGTGAGCAACAACTGTTGATCCACTTCCCCGCCCCCCCACCCCATCACTGCGCTGTGGGTGATGTCTGGATCCTACTGCCGGAGTTTGTACCCGTTCAGCGGGGAGCAGCACCCGCAGGGACTGAGCTTCCATGCCGGGGACATGATCGAAGTGCTGCAGGCGGCGCCCGGAGGCTGGTGGCGGGGGCAGAGGGAGGGGTCATCGGGCTGGTTCCCCTCCAGCTATGTGCAGGTCCTGGAGGTGAGAGACATTTAATATGTGCTGCTCGTTATTTAATACTACATCTGGATGTCAATGTGCTTAAATCTTACTTTTAATTTGTTATCCCTGCCACTGAAAAACACACACACACACACGCACACGCACACACACACACTGGAAGATAAAGGCAGCATTCACTAATAACGGTGGCTGCTCATCAGATTAAACCCTCACCCCACTTCCTCATTCCAGACACATTCCTGTGAAATCCTCAGGCCTGCTCTCTCTCCCTCTTTGCAATGAAAGCACAGGGTCACCTTCCAATCTCCCATTCTAATAACTTTTTTCTAAAATTATATTATTATTAAAATGTTCTTAATTCTCATAAAAAATATCATTTGAAGAGAGAGGATGATAAATTACAATAAGAACAATTTACATTTTTGGTGACAATGTGCAACACCCATCCATTCTCTTTACACTGGATACTATCCTTCATGTAAATCATAATTATGCCCCTTTCTGAGCTGCTTCTTCTGTCCGTTAAAGGCTCCTGATGGGTCAGAGTCATGAAGCCAGGTCTCAGATAAATACAGGAAATCTAAATTAGAGTCCAGTGAAAGTTGATGGATCTGCTCACTTTTAAATGTATTGCTTTGTATGTGTAAATGCCCACCCAAAAGGCCCTTTGGCTTAGCTTTGGGATCCCAGAATGTTCTTGAGTGATTGATAGGTGGAAAGACACTCCGATTCCTGTTGGTGTAGATCCTAGGTGATCACCGGGTTCACCTGTTTCCTGTTATCCTTTTGAGGAGTACTTTTGACAAATGCACATGGATTATTGCAGCAAGAGACACCCGGGATAGGCCAAAGAGCAAGGGGGGGAAGGTTGTATCCCGTGTAACGCCCACTGTGATGTTGGCTTCATTGTCCGGTGTAGCGCGGTGTGGATTCAAAGTGGATGATTCTCCAGGGAGAGCAGACAGATAGTGATGATCAGTGCGTTACTTTATTAACCTGTTAAGCCCTGAGCCTGTTTTTCAGGTCTCAGGCTCGAAAATGACATTCCCAGAACAAATGACAATATGTTTAGGCCTGTCACGATAATTAGTTTTGTTGGACGATACATTTTCCTGGAAATTATTGCGATAAACGATAATATCGACCGTTGTAAGACCATTTTAGACCACTGACATAATGATAATATATGATAATAATTCAAGTACATCCTTTCAAACAGAACCTTTTATTGAACATTGAACATTGCAAATTAAATGTAAAATAATATTGAAATATATAATAAAAACAAATTAATTCAATTATAAAAAATTAATTAAATAAATCACACAACCAAAACAATAAATTAAATAGACTCAGGCTTGAAAACAGAGCTCTCTTGTGGCCAAAACACGCAATTGCATTTCAAAATACACTAGTAAAAATAAATAAAGTGTGTATATATATATGTGACCTGCTCTATCGAAATCAGTCGCATTGACCCGAAGACACATTTTGAGTTGTATACACTGTTCGAAAGAGGAGATTCCTAGCTTTCTAATGATATCAGGATTGTTTTTGTACTCCAAATATTAAGCAAAATATGTCACATTATATAATGACTGTCACCGAGTCATCATTTTGAGAAAAAGGCCTTCAAAGTTTCCTCTTCTCTGGAATCCATCGATCTGATTGATTATTAGCAAATGATCAAAATACTACGGAGGGAAGATATTTTCGTTTGGATTACTGGTCTGGGGGAAGCTTGCGAGTGTGTGTGTATACGTGTGTGTGTGTGTTTGTGTAATTTTGCGTTTGTGTGTATTGTGTTTGTTTCCCGGGGAAAACCCTCACGAGAAACACCGGCTGTTGTTATGCCTGCTGTGACGTTAAATTACTCCGTTCTCCGCTTGTAATTATGCCGTCACAAGCTTCAAAGTTGTATTTATCTTCTGAATTTGCCGAAACAAGTTTAATATTCTGAAAGCCAAGACTTTGTTTATTTTAAATCATATGAAAACAAACTGTAACGGACCCTGCTGTGTTATCTATGATTACTATACTCTTACATTCATAATTTCAGCCGGAGGGAGGGGGGCGGCGCTGCGGAAGAGCAGATTGCGAGTGAGAGGTGCCTGTCTTCGTCCCTTTACAAGCTTCAAAAATGTATTTGAAATGAGCCGTTGCGACTTCCGACTGATTTCGATAGAGCGGGTCACAAATATATAAAAATATGAGCACACAAGCAAAAAAAGCTCCTTAAAACAAAACTCAAGTGTACAGTCCACTGTCCTTACAAAGACCCAGATGCCTCAACAGGCCATATCCAAATCTGTAAATCAAAGATTCCGAGCAAGGACCACCAACATGTTTGCCTCGTGGGGCTTAGGGCAGGATCTCTCTGGGGTAGCAATGTTGCCAGCTGTGCTGAACATTCTCTCTGAGCTAGTGCTTGTTGCACAAATGCACATGTATTGTATAAATCTCCTCTGATTATCACGCCACCACATGAAGGGATCGGATGATGCATCAACTGCTTCTTCCTGGAGGAACTTTGTCAGCTCTAAATCAACAAGTACTCTTTTTGGGAGCGTTTGTGGTTAATTGGGCTTTTCTGTTCTGTGGAAGGTCCCTCAGCCTCTTCTTCCTGGCAGGTGCTGGTGGAGGTTCATCCTCGTTTCCTCTGCAGCTTTACTGCAGCTCTCTTCGCTGCTGGCACCTTCTCTGCTTCCTTGTTGCTCTTTCATGTCCACTAGCTCTTGCACAAGCTGTTGCCTGACATCATCCAAGACTTCTGCATCCTCCATGCTACCACGGTACCTCAGATCCAAGACTTCTGCATCCTCCATGCTACCACGGTACCTCGGATCCAAGACTTCTGCATCTCCATGCTACCACGGTACCTCAGATCCAAGACTTCTGCATCCTCCATGCTACCACGGTACCTCTGATCCAAGACTTCTGCATCCTCCATGCTACCACGGTACCTCGGATCCAAGACTTCTGCATCCTCCATGCTACCACGGTACCTCGGATTCAAGACTTCTGCATCCTCCATGCTACCACGGTACCTCGGATCCAAGACTTCTGCATCCTCCATGCTACCACGGTACCTCGGATCCAAGACCTCTGCATCCTCCATGCTACCACGGTACCTCAGATCCAAGACTTCTGCATCCTCCATGCTACCACGGTACCTCGGATCCAAGACTTCTGCATCCTCCATGCTACCACGGTACCTCGGATCCAAGACTTCTGCATCCTCCATGCTACCACGGTACCTCAGATCCAAGACTTCTGCATCCTCCATGCTACCACGGTACCTCGGATCAAAGACTTCTGCATCCTCCATGCTACCACGGTACCTCGGATCCAAGACTTCTGCATCCTCCATGCTACCACGGTACCTCGGATCAAAGACTTCTGCATCCTCCATGCTACCACGGTACCTCGGATCCAAGACTTCTGCATCCTCCATGCTACCACGGTACCTCGGATCCAAGACTTCTGCATCCTCCATGCTACCACGGTACCTCGGATCCAAGACTTCTGCATCCTCCATGCTACCACGGTACCTCAGATCCAAGATTTCTGCATCCTCCATGCTACCACGGTACCTCAGATCCAAGACTTCTGCATCCTCCATGCTAGCACGGTACCTCGGATCCAAGACTTCTGCATCCTCCATGCTACCACGGTACCTCGGATCCAAGACTTCTGCATCCTCCATGCTACCACGGTACCTCGGATCAAAGACTTCTGCATCCTCCATGCTACCACGGTATCTCAGATCCAAGACTTTTGCATCCTCCATGCTACCACGGTACCTCGGATCCAAGACTTCTGCATCCTCCATGCTACCACGGTACCTCGGATCCAAGACTTCTGCATCCTCCATGCTACCACGGTACCTCGGATCCAAGACTTCTGCATCCTCCATGCTACCACGGTACCTCGGATCCAATACTTCTGCATCCTCCATGCTACCTCGGATCCAAGACGGTGGCCTTGGTCAACAAGAGCTGGATGTTTGGTGGGCTGTATTTCTGTACCCTGCACGTTGCCCTTTATGTTCTCTGTGAGTTCAGTGTCATCGGGGCGATACAAGTTCACCTTTTAGTCGTTCCAACACAGAACTGAGGACACCGCTGATAGCACATCTGTGAAATCAGCCACTGGCTTCATTGCTGCATTTATGGATTCTAACTCGTCAAATCCTGCCAGGTTGGGTTGAGGTGGCCATGTTTACGTTCCTCAACGAGGACACGTCTTATGGCTGGGAGTTGCTCCAGCACCTTCTCTAGCATCTTTTGCTTTGTTCCCCATCGTGTGGCGACATCCTGTGGGAAAGATAACATGTTATTTTTCATTAGTCTAAATCAACATAATTAAACAAATATTACTTTTGCCATTTCCATTATTTATCACAAATAATTGTACATGTTATTATAATGTAACCAACGATCTAATGCATGCTAATGAAAGAACATTACAGGTCCATATGTAAGTCACAAAAAAATAAGAACTCTTTATTTAATCTTAAATTAACCATTAACATGTTTTTTGTTGAATATTAACACAACTATCAATGATTTATCCATCACTCACCAGTATTAGACTGTGTTGGTGGAGATTGGCTTCAGTCTGTGCCTTTCTCAGGTCTCTCTTCTTTAGCCAGCTGAGGTTGAAGGTGTTGACAAGATTCCTACACACTCCCATGGAACGCGCTGTGCGATCCTTGTCACTGTCCAAACCATGAGACACAGCCAAATGGAGGTTGTGGCCAAAGCAGTTGAGCCGTGGCGAGCCGAGTTGGCGTATTGCAGCCACAATGTTTGCACCATTGTCTGTGGTTATACAGGAAAGTTTGATCTCCTCCAGTGCCCAGTCTGCTAATAATAATAATAATACATGAGACTTGTATAGCGCTAAAGCAGACTGCAGGTTTTCTGCAAGTATGTTAGCAGTGTGGTTGTCTGGTATGTACCTGGTCTCTAAACACTTCGACTGCAGTCCAGTCATCTGTAATGTATTGCACGGTCAAGCTCATGTATGGTGTCCTATTAGAGATTGACCACATATCGGTAGTTGCAGAGTAAAAAGATATGTCTTTTAACTCTTTCAGAACTTTGTCTTTCACCTGGTTGTATAGACAGCTGGCGTGTTTGCTCCCAGCTGGGAAAACGGAATGGGGTGGTTGTGTTTCAGGTGTTTCTCGGAGTGTCTGACTCCTGACCTGGCTCTGTATGTGACCCCCGCCCCTCACAGCGCGAGCGCGTGTGCCTGGCAGCCACAGCGCGCCTGGCGAAGATTCTGGTCACATCCTTATGTAAACGGCAATTTATCGAGCTCAGAAAAGTTATCGAGTCCATTTTTATTTATCTTACGATAAGTCAATTTATTGATTATCGCAACAGGTATATGGTCACTTCTAAAAGGGGTAAATTAATAATCTTTTTTCTCAAAGCAATGAAGATAAACCTTTGAGTTGGATGTAGAAAAGTCAGAATCAATATAGTTGTTTTTATTTTAGAGTAAATTCAGATTGAACATGGTAAAACAATTTAAATTATAGTTTCCGTCCCAAAAAAACCCATTACTTATAGTGAAAACTAACCTTGAATGATGGGATAGTAGACTAAAACCTTTAGGAATCCAAAGTACAACATATAATAAGTACCCTGTATCAAGATTGATGCAAAACAAGTGACATTTGACCTTTTTAGAGAGGTTTAGAAAAAAAACCACCTCTGGGGTCATTTCGGTGTATTTGCCGGATCTCTGGAACCCATTGGTCGATTTTGGTGATTGACACCTCTTTTGAACCGTTAGAGCCAATAGAATCGAGGGGGGGGCTCCTAAATCCATCTAAACATTACCATTGGTGAATGAGAGTGATGCGTAGCCAGCATGCCCAAAACCGGAAGCTGGTTTACACTCTATAGAAAACTATGTTTATTGCCATAAATGTTATGATGGATTATCAGTAATCGTTTCGAAGTGACACAGAGACATTGGATTAAACTTCAGCAGCGTTTATATGCGTTTTAATGCCCTTGAACACAACTTTTGATCAGAAAGCAGCAAAGGTAAGACCATGCCCGGCGCCGTGGGAGGGCCAGGGAGGCCAGGCCCTCCCATTTGACATTCCTGCCCTCCCCCAATAAACACGATTTTTATTATTTATCACATTTACATTTTTTTTTTATTTGAATTATAAATAAACTGTGAACTTTTATGCTACGATGTATGTGATGTCAGATAGTAACTAAAAAAAAAAAATCGCAGGCTACGTCAAATAAATTCATGTGTCTGTTGTGTTGTGATTCGTCCACATTTAGACCAACTACAGCGTCACACTCTGCCGCCTATTCTGGATTTGTTTATTGTTTATTGTGCATTCCTTAGACTCCCATTTCTGTTTGAATTACAAAATGGACATCAGAAATTGGCTTAAAAGGTCTAAGGATTTATTAAAACGAAATAGCGATGAAAGAACTGCAGCCGATGGTGCTGCTGGCGACCCTGCACCTGCCGTTGCAGCAGCAAGCCTTAATGTCACAAGCTTGACCTCGGCAAACCCCGGGGCTGAGTTAGCGAGCCCAATCCTTGACTCATCAAGGCGGCCGCCACCAACGCTGTCCTGCGAGGCACAGCTCCTTGTGCCCTACCATCACCACCTGCGTTGCCACACCCTGTACCACACCCGCCAGCATCCTCCTCCTCCTCCTCCGTGCCGGTGCCTCCACTACAGACGCTACCTTGCAGCACATCAACAGGTACTATTGGGCCAGCAACCGCTCAAAGACCAACAGCCCCAGATGATCTTGGGGTTAATAAACCCAACCAGGTGAAACTGGATCCAGGGAGATTGTTTTCAGGAAAGAAGCGCACTTTTGCCGCTGCATGGTACAACAACAGACCGGCTTGAAGATTCGTTAAAAGCAGACGCAGCCTTTTGTTTCCCCTGTAGACAGTTTAAAGTAAATACGTCTTCATCTGATGCGGCTTTTACTGTCAAAGGTTTTTGCGACTGGAACACGCATTACAGACTGATAAAGGACTGCTAAGGCATGCCGCATCAAAAGAACACATTTCATGTGAGAGTGTGTGGAGAGAGAGACAGATACGCGAGGAAACAAATAAGGAAATTAGTACTTTGGTGCAGATCAGCTGGCACGGAACCCTTATTACGTGTCAGCTGTCGTTGATATTATAGATTTTTTAGCTGTCAACCAACTCCCTCTCATACGGCTTTCACACCAGCGCTTTTCCCTTTCTAGCTCCGAGCGGGAGCTTTTCTGGTTCAGCTCCGGTTTCCCTTTTCTGCTCCCGCTCTGTTCACACCGCCCAGAGCTGCCGCTGCTGCGTCATGACGTCACCGTTTACGTGCCTGCTTCATAAAATCCAAACCGCGCGGAAATCCCTCACATCGACAACAACAACAATGGCCGATTGTATTGAAGCGCTGTTCGCTTTGGTTATCCTCTTACGAAACGAAATGGAAGGCATCGGACGACTTTACAAGGGACGACTTTACTTGGAACTTTACAAACATCACATGCGAAATGCAAGACTTCTTTGTGGTCTTCAGCATCTACTTCAACGACGAATCTGCCCCTGCCCCCGCCTCGACGTAAGAGAGACGTAAGCGACGCCGCCTCTTAGCTCCGAAGCTCTTGCCTCTAGACCGACAATTTTTTGGAGCTGGAAGTGAACCGGATTCCGGAGCTAAGAGGCGGCGCCTCTGCGGTGTGAACAGGAAAAACCGGTACTTTTCAGGCTCCAGCTCGGAGCTGAAAACGCGTTGGTGTGAAAGGGGCATCAGAGGTGACCACGGTTCACTCCACAGCATGTCCGAGTCAGGCAGTGACTTCCTATCGCTGTTTGAGTATACGCTGCACAAAGATGCAGAGTTGGCCAAAATAATGTTCTAAGTTAGCTCGGCTGAGCGAAAGGATGCACCTGCAGTGCATAGGAACATAAACCATGCCCAAGGCGGGCTAAACAGTTCATCGTCTCGGTCTATTTCTCTCCGAGTGCAACGATGAGGAAGCTGCCATCCTTAACCAGTGTGCCTTGCTCGTGGTTTACCAGTGTTTGTGCTGCCACGCACACAATGTTTCAAAAGTGGTTTCTATGTTGCCCTTTATTCGTGTACGTATTTGCGATAAGTGTGCGTCTTTACGTAATGTTGTTGGCCTTGCTGTTTGATATATATTGTGCCGCAGGCCCGCAGCACATGACGGTTTTGTGTGCCCTCCCATGAAAATCATATGCCCTCCCTTTAGATTTGTTCTGGCGCCGGGTCTGTGTAAGACGTATTTGCCGTTTTGCCCCCGTAAAGTGAAGTTGTGTGTTGTCTTTGCTGGATTTCGCTGCCGTGAGTTTTGGTCGCACAGTGATTAAACTTATACCATTGGAATGTGTGGAATCTCAGCTTTCATATGATATCTATTTTGCAGAGGTGGGGACTCGAGTCACATGACTTGACTCGAGTCGCATATTTTTTTACTTGAGACTTGCTTGACGAACATTGATAAAAGACTTGACTTGACTTTGACTTGGTATTCATGACTTTAGACTTGACTTTAGCTTGAGACAGATGACTTGAAAGGACTTGACTGTTTAAAATTTAAATATTTGCATTTGTTTTTGTATTGAGATATTACGTTTAGTTTTTTTCGAAAAACGTGGTTATAGCGCCATGCGCACAAACCTGGCAGCCCACTAGAAGGCAGGAGTCTCAGTTAACATGGCAGCGGCTAGCTTTACTCCACAAATAGTGAAGTTTGGATTCAAGGATTATTTTGTCGATGACGGTAATAAGAAGAGAACAGTCTGCAGCATAAAGATCAGTGACACGCCCACCACAACATCCAACTTCATTTGCCACTATAAAAAACCCCACAGAGAAAGGTAGGCTACGTGCATGTGTTGTGTTAGCTAGAAAGCTAACGTTAAGTTTAAGCTACGTTACACTTGGTTTCAAATCGATTAAGCAAAGAGAAGACAAAACGGTAAATGAACACTAGAACCGCCAAGGGATTCATTTTGACTAACCCTGATACTGACGGGCTGTCAGGAGAGGGAGAGAGAGAGAGAGAGGAAAAGAGTAGTTTTAGTAGTTTGTTTAAATGTTTTAATTGTTGTTTTTGTTTGTAGAAGTGCATCAGTCCTTGATTTATTGTAAAATGAATCTGAACTTTTTGATCTGTTATGATGATAAACTGAAGCTATTTCTAAATTAACGCAATTAACTGAGTTTTAAATCTACTTAGTTTATAAGGAAATGATGAAGAGGAACAAATGAAATGATTTGAAAATGATATCTATGTAGGTGCTGACGCTGTTGGCGGTTCTAGTGTTAACAGAAATTTAAATTAAATATGTGTAATGGCAAATGCTATGATTTTCTTACCTGGAATTCTGCCTTTTTGAACAGACTTTTTGAGTCCTTGCTATATTGTCTGCAGTTCTGGGGTTAATATGAATCTAATATGATTGAAATCGGTCATTAGATTTCAAATGATTAACTGTGTCTGTAATGAAGATCATAGTGTGGGTTGAATCCATTTTCATAACCACTGTCTTTTAACTGATTTAAATACGGAAACTGGGGTTATTCATCAGAATGTTGTATGACTTGACTTGACTTGCTTGACCTGAGCAATGACTTGACTTGACTTGACTCTCACCACAGTGACTTGGGACTTGCTTTATACTTGTAGGTCAAGACTTGAGACTTGCTCATGACTTGCACATGTAGGACTTACTCCCACCTCTGCTAGTTTGTGCAGATTGCATGAAGTTTAACATATTGCTACCGTGAGTTATGTGCTAAGTGCGTTAGCACTCTTTCGCTTAGTGCTGATTCAGAGGCTTGGCATTAGACTTTTGTCTGTTTTGTTTAGGTTATGAAAAATGGTTCATATCGTCAGTTAGCTGAGTTTCTTCCCGTTAAGTGGGTATGACACATTAATAGGTTGTTAAATGTTAAGAGGCCCTGAGACACAGTTTCGTGAAAATGGTTTTGTTTGCCCCCGCCGGCAGGGGGCTATCGGGCTTAACAGGTTAACGTCCAGTTGGTGGCTTTGTATGTCTCTTCAGCCTTCTTTCTTTCAGAAGTTGCAATGAAATTTCACACCGATGGGGGATCTTGTAAAATTAAGATCCATGGCTCAGTAGCCAGGGAGAGGTCCCAACACTAACATACAATGAAGATTAATCAGAATGTTCTGTACATTAAACTATGTGATTCATCACTTGTGTTCCCGGGAAAGCAGGGCCTTCAAACAATTGTACTTTGAGGGAAATTATACATTATTGTTCAATTCATAACCACAATAACAAGAAGGTATACATGTGTCATTTGACACATAATAAAACAACTTTTTGCATATTACATAATTATATTACAAGACAAGCATGTGTAAGCCTGGTCACACCCTGCATGAGATCAGTTAGAGAGGACAGTATGATCATTCAAAGCTGGACGCATGGACTTGCATAAAGGTGAGTGAAGCAGTCTTTGAAGGGTCACAGCGAGACATGCATTGTACTTAGTACTCAGTATGGAAAGCAGAACTGTGGATTGACATGTTGCTATATGATCCTGAACAGAAGTGCAGGTAAGATGTGAGGAGAGCACAGTGTGTGTCAGTATGACCCTGTGTCAGCCACGTCATGTGTCTGGCTGGAGTAGAAGCTGTGAGGAGAGGCAGTGAGACAAACAAGGCTTTAGAAATCCACATAAACTGGAGGGGTGGGTGGGTTGTAACAGAACAGGCTTTGTTAGCAGTACTTGCCACTCTCACAAACATATATGCAGACAATAATCACAGTTTGTGTGCATGTACGGTACATATTGTAGTTTCATGCATTCATTCTCAATTAGATAATTGCTAATGGACTTTGTCCGTGTTCTGATTGGCACGTGTGGTCAGCAGTGCATTGGTTGATAGGAGTTCCCTGAGAGCAGACGGAATGAAGGGAAGCAGTTGTGGACTTTAAAACCAAAGGCACACTATAAAGCTTATTATGATGCTGGGGGGTTCAGAGTTTGTTGCTAATTTTCTGTGGGTTTGTTACCATGAAAAACTAGCTGATATAGAATTTCTCAAAACAGCATCTCTAAAGTGTAAAATGTGGTGCAATGCTGTTTCTTTCTGCTGACCAGTAGCAGATGTGTGCAGTGTGTGTTCTCCAGCTGTAAAGTGTGTGCACACACTCCCTTGTTCTGCATGTGGCAGTGCAGCCTGCTCCACTCTGAAGTCATTGGCTGCTGGTTGTGAAATACTTGAGGAAGTGGGAACCTAATTGAAGTCAAACTATTTGTTGCACAATTTTAGAGCCTTCAGTGTTTTTGTTAAATTCTGTTACATTTTTTATCTCCAGCACTTTTTTAGATTTAGACAGTCCTTTAAGAAATACATCTTTACCTTTGATCTAACATGTGTTTTAAATTTAAATCCAAAGTGCTGGTGGTTATTGACACAAGCTGACTGTGTGTTTTGACAGAGGACAGCATCTCTCTGTCAGCTCCCTGTGGAGGGGCTCAGAGACCCCCTGCCTCCTCAGTGGAGATGCTACATGTCTCCACAAGGCTGCCGATACTACGTCAACACCACAAGCAACGGTAAGAGTCAATGAAGTAAAATAGTCAAGGACACATTTTTAAGATGTATTTCCAGAACATAACCCCCCTCTCTGTTTATGTACGGGTAACAGATTCCTCTGCTAACAGCCCGTAAGCCAATACTCAACTAGGCTGTCGTTTAAATATTGCATATATTATATATAGATATAATGACCTGCTCCTTCAAATCAAATCAAGCTTTATTTATATCGCACCTTTCACAGTGGTAACACAAAGTGCTTCACAAAAAAACATAGACAATTCACAAATAGAAACAATACTATCTCTCCCTTCCAGGTTAATAATCAGTGTAACTCATAGCTTTGCGATATACACTGTATACATTGATATATATACAGTGGGGCAAAAAAGTATTTAGTCAGCCACCAATTGTGCAAGTTCTCCCACTTAAAAAGATGAGAGGCCTGTAATTTTCATCCTAGGTACACTTCAACTATGAGAGACAGAATGGGGGGAAAGAATCCAGGAAATCACATTGTAGGATTTTTAATGAATTAATTGGTAAATTCCTCGGTAAAATAAGTATTTGGTCACCTACAAACAAACAAGATTTCTGGCTCTCACAGACCTGTAACTTCTTCTTTAAGAGCCTCCTCTGTCCTCCACTTGTTAACTGTATTAATGGCACCTGTTTGAACTCGTTATCAGTATAAAAGACACCTGTCCACAACCTCAAAGAGTCACACTCCAAACTCCACTATGGCCAAGACCAAAGAGCTGTCAAAGGACACCAGAAACAAAATTGTAGACCTGCACCAGGCTGGGAAGACTGAATCTGCAATAGGTAAGCAGCTTGGTGTGAAGAAATCAACTGTGGGAGCAATTATTAGAAAATGGAAGACATACAAGACCACTGATAATCTCCCTCGATCTGGGGCTCCACGCAAGATCTCACCCCGTGGGGTCAAAATGATCACAAGAACGGTGAGCAAAAATCCCAGAACCACACGGGGGGACCTAGTCAATGACCTGCAGAGAGCTGGGACCAAAGTAACAAAGGCTACCATCAGTAACACACTACGCCGCCAAGGACTCAAATCCTGCAGTGCCAGACGTGTCCCCCTGCTTAAGCCAGTACATGTCCAGGCCCGTCTGAAGTTTGCTAGAGAGCATTTAGATGATCCAGAAGAGGATTGGGAGAATGTCATATGGTCAGATGAAACCAAAATAAAACTTTTTGGTAAAAACTCAACTAGACGTGTTTGGAGGAGAAAGAATGCTGAGTTGCATCCAAAGAACACCATACCTACTGTCAGACCCGGCGGCAGACATACGTCTCTGGGCGGGCATTTGATTTACCAGGGCGGGCCCACCCCCCCGAAACTTACATTTCCCGGGAAATCGGTATCGTCAACGGGGGGGGGGGGGGTGTGTTTGTTAGACGCTCGAGATTTGTCAACGGGGAGGGTGGGGGGGGGTTTAGGTTGCATAAGGCTGTTGACGGTCTTATTATAGGCTATATCCATTGGTTGGTTTTGTGGCACATTTGTAACGCTGTGCTAACTTGGGCAGCACGCAGGCAAACCTGAGCGCACACAGGGTGGAGAGGTGGAGTGAGGTTGAGCGATAGAGAGAAAGGGAGAGAGAGAGAGATTGAGCGAGGCAGAGAGCATGTGCAGCGGTCTGCTTGCGCACAGAGCAGCAGTTTGTGAGAGAGCCGGCTTGAGAGTCAATTTCTCTTCAAAATAGAATTGATTGTCAGCCTCCCTTGTCCCTGGCTGGCTTGCTAGCTCGTTGGTAACGTATAACTGATGTCTTCTAATGTGCCTGCATCTGGCGCTGAGTTGCCATATTCCTTTCATGAACCACTTCCTGATATCCATTGTTGCAGATACATATAAATGATAATAGCCAAACTAACCTAGCAAGAGTAAACTGACAGGCTGCGCTCAGAATTTCATAGCAAAATTAAAAAATGATATTAAACTAATCTTTCAACATAGTTTAAAACAAAAATAAATATTAAGACAAAGCCCTACAAATAACAATAAACAGAATCAGTGGCGGCTCCAGAGTGTTTGTGTTGGGTAATCTATGGTAGGGCTAACATAGCCCCACCATACAGTGGTGGGGCTCAAGTCAGTATTTGGAATGCAATTACATACACGCTCCCCTTGACAGTGAAACGCCACGCGTGAGGTTTAGATTATTTCCCTGTTTCAATCCAAATTGAACTGTATGAAATAAAAAGGCACATTTGTCTTGAAGTAAATAAAAAGGGCGACCTGGAGCCAATCCTGCAATTTCCCCACAAGTGAAAGAGTTGACCTGCTGAAAGCCCAACCCCTGCAGGGGGGTCTGGGGGGATTCTCCCCCAGGAAATGTTTTGAAATACTAACATGAAATATACATTCTGGTACTCTCTTGAGAAGAAAAATAAATAAATCTATTACTACATGGCATATTTAAAAAAATGAATGCCATTTTAGTTTTTTGTTACTTTGTTCTGAAAGCTGAACCTGCTGCTCCTCACAGAGAGAAGAGGGAAGAGGCTGTGTGAATTACTTTACATTGTGGATAAGGGTGGATAGCCCCCATTGTTCTGTGTGTCAAAATGAAAGACAGCCCACACACCTATCAATCATCAAACCGTGGGGTCTCATTTCATTACGTGTTGATTTCTATCAACACGTAATGTATCGATGTATATAGAGATGTACTACAGCGAAAGTATTCTCCGTCGGGACTTCCTGCAACAACACCACGTCGTTATCGTGATTCTGATTGGCCGGATACATTATCAAAGATGTTCTATTGAGAAGAGGATCACTACGTGACAAAAGTTTTCAAACCGTTTCTAGTCTTCGGTATTTACTGCTGTCTGTGCAATTTACTCCGCGAGTTGGCGGACTTTATTTTGCTTACTTTAAAATCATTTTTCATGGTGGGGCTAAGCCATTTCTTGGTATGGCTGTAGCCTACCCCAGTATACCCTGGCGCCGCCACTGAACATAATAATAAAACAATGAAAATGTTGTATTCAGCCCTGATTAAAACAGCGGGCCCAAATCATGGATGGGCGGGCCCAAATCCTGGATGGGCGGGCCCGGCCCCATGGGGCCCGCCCATGACGCCGGGTCTGCCTACTGTGAAACATGGGGGTGGAAACATCATGCTTTGGGGCTGTTTTACTGCAAAGGGACCAGGACGACTGATCCGTGTAAAGGAAAGAATGAATGGGGCCATGTATCGTGAGATTTTGAGTGACAACCTCCTTCCATTAGGGATGCCAGTGATTATTCGATTATTCGAATATTCGTTACAGACTCCATAATCGAAAATTATTTTTAAAATTCGTTTTTTTTAATATATTTTTGTATTATTATTTTTTTTTTTTTTTTCCTGGCTTAGTTTCAACCAAAATATAGACTAATGCTAATAATAGTATTAATAATTGTAAATGGCCATTGGTCACACCACCAGTTTGTTTTACTGTAAACTTGGAGGAAGCCAGCAGCGCAGCCCTTCGCTGCGCTGCTACACACCGACCCCGCCCCCCCCCCCCCCCCTCTCCGTCACACGTGCGATTGATTTATTGGAGTGAGAACACAACTAAAGATGAACAAAGGAAAGAAGAGTTCCTCGTGGAACTACTTCAAACTGACAAGTGCAAATGAAGTCAAATGCAAGTGGAGTACTTCGTGACCACAGAGTGTGAACGTTGTGATCAGCTGTTTTAGCGCAGTTCTCCAGTGAAGGGGGGGGGAGTCTCCCTCCGCAGCCGGTTGGCGTAGGGGGGGGGGGGCGTCTAATAATCGATTATTATTCGCCAGGGCTGTCCGATTTTCGATTTTGATCATGGTCAGTTTCTGGCATCCCTACCTTCCATCAGCAAGGGCATTGAAGGTGAAACGTGGCTGGGTCTTTCAGCATGACAATGATCCCAAACACACCGCCCGGGCAATGAAGGAGTGGCTTCGTAAGAAGCATTTCAAGGTCCTGGAGTGGCCTAGCCAGTCTCCAGATCTCAACCCCATAGAAAATCTTTGGAGGGAGTTGAAAGTCCGTGTTGCCCAGCGACAGCCCCAAAACATCACTGCTCTAGAGGAGATCTGCATGGAGGAATGGGCAAAAATACCAGCAACAGTGTGTGAAAACCTTGTGAAGACTTACAGAAAATGTTTGACCTCTGTCATTGCCAACAAAGGGTATATAACAAAGTATTGAGATGAACTTTTGTTATTGACCAAATACTTATTTTCCACCATAATTTGCAAATAAATTCTTTAAGAAATGTGATTTTCTGGATTTTTTTTTCTCATTTTGTCTCTCATAGTTGAGGTATACCTAGGATGAAAATTACAGGCCTCTCTCATCTTTTTAAGTGGGAGAACTTGCACAATTGGTGGCTGACTAAATACTTTTTTGCCCCACTGTATGCATGCATACATACACACACACAATACACATTTTTTAAAGAATAATAAAATACAATTCAGTTAAAAGTCACATTTGAAAAAGGTGGGTCTTGATTTTGTTATCTTAAAAGTGTGATCGTTCTCTGCTGCCTCAGATCCTCTGGAGGCTGTACCACAGCCACATTTCTGTGATAATAAAATGATGCTCACCGTGGGTCTTTGTTTTACCTTTTGGGTACGATTAAAAGGCCAGTACCAGAACACTTGAGGGTTCTAGAGGGCTCATAGGTTAGAAGCAAATCCGAGAAACTAGCTATGCCCAAGACCATAAAGAGTTTTAAAAACCAATTGAAGTATTTTCAAATGGATTCTGTAGCTCACAGGGAGCCAGTGCAGAGACTTTACAATGGGGTGATGTGTGCTCTGGTCCTCGGTCAAACACGCGCAGCTGAGTTTCGCTGCAGTTATAGTGGTGCAATATTGTTTTTAGGCCGAACAGAAAGTAGTGCATTCTACATGTTATCAAAGCGTGCATCCGTGTCTCTGTACTGGCCCGAGAGAGAAACAGTTGTACTTTGGCAATATTCCAGAGATGATAAAATGCTCTTTTTGTTATATTTCTGATATGTGGTTCAAAGTTTAGCTCTGAGTCTAAGATTACCTCTAGGTTCTCAACTTGTTGGCAAGGTTTCATATTTAGTTAATGAAGTTCTGAAACCAGTTTCTCTCTCTGAGCTCCAGAACTAATAATTAAGAGCTCAGTTTTGTCCTGGTTGAGCTGAAGAAAATGATACAAGTTGTTAGTTGATTTATTGATGGGGGGTGCTCGTTCTTCCCGTGGCTCACTTAGACGAGGGCTTTTTAACCAAGTGGAGGTGACAAAAACTGTCCTGCCTTGCTCCCCAACTTCACTTTGGATTCAAAATAAAGCATTATTTAAAAATAAGCTTTGACTAAAATCCAGTACCCAGCAACCTGTTTTTAAACCTGTGTGTCTGTATGATTATTATAATTTTTTTGTTTTGTAATTTTATCTCCCATTGTAAAGCGTCTTGGGTTTCTTAATAATAATAATTATTAACGATTAACTCAAAACTCCTGTCGTGATGTTAAACTGGGAGGGTTTCCTCAGATCTCCTTTTTTTTTTCTTGTAACAAGGTTTATGGGCCCCCTCTGGAGTCGGATAAGTGCGCATAATTTACGTAATTAATCATATATTTTCGATTATAAGGAGTAGAAATATGAATCAGATATCCGCGGAATCGCTGGAAGAGTAGCTTTCCAGCGGTATCTCCTGTGAGACTGTAACCAGGGCACAGCAGCCAATATGGCCGCTTGACTTTACACTGTGTGGGATTGGTGGATTTGTGTGTCCGTCAAGGAAATCTCGCCGGCAGCCATCATGGTCTGAAATGACCAATGGACATCGAGAAATCACTAAGGGCCTACCCACCAAGTAAAAAAAACATAAACCACATTAGGCCGCAAGGTGAACCTCGAAAAGTCCTTTAGAAAAGAAATCCCGCTCCACAGAAGTGGAACTACATAATCTTGAGTTCATAAAAAAGAACGAGTCATGCTTATCCACCAAAAAAAAGTTTGTCGCTAAAAATTCCTGTCAATTCTTCTAGGCACGTAATTATTGGCTGAACTAGTCCCTTCAAAGCGTAATAATATCTTGGTCAAAAGTAGTGCCACGGTTCGTCACGTGATCGTGCTACACCAATTGGGTAGCTGCATATTGTCAACAGAAGTGAAAGATGGCCGCCTACATGGTTACGCTAAACCAGACCAAATGGATTCTAAACAGTGCTGTATGCTTGTTTTATGTCATGTTTTGTCATATGTCTTAATACATCACTAAGTCCGAGGTATTTGCGTTATATACGCGGTATTTGTGAGAGGTTTTACTATCTGGGAACAGAGTTGACCATCGAATCAACATTGGCTAGCAGCGTTTATCAGCCAACTCCAGCTACAACAACATTCCTGGACTACCATGTCGCATCGCTAGGTTCATTGGCTGAGCTCGTGGATTATTCCATTAGACTGAGGACTTTTTGTCTGTCTGTCTGTTGTTATTGTTACCCTGTACACGTTAAATGCACTCTTAAAATAAACATGACTTGATTTCATACATAGCTGCGTCCAAGAAGAAGGTTAACTTGTTACGTTAAGTAATTTAGATCAATAAAATGCAGTACTTAATACCAATGTCCATTGATTCATTTATTTACTCATTCATCCCTCCACAAATGAAAACAACACTGATGAACCATAAAAACGAGATTTATTACAAATATAAAAGGTATGACATAGAAAACGGTACAAAACAGAATAAGGACACTCCTATTCCTCACTGTCAGTGTCAGGGCAGTCATCGTTCTCTTCCTCTGTTTCTTTTTTATTTGCACAATTTGAGCAACGACATAAGTCTGTGCAACAGAGTCCTGCAGAGAAGCATGAACATCTGCCTTTCTCACAGGCAGACTCTTTGCAGCTGCAGTGTATCACATTCAACACACTGTCAGGGGCAGGATTTCTTGTCATCCAGGTGACGTGTAAGTTCCCATCCTCTATTTCCCAACCATATCCAGCAGGTGATGGAGCATTTATTTCTCTTTTGAGACATGACCTCATTATTGCTGCCTGGTAATTTGCCCTTTTGCAGTGCTGATGGAGGGCATCAGGAGTAGGGGGAATGCTTCATTCTGGCAAGGCCGATGATGCCATACAGAAAGCCTTGTACCTAGCATCATTTACATTTTCGGCTGCTGGCTGATCATATAGGTGACATACATACCGGCAAAGAAGTGCAAATGTTGATTGCTCCAAGTCAAAGTTAGTACCTAAACTTCTAAAAGCCTTAAGGTAGTCATCTTTCTCACATGCAACAGCAAATGACTTTCTTTTACCGCTCACAAATACCACGTATATAACGCAAATACCTCGGACTTAGTGATGTATTAAGACTAGGGCTGTCAGTCGATTAAAATATTTAATCGCGATTAATCGCACATTTTTGATCTGTTCTAAATGTACCTGAGAGGAATATTTTTCAAGTTTTTAATACTCTTATCAACATATGAGTGGACAAATATGCTTTATGCTAATGTTTATTATCATTTGAACAATGACAAATATTCTCATGAATATTAAACGCAACAACCTCTGAACATTACAAATATTCGCCTCAATTCAACCTCTCATACAATAATACACTGTGTGTGTGTGTGTGTGTGTGTGTGTGTGTGTGTGTGTGTGTGTGTGTGTGTGTGATGGATCGTTGGAGCTATGTGCAACTCAAGGCATATGCTGGAACGGGAGCTGCCTGGACAATGCAATCATGTTGCGCACTATCCGTGCTGAGTGTGCTGACTTCTCGTACAATGACCCACTGTCTGGCTGCCTGCATAAAGTCAAGTGCTCGGCACAGTTGTGGCGAAATGTCGCTCCTCTGTTTTCATTTAAACAGCTCCTTATATCCGTTAGCGCAGCTAGCTAGCACCAGATGCTAACAACAACAATGCACGTAAGGTCTCTCTCTCGCTCGCTCGGGCCACACATACACACACCCTCCCGGTCCTCCCGATGGCCAGTCGGTGCCTGCCGGTGAGCGTGGAAGTGTGGTCTGCCACAAGCGGACGGCAGGAGCGGGGCTGTCATTATCAGCTTGTAGATGGTATTTTAAACTCGATGCGCTCTGAAACTACGGGGCGGCCGAGGGAGAAAAAAATTACACATGCGTTAATCGCGTTAAAATAATTAGTGGCGTTAATTTATCTTAATTTAAGATTGAGCCTCAGAACCTGAAGTCTTCGACTCTTCTGAAGAAGAATACAAAGACAACAACAAGGATCCATTTGGACATGGGTAAGTGTAAATATTACAGTAATAGTGTACTGGCAATGTGTGGGGAATACCGCGAAAATGAACAATAGGTTTATTGATATATATTTTTTATCGATAGTCATGAACTTTTTCTTGGGACAAAATAGACTCTCCATTAGCAAACTTTTACGCTGTGTTTGGTGTGTAAAAGTGAGATTACATGTGTAGATGATAAAATTAATAATTTATTCGTCCCACAACGGAGACATTTACAGTGGCTATAGACATGTTTTTGCCATCGATTATTGTATCATACTGTTCTGTACAGATGAGACTTTGTCATAGATGTATTTATATGTGTGCCTGTGATTATTTGCCCGTCCTGTACAGATGAGACTTTGTAATCAGATGTAGCCTATGTATATGTGTGTCTGCGATTTTATACTGAATGTAGAGAGAGAGAGAGAGAGAGAGAGAGACTCTCCTGTCCAACCTCCCAAACTTTCTTTTTATGTGTGCATTGTTATTTGTGCTTGAGCAACATTTTACTTGAACTTTATTTCAATGAAATTAGTTGTAATTATCGTCCTACATTTTAATTTGTTTTACACACAGGCGGCGTTTATGCAGCAGCCACAACATCCATCTGTGCCGGCCCCCAGGTCAAGATCTACTGTGGCTCAAGGGCCTTCACCAGAGCCATCACCACCAAGGACCAGCAGACCAGCATCACTACAGCTGCCTCCACCTCCATCTGCGGCTGCCACCAGGTCAAGATACACCTCAGCATAAAGGCTCCACCACAGCCATCACCTTCAACCCAGCCAGCAAGGAGGTCTCGTGGAGGTCTCGTATAGCACTTGTACCCCCCACCTACACAGCAGCCCATGCACCATCACCCCCACCTACACAGCAGCCAGACCCACTGTCTTGGAAGACAGACAAAGACCTTGACACTGTCTTGACATTTATAATGAAGAGTTGGTTGAAAGTTCTGATGTTCAATATTGTAAATAGTTAGATTTTCCAGTTTCTTATATTTATATAAATAGTTGGTCGAAAAAAACATATTTATAATAAATTGTTGGTTGACAAAAAAGTTTGAATGCTCAATTAGTATTTGTACACATCACATGAACCTTGGTATGTAATATGAAGTCATTATTCAGTCCTAATGTATCTCAGTCCCTGCTGTGGTGAAAGTAGAGTGATAAACACCTGTTTTACTCAAAATTCGAATTTTTTCATTTTAGACATGAATAACACATTCATATACAGTGTAATTCAAACATTTCACTGCTTTTGTGATCCTAAGACTTTGGTAACCAAATCTAAAAAAAACAATTCGATCACATGAGTACATTTGTGTTTTCACAAGAGTTTTGAAGATTTTCCGAAAATCGAATGTCAAATTTTAAGCTTTTGAGCTACTTATCTCATCACACAGTGCTCTAAGGTGAGTAATATGCATATATAGCAATACCAGAGATTGTCCTGAACATTTTGATATGTAACACATGGGGTGCCATGTTAGAAGAAATACATTTAAAAGGTGATTTAAGAAAACATCTAAAAATCGAGAAAATACCCTTAGACTCCAGAGGGTTAAGCAGGAGAAGGATCATTTCCCAAAGCTAGACGTGCGCTAGAACAAAGGAGTTCCTCAGAGAGAAATAAATAGTTTTTTTCTTCTGCATGTTAATTAAAAGAGCAGCATAATCGATATCCTGGCTCCTTAACATTTTTGTTGAGGGCTCAGAAAACGCAATGAAGCTGGCTTTCAGGAAGATGGCGTGGATATGTAGACTATCATTCAGCCCTAGTCATTTACATCCATTTAATTCAAATGTACACTCATACATTATGAGTATTAACTATTTATACAGTTGATCTCTCAGTTGATCTCTCAACTGTATAAATATAAACTATTATCATATATGCTCAGTTTGGCCAACTTTCAGAAAACTGTCTTTAATTGTGATGTAAATATGAGTTTTTAATGGGATTTTTACTGCTTTCCCGTTGGCAAGTCACACAAAGGACTTTCTCTGAGGTAAGTAGATTATGATGTATGTCTTTGCATTAGTACCCTATATTTCTTAAAATATTGAGTTTTATTACAATTTAATGGAGAGGAATATTATGTCTTTAGAGCCAGTGAGTTAATGCTGTTATTATGATATATTATTATAGTCAGTGGCTTCAGGTCACGCCCCGATCGGACCAAAAATAGCTTTTGTTTTTCTTTATTAAATAATAAATCTGATTTGTACAGCATTTTAGTAGGATAGTAGTATTTTAAAGTGTCAACAATATAATAATCAGACCATGCAATAGAATAAATCAAGTTTCACTTTAGTTGTTCAAGTAACTCGACTCTAACTCACTCACTCAGCGTCATCAAGGTTATCTTTTAGGAATATGAGCATGTCCACATTTCCAGGTAGAAGCTGGGATGTTTGGGCGTTTGCAAAATCCCCTGCTGTGGAAACAACTCTCTTGCTTGGTACTGATGTTGCTGGGACAGAGAGATATGCTTTGGCCATGGGTGACAGCAGTGGGTCAAACTGTGCATTGTCTCTCCACCACTTCAAAAACAATACAGTGTTTGCCAAGAAGGTGAGGCTTATTGACAGAGATATAGATATACTGTTGGTACTTGTCAATGTCTCTAGGTGTGTACATGTAGCCCTGTAAATACGATGTCCTTTTGTGTTATCTGTTGTTTTATGTTCATGTTGTAACCTACTTGCTGCCATGTTGGACAGGTCTCTCTTGAAAAAGAGATCGATGATCTCAATGGGACCATCTGGTTGAATAAAGGTTTTAAAATAAAAAATATTTAAAAAAGATCGCGGTAGATTTTGTCAGTCTCACGACGGTATTGAGACGGTATTGAGACATTTATTTATTTATATCGTTACATCCCTAGTGTTTACTAAAAGAACATGTATGCAATTTAATCATTTTAAACTGCTTTATTTGGGGGGGGGACCTCATCTCCTTTAGGGGGGTCCGGGGGCATGCACCCCCGGGAAGATTTTTTTTTAAATGTTGAAGTTAAAAGCATCAATCTGGTGCACTTTGAGCACAACATGAATGTATGGATACAGCTCTCAACACTCAGATGAAAGAGAGCTGTATACTTTTCAATAATCCAAACATCTTTAGAATATGATCACAACCAATAACAAATCATTTAAACTGATTTATTCTTATCGTATGTTACCTAGTTAGCATTCTTTCTTTTTATTTATGCATGTTTTACTAATCACTCTCCTTTTAAACTGTTTTTCTTTACTGTCCTATAGTACACATTGGAATGATTTCTTACTTTTCTTTTTACAACTATATTAAATAGATAAAGGTGTGCTCTCTCTTGCTCTCTCTCTCTCTCTGTCTCGCTCGCTCACAGAGGCTGTGTGCTCCTCCGTGGCGATGACGCCTACAAAATAATAATAAACATAGGCCTATTTGTAAAGTGGGGGGACACAAACGGGATTTCGAAAAGTGTCACGGTTAAACTCCTTATGAAGTGGTGAGCTCCGCTCCACATTGCTTTTCTTCCTGACTGCAACGCTGTGTGTGTGTCTGTGTGTGTGTGAGCGTTTCACATTTGTGCATGAGAGGTTTTTACATATGTCTGTAAATTATTTTGGTTTCAGTTGTGTGTGTGTGTGAGCAGGCTCGGATTGGCCATCGGGAGTATCGGGACTTTTCCCGGTGGGCCGCTGCCGTTGGTGGGCTGCTGCCTTCGGTGGGCCGCTGGCTCTGGCATAGGTGGGCCGTGGACTTTCACAGCGCCACCGCAAACACCGCAGCGGCTCTGTGAAAGTCCACCGCCGTTGCGAGTCTCCGGCTGTAACAGTCCACTACTGCCCGCGAGGACCCAGGTTCGATTCCGGCCTGATTTCCAAAAAATGTATTTAAAAAAAAATAAAATAATAATAATCTCCCGTTCATCGCATCCATTCGCGACCCACCTATCACATCTCTGCCCCACACTTTGAGAAACACTGGGTTAGGGTATAAAACATAACAGATCCCACTCCAAAGTGAAAGAAATGTGGAACACTGTAAGATCTGTTTAACTGCTGACTGAAGTGCCAAGTATGCAACCATTCACTTTCAATGTGAACACTGTGACAAGAGTATGACAGCTGGTAGGCATTCCGGTTTCCTAATGCCCCCCCTTCTCCTTAACACTCCATCAGAAACGACATGGGAGAGACCGTCCAGTGCCCCTGGGACCCCAAACACCTGCCTCTGCCTCAGACCCCCCCTGCCAATAGGTAGGGTCTGCAGTGTGTCCGCACCCTGTTCAGCAAACACACTTCCTGTGATTCATCTCTGCCCTGCTGGGAGGCCTCCTCCATTTCTGTTGGTTACGTTTTCATCAGTTGCTAAATATTTAGGAAGGAATTTGCACCAAACTTATTGGTGAATTTATGAATAGTTAGTGGAACCCAGTGGCTAGCCGTCAGGGCCCTCTAGGCCCTCTGTGAGGGCCTAAGATATTCTAAAAAATAATAATTGAAAACATAAAAAAAAAAAAAAATATTATTTTTTATATTTTTTTGTTGTTACATTTTTCATTAGTTTTACCAAAATAACTTGATTTAATTGTATTTAAAATAATATTTCCAAAGAAATAAATCCTTCGAATCTGCCTGTTCAGTTTCTGTTGGAATGTGAAGGGTTAAATGCCGTCTCTGCGAGTTATGTGAAGACGGGAGAGCTTGTTGGTCCCTCTCTACATTCACAGAGGGCCAGCTATAGTAACTCAACGAGAGAGTAATGTCAAATGACAGTACAATTGACCAATCATATCTTCCCTCTAAATGGGCGGGCTTTATTTTCGCGGAATTTATGACAGGTTCCGCCCGCTGTGAGGTCTATGCAAGTGGTGCAGTGACGCATCCTAAAACCCGAAAGTAAGCTGCGCTCGGATTCCCTCGACAGAAAGCAATGGGATTTCTCCATAGGATTTTGGAAAATAGCTGGAAATAAGGTCTGTGGAAAACGAACCTGTTAGATAAATGCACGTTTTGTTCAGACGGATAATATCCACACGTCTGCCCTACTTTTATTATTTTCGAATCATAAATCTAATCTGGTCAGAGGGCCTAGGTATAAAAGTCACGGCTCGCCACTGGTGGAACCCAATCAAGATCTCTATTATTTATCTGTGCTTGCCTCATATAAGACATAATATACACACAACGAGAAGGAAACGTTCATCCTGGATCAGCAAAGGTTACAGCCAATCAGCACCAAATAACTAAGGACTTTCTCTTTCCCTCTCACCCTCTTTCTCTCATTTCTCTCCAGTAAATGGATTTCACTCAAGTGGTAGTCCGTTGCATCATGTGGAACATTCACACAACAGTGTGGTTAGGAAAAGCAGTTCAGAGCCACAGGTAAAGCCGTTTAACTATTCAAACAATCCTTTTCCTCTACCACTGGTCAAATCTCACCCAATGAGCTTTATGGGACTGACACACATGGTAAATGGACTGCATATATGTAGCGCTTTATACAGGGAGCATCAACTGCAGGGGTTGGGATCAAACCCACAACCTTCCAGTGGAAGGACGACCTGCACTGCCTCACAGGCACAGTTGCCACAATTGCTTGAATTACCCGATTTGGCCTCAGGAGGTCATACGTTACTTTGTGTTAGACAGATAAGCTAATTGCCTTTACTAAACAGTTACTACGCAGATCTGTAAGGTTCGCTAATATAAACACACAGAAAAGTGAAAAAATCTATAATTTGTTGAAAATGAATCAGTTTTTGCCAATCAATGCAGTTCTTCAGGAAAATAGCAAGCTGGCTGCCAGACGACACACAGACGCTGTGGAGCTTGATGAAATATTTGGCTGATTAATAAGATTTATCTTAGCTCTCACAATTTCCAGGACTATTAAAATACACTGTTTTTAAGGGTCGCCTTTCAGACAGCTTAGGGCCCAGGGACAGACATTTACCTTAGCATCATTCTCAGGGGGTTGACCAGCTTTTCTTCTGCTGTCTGTTTCAAGAATGTGATATTTCAAGGGTCTCTTTCTTTGGGTGTGGGCAAATAGCTCTATAGCGCCCCCTACAAAGTTGCTAACAGTTAGCCTCTCAGCAGTATTGTAAATCCAACAGGAAGTTAGTCATCTTCTGAGCTTTTGAGAACTTAGAGTTGCTTGGGAAGGGGCTCTGTCACTAATAAATCCTCAGTGTCTGTCTGACCTCAGTTCCAGCTCTCCTGTGTGCTCCTTGTGTTCCAGTTCTTTGCTCCAAGAATCTCATTACATCAGTCATTTTCTATTTTATGTGCAGTCCTTGGCCATTTTTTACTTTTCACATGCCGCATTTGAACAAGCTCCTCCTACGGATTTCATCAAACCAACTTCCAATTTTGTCGGTACTGTGTGTGTGTGTGTGCAACACGTTCTCACTCCCATCCCGTCACATATTGACGGACGGTCAGGGCCCCTCCCCGTCGCTATATTACGTACAGGGTACCCCTTGACCGTCAGGCTTCTACGGGCAGGGCGTCCCATAGACCTTCATTGCGGACAGCGGACCCCTTGACCGTCAGGCTTCTACGGGCAGGGCGTCCCATAGACCTTCATAGACCACGTGATCAACAACAATGGCCGACCTTCGTGTTATTCTCGGTGGAAAATGCCTATTTTAAGGTTCATGTGGCCATTAAAATGCGTTTTGATGTCATTTTATGCGATTAATATGAGTTGTTATTTCTGATTATTTGTGCAGTCGATGTACATGATGTTTAGTTTGCTAGTTATGACGAAGATTACTTCATGAATGTGTACACATTCATGGTTGCTAAGGTGGTTGCTATGGACGCTGCAACAGCTCCCAGACCACGTGATCAACAACGATGGCCGACCTTCGTGTTATTCTCGGTGGAAAATGCCTATTTTAAGGTTAATTTGGCCATTAAAATGCGTTTTGATGTCATTTTATGCGAGTAATATGAGTTTTTATTTCTGATTATTTGTGCAGTACATGTACATGATGTTTAGTTTGCTAGTTATGACAAAGATTACTCTCCCAATAAGTCCAAGTACAGAGGGTGACTTTGCTGTGAAAAAACACATTTCCACCAAAAAAACGTTAGCAACCATGAATGTGTACACATTCATGGTTGCTAACGTTTTTTTGGTGGAAATGTGTCAAAAAAACGTTAGCAACCATGAATGTGTACACATTCATGGTTGCTAACGTTTTTTTGGTGGAAATGTGTTTTTTCACAGCAAAGTCACCCTCTGTACTTGGACTTATTGGGAGAATCTAAAGGCAAGAACATCCCAAATATTCATTTAGGTCTTTATTTTAGACCTTTAGTGTTGCCGTCTGTGAGGAAAATAAATGGGGCTCAGAGCCTCGTATTTTTAAAATCTTTTTTTCCTTCTAATTTGTTATTCTTTTCAAAATAACACACTGTTATTTACTCACCAATAACACACAATTATCCTTGCTTTTATTTATTGGTTTAATTCCATAATCTCTGGCTTTTTTGGCGTTCGTCAGGAACTGAATTTCAAAATAAAAATAACCGGAAACAGACGTAGGCCTATAAGGGACATTTCGAGCATCATTGCGATTGTCAACATTTTTGAGTTTTGGATGGCCGAAGACACTACACTACCCATAATCCCCAGCTATCGTTTAGGACTACAGTCCCCGTGATTAATCTTCAAGCTCTGGGATTGGATGTTGGAGTGGCAGTGCGCCAAGGTTACGCTGAGCGTCAAACAGCTGTTTGAAATGGAACGAAACCACGCCAGACTATCCAAAACTGGAATCGAACGCCCCCCCAGAACTACACATGCTGGCTATTGTGTTTCGCAAAATGTTCTATGGGACGTCTCTCCTGAACGTTTTCGTTTTTCCCACAATTAGAAGTTGCCAGTATTAAACACATTGGTGTTATCAAATGTAAAACATGTAATTACTAAATGGGTGAAAATCGCTTGTGTCCATAATGGGCAGCATTAATATATACCCACATGACAGCTCATTGTTACTTTGTAATTCTACTCCACTACAATTCAGAGGTTAACCTGGTATTTTTACTCCACTACACTTATTTGAGTTACTTTGCAGATTCTGATTAATGATGTGAAATATAAACAACCCTTAAATCAGACTTTAGTTACACCTGAGTAAAATTCATGGAAGGTGATTGTCAAGTGCCAACAATCAGGAGAGATATTTGATAGTTGTTGCTTGAGAAGACTAAACATGTATCTGCAATTGACATGAATGGAAACGAGTAATAAAGTATATTCATTACTCGTTATTCTCTACTAGTAGTTAATTAAAGACTGTATAATTGCTATTTTGCACATCCCTTTCAAGATTTTCTAAGGTTTATTGACATATCATATACACTACTACGGTGTAGTTATGCAATGAATGAAAAACTTGGGTCACAGGTTCCTCAACAGTGCATTAAAAGACATCTATCAATATGTGTGTACCTCCACCATTAAACTGTCGTATTCTGCACATTTCTTATACTATCTACATACATAAGAGTATAATTAATGTGTATAGTATCAGTTAAAATAAGTGCTTCAACATAGTTAACATTGCAGGAAAGCAATATATTAGACGTTAAGTACTTTGTCAGGCTTAATATTTATCTGTAGATAGATACCCCCAAAGCTTTTTTCTTATTTAAAAGAAGACCTTAATCTGTTATTTAATGTTTAAATAAAGGTTAATTCGTTTTTCTGTTTTGCACCTCCTCCTATTAATATCTTTGTACATCCTGCACTAAACTGTTTTATTGGAGAGATCACTTATAGTATCTTCTTGATTTTTTATATTCTATATTTCTATCACAGACCTTCTACTTTCCCCCTATGAAAGTATGTACTCTAAATATTTTTTTCATCAAATATAACATATAAAAACAATAATTCAATAACGTGCTTTAACCACTAGGCGGTGCATACAAGGTACACACAGCCATAATAACTTTGTATTATTAGTGTAGGACACTTATGTATGTACAACATCTGAAGATGTGTATTTTTATTCATGCTTTCACCTCATTTTACAGCATATTGCTATACTATTTCAGACTCAGTATTTACATTCTTATATTCAAAGAAAATCAGTAATATCTTTAAAAACTACAAGTCCTTTTCTATCAGCTGTGCACCGTTATGGTGTAAATATAACCCATCTACCAATTGGATCAAATATAAAAGTCAGCCGAATTAGTGTTGATACTGCAAGGAGACGTATTGTGTGAAGAGAAATTGAAGATGTTGTTTAATTGTTGATATATTTATGATCCACGTCAAGTATTCAGTTTCGGCGGCATTTCTTCAAGTTTTTCCAAAGGTCTTCTCGTCAGGGCTCTATAAATAAAGAACTACGGCAGATCTGTAATATTTAATGCAGCCGAACCGTGTATTACAATGCCGTTATGTTATGTATTCAAAGAGAAAAGCAAGAGCACTCGGAATTAAGTATTATTTTATTCTTTTAAAATGTTTTCCGGATTTCATATAATATAAACATCAAATCCCAGCATGCATTGCGGCTAACACATCGAATCAGCGAGCTTAAACCATAGCTGAGGATCTTGGGTAATCGCTCGAAATGCCTACGGCTGTTTCCGGTTATTTTTATTTTGAAATTCAGTTCCTGACGAACGCCAAAAAAGCCAGAGATTATGGAATTAAACCAATAAATAAAAGCAAGGATAATTGTGTGTTATTGGTGAGTAAATAACAGTGTGTTATTTTGAAAAGAATAACAAATTAGAAGGAAAAAAAGATTTAAAAAATACGAGGCTCTGAGCCCCATTTATTTTCCTCACAGACGGCAACACTAAAGGTCTAAAATAAAGACCTAAATGAATATTTGGAATGTTCTTGCCTTTAGATTCTCCCAATAAGTCCAAGTACAGAGGGTGACTTTGCTGTGAAAAAACACATTTCCACCCAAAAAACGTTAGCAACCATGAATGTGTACACATTCATGAAGTAATCTTCGTCATAACTAGCAAACTAAACATCATGTACATGTACTGCACAAATAATCAGAAATAAAAACTCATATTAATCGCATAAAATGACATCAAAACGCATTTTAATGGCCAAATGAACCTTAAAATAGGCATTTTCCACCGAGAATAACACGAAGGTCGGCCATTGTTGTTGATCACGTGGTCTATGAAGGTCTATGGGACGCCCTGCCCGTAGAAGCCTGACGGTCAAGGGGTCGGCTGTCCGCAATGAAGGTCTATGGGACGCCCTGCCCGTAGAAGCCTGACGGTCAAGGGGTACCCTATACGTAATATAGCGACGGGGAGGGGCCCTGACCGTCCGTCAATATGTGACGGGATGGGAGTGAGAACGTGTGTGTGTGTGTGTGTGTGTGTGTGTGTGTGTGTGTGTGTGTGTGTGTGTGTGTGTGTGTGTGTGTGTGTGTGTGTGTGTGTGTGTGTGTGTGTGTGTGTGTGTGTGTGTGTGTGTGTGTGTGTGTGTGTGTGTGTGTGTGTGTGTGTGTGTGTGTGTGTGTGTGTGTGTGTGTGTGTGTGTGTGTGTGTGTGTGTGTGTGTGTGTGTGTGTGTGTGTGTGTGTGTGTGTGTGTGTGTGTGTGTGTGTGTGTCAGACAGAGGTTTTGACAGTGTCCTTCTCTCTGCAGAGCCCAGGATCAACGTCGGCCACCAGGAAACAGAACAAGGAAACTACAGTCACGGTGAGTGTGGAGGATAACAGGAACTCTGACCTCTGACCCCTCTCTGCCTCTCCACAGTAGCCCTGAAGGAACACATTTGATCCCATCAGAGAAAGGTTTCAGTATTTGTTCGGTCTTAGTTTAAAACCACAAGCTGGAGACATTTTCCAGGTTGACTAACATGGAATTCCTTGAGATTAGCATGATGATAAAGAGCAGATATTTTTCCGGCATATATTTAGCTATTTAGTCCAAGATCGGAGGCTCTTTGACACTAAGGGGGCAGTACAGGTCATTATTTTATAATTCATGGATTCAGTATTTCTTTAAATAACAGTTTGTGTCTAACAAACAAGAAGATTGAACAGGGTGATTTCCATAATAAAGTGAACATGTATTATCAATCAATATTATTACATATTGTTGAGGATCCTTACATTACGAGCCTGGGGCCGTCGGGGCCGGGGCAGCTAGGTCCGTGGCCGCGGAGCCCGGTGTCGCGGGGGCTGCTGCTGCACCCGCCGGGGCCCCAGGGGCTGCAGATGAAGTAGGGATGAATATCGTGAGAGATGAAACAGGGACTGTAGAGAGTGTGGTGAGTGTGAGAGGAAAACATGTGGAAACAGGTAAACGGGTGGGATATGATGTAGCAGGACAGTTGAGGACCGGGGCTGTGGGACAGGTGGAGGCTGTTGGCACACAGCAGGAGCTGCCGTCTGGTTCTGGGCGGCAAAAAGAGCTTCAACAGGCTGCAGACAGTAATGAGGTGACAGAGATGGACACATACGGTGAGGGGGATTCTGACTGTGTTTCAGTTGCAGATAGTCTCTCTCAGAACGCAGAGATATATTCTTTGGAAGAGATTCATGTCTTTTCAGAGGAGTCTTTTGGCAAGGCAGTGGAAGTGAGAGACTTTTTCCCTGACACTAACAAGTTTCTTCATACAGTGAGCACTCTTCAGAAAGTTGTAGGGTTAGACCTGCTGGATGAAAAGAAACGCTATCGTCTCAGGAAGCATGTAACTGCTATGAAAAAAGTTACGAAAGGAAGCAAAAGAGGGAGGAAACTGAAATAGTTTCAACATTAGGGTTGGGTATCGTTTGAATTTCCACGATTCTGATTCCGATTCCGATTCTACTTTTCGATTCCGGTTCTTAACGGTTCTCAATTCCGATTCTTCGAGGGGAAGGGTAAAAAAATGATACATGCTTCTTCCACCAAAGAAATTACATTTATTCGAGAAACTTTTACACAGGTTAGTTTACAGTAATATTCACATTAATCAGTCTGTTTATATTCATTGCTATGGAACTGTAACCTGAGAACCACTGAAGCTACAACAGTGCAACAGTCCAACTTTTAAAGGAACCCCCCCCCCCCCCATTTAAAAACAGTTCTTGTTGAGAAAAACAAGCATATCTGCCTTCTCAGGCAAACCGGGAAGAAATGTTTGAACATTTTAAAGTAAAATGCTTCAATCTGGTGCACTTTAAGCAGAATTACTAGAGACTAGATCTAGGGGGTACAACTCTAAACACCCATATGAAAAAGATCGGTTTACATTTTAATAATTAAATAAGTATGTGAGCATAACCAATAACCCATAGCCAATAACAAATACATGTAACGTATTTTATTTTTGTTGTTCATTCATATCTTATTTTACTATTTTATTTATGCATATGTTTGTATCTCTCCAGTTTAAAACGATATGTCTGGTTTACTGTCCTATAGTATACATTGGAATGATTTCAAACCTGTTTATCCCAATAATTATAAAGGAGTGCCTTGGAAATATGTGTTTACATAAATTGTGATCAAAACGTTTGAGACCCACTGAGATAACTTAGACTAAAGTGAACTATCTAAACACTCAGAGTCCTTTACCTCACTGAGCTGTAGTTATCAGCCTCAGTCTGACTGGAGAGGACTCTCCCTCCACATCATTGTAGAAACATCTTCTTCTTCCGTTAGAGCAGCTAGCACCAGATGCTAATAACAACAGCGCGTACCAGTGCACCCTCCCTTTCTCCCTCGCTCGCTCCCACGCTCACTCGCACTTTGGCTGTGAGCTGCGGGTGCCAGATAAGCCAACATCCCCCATTTTCATCACTTACAGCGCCCATCGTACAGGGCAAATGAAAAGTGTAAACGGGATGAAAAGGGTGTTACATTTACTTAATTATGAATGTTGTTACATCAAGGCCGAACATTAGGATGAGCACCAACGGTCAAACGTTTTTTTTTTTCTCCCAGAGCTGTCAGCGCAGCGCCTCCACAGATCTGGCGCCCTAGGCGAACATCTATAACACCAGTGCGACGGGCCGGCCCTGGTCTCAGGTTACGCTGTAGGAAGTGTAGATATACCATAGATATATATAAACCTATGATATAAACACGTGTTTATATATATATATATATATATCTATGGGTACAGGGTACAACGCTACATTTCCCGCCGCAGTCATACAATAGGCTACGGAGAGCGGCGAGAAACATTTCCTCAGGCATCGAAAAGCGGAACCGAAATTCACATTTCTAAATGATGCCGTTGGAATCGAAATGTTGGAACCGGTTCCGAACCGGAACCGGTTCTCGGTACCCAACCCTATTCAACATGATCATGCAGCACTGGGTGTCTCCTCTCTGCTGTGTGTACCTGTCTGTTCTTTCTCTCTGTCCCCTTCCTCTAATGTAGGCTTTAAGGGTTGCTTCTTTAAACATTAACGGGGGTAGAAGTGCACAGAAAAGAGCTTTAGTGTTAGAGGTCTTTAATCAGAAAAAATGAGATGTGATATTTCTGCAGGAAACGCACAGTGATAGCCTGAATGAGACGGACTGGGGAATGTGGTGGGGGGGTCAGTATGTACTCAGTCATGGCTCAAACCTTAGTGCTGGAGTAGCCTCTCTAAATGTTAAGATGTGATCCAGCACAGAGATAGTGGCAGGTAGAGCCTTGATGGTGAAAGTGGAACTGTTAGAGTTCTTTTTCACTTTTATTAATGTGTATGCACGCAATCAGGGCCCTGCACGTGTATCTGTGTTTCAGTTATTAAAAGACAAGCTAGACACTAGTGTACAGGGGGAGTGTGTTATACTGGGGGGGGTTAGATGTATTCGTTGTTCTCGCGTCCAGGAGAGAAGCTTAAAATAAGGAGACTAATGGAGTCTCTGAAAGGGTTCAAATTGGTTACTTTAATTAAATAGCGTGGTAATGAAACAAACAGAAGGTGGTGGGGGAGACATAGCAGCTGTTTGTCTCGCAGTGGTTCCGGTTGGAAGCGAGCGAACAAAGCTCCGTCACCCAAGGGTGTAACTTTGGTTTGAGAAGTGGGGGGGACACAAAACAGGGGGTCCTCCGCAATGAAACATTTTCTCAATTTAATTCCATTTCTTGCCTTTCTACAAATATATTAGGGACTATAGTGTTAAGAAATCCAAGAAAAATGTGTAGTGTATATAATGAGTGTGTACACTTATCTAGTATCCTATCCATGTGAACCTGTCTTATTTGTGATGACCTCACATCCTATAGGGGGGTCCGGGGGCATGCACCCCGGGAAGATTTTTTTCTTAAAATTGAAGTTAAAAGCATCAATCTGTTGCACTTTGAGGGCAACATTAAGAGATTTATGGATAAAGCTCTCAACACTCATATGAAACAGAACTGTATATATTTCAAAACCATTAGAATATGCTCACAACCAATAACAAGTATTTGATAAACTCCCCTATCTTTATCTTACCTAGTCTGCATTCTTTCTTTTAATTTCTGCATATTTTAATAATCACTCTCCTTTCAAACTGTGTTTTTTATTTTTGTACTGACCTATAGTACACATTGGAAGGATTTCTTAACTTATTGTATATACAACTAATATTACATAGATTGACATATTTGTTTACATAGATGACCAAACCGTTTGAGACCCACTGAGATAACTTAGAGTCCTTTACCTCCCTGAACTGACGTTATCTCTCTCAGTCCGACAGGAGAGGACTCTCCCTCTCCTTATTGTTGAAACAGCTTCTAATCTCCGTTAGCTCCGAGCTAGCACCAGATGCTAACAACAACCCCCGTAACTCTCTCTGTCTCTCTCTCTCTCTCTTTCTCTCTCTGTCTCTCTCTTTCTCTCTCTCAGTCTCTCAAAGTCCGACAGGAAAGAGCTCTCCCTCTCCTTAAAACACATTTAAAAAGTGGGGGGGACACAAATGGGATTTTGAAAAGTGGGGGGACATGTCCCCCCTGTCCCATGCCGTCACCTATCTATATATCTTATTCGTGACTCCTCCTCTTCAATGGCGGCCGGTGACGTCCTCTGTCTTCTGTGTCCGATATCGCGTAAAATAGAGGATTTAGACATTGTGTGGTCATTGTATAACTCCACACGCCTTTTCTACTCATACACTCTTTCATGACTTTTTATTTAATGCATTTTAACGGCTGTGATCGATGTTAACGTAAGACCAGAAATTACGTCACTGTTGATATCCGGAGACTTCTTCCAGTAAAGCTTTTCAAAATAAACTTTAGCAACAACCTTAGCCACAAGCCAATGCTAACCGGAAATGTTTTCAGAATAAAACTGTTTTAAGCTTACTATATGTTTAAACTAAATTACGTCATTAAACATTGATTTTACATTTGCACTAATGTCACTTTAGACAGAATAGGACGGGAGCCTCATCCTCAGCCGGCCCTTTTACTGTCACAGGTGATAAGAGAGGCTGACTTAGTGGATGTGTGGAGGATGAAGCATCCCTCTGTTAAACAATACACCTGGATGAGAACGCTAGATGGGGGCGTCAGTGCAGCCAGGCTAGACAGATTGTACATGTCTGCTTCTTTTATTACTCGTGCAGTGAACTGTCACATCCAACCTGTTGGTTTTACAGATCATCAGCTAGTTTCTTTAGATTTGGTTTTATCCAACACAGAGAAACCTAGATCGTTCTGGCAGTTTAATGTTAAAGTTTTACAAGATTGATTTTCTGTGAGAATTTTTAATTGTTCTGGATCAACTGGAAATCAAAGAAAGAGTCTTTTCCCTCCCTGAGTCAGTGGTGGGAGGTAGGAAAGGCTCAGATTAGTGTTCTGCCAACAGTATGCAGCCTACTCCACTGCAAACATTATGAGAGCTATAGAGCAGTTGGAGAGGGAGATCAGAGAGTTAGAGAGTGTCTGCTCGAAATATAGAACAGTCCCTCCGAAAACAACAACAGCTTAACTGTTTTCTTCAGGAGAAGGCCAAGGGAGCTCTGATCAGAGCCCGTTTTACTTCCATGAGAGACATTGATGCACCAACCACCTTTTTCTTCAACCTGGAGAGGTCTGTGGGCCAAAGGAAGCAGATGGTATGTCTGCGTCTCCCCGATGGACAGGTAACCTCTGAACCTGCTGATATGAGGAGGCATGCAGTGTCCTTCTACACAGACCTGTTCAAAGCCGAAGGTCGTGACGTGGAAGCTGCTGATAAACTTCTTCAGGGTCTTCCACAGCTGAGTACAGCCGAAAGTGACACCCTGGGCTCTGACATTACTCTGGAGCAGGGGTCTCCAACACGTCGATCGCGAGCTACCGGTAGCTCGCGGGCAGCTTTTCAGTAGCTCGCCGCTCGATTATCGATTATAGCGTAGTAACGTTGCTTCTTGATTTTTCAAGTGTTTTTATTTTAGAATTGTTTCTGTCACACAAATATAAAATTGGTCCGTGACGCAGAGATCAAGGAGCAGATGTGACAGCGGCATAGCGACACCACACACGGACCAGTCTGCTTTATCCAGCAGCACCAGTCCAGAACCAACAGCAGAATGACCCGCTCTGAATCAGTCCGCGTCGCTGCGGCTCAGAGACACACAGGGAGGGATTTGTGTTTTTGAAAAACACTCGTTATCGTAATGTCAGGTTTTTGGTGGATTCAATCAAGTCTTGGATTGCAGAGTATGAATGTCCTCTTGCTATTTTCAGTTGATAAATACGTGTGTAAAGTTTGTGAAGGCAGGAGGAAAGCTTCCGCGATCACCGTCTCCTCTCCGTTCCTCCAAACCCCGCCCCCTCCTGAAAAATAACTACTAATAAGAGTGACAGGCTGATAGTGACCTGATAGAAACTTTATTATTCACTTAATCACTGATTGAGATGATGAAGCTAACTTAGTCTCATACATTCATGGGATTTATGCAACAGTAAGACAGAGAATGTAAGTGTGCACCCACATGCAGTATTTTTGTTTTTATAATGCTGTTGTAAATACTCCTGTTGTCTGCTGTGTTCAGACTCAAGTCATGTGTGTGATGCCACATTCAGGACATTCAGTGTCCTTTTTTTAACAGAAGACCGTTGCTTGAAGCTGCAGCTAGACTGCAGAAGCATTAGTTTTTTGTTTTTGAGGATGGAAAAATGTCACACACAGATATAGGGAGGCTAAACCTATACAATTGATTAATTATGGTTTATAATTTAATGTCAAGACGAAGAAGAAGAAAATATGGCTGCACTGTTCAGTGTCAATCCTGTGGAGATGGAGGTTATAAATCTCCAAAATAATGTTCAGCTTAAGTCTCAGCAAAACTCACAACATTTCTGAAGCCTTGTAGACCCAGAAAACTATAAGAACATTCACCAAGCAGCACTGAACATGTCTGCTTTATTTGGCTCTACAGACCTTTGTGAAGCAGCTTTTTCTGACATGCATGTCATGAAATCTAAATACAGAACAAGACCGACTGATGAACATGTAAATGACTCTATTAGAGTGAACCTAAGTGGGTACACTCCAGTATACACCTCTATGGTGGACTCCATGCAGCGCCAGTCATCTCACTGACTGTGAAAAAGAGTGAATGCACTTATTTTACACGTGCCATAAGATGCTTGCAAGGTGGTGATTAAGGCGATGTATTTACTATGTGGGCCATAATAAGAAGTGAAAACATTGTATTTTTCTCTTGGACATTTATGTGAATCTTCAGTGATGTACTTACTGTGTTGTCCATATTAATATGTGAGAAATTGTCGTTTTCTTGGACCTTGATGTGAAGTTAAGATTTTAGATATAAGCTTTAGGTATTGCAATTTCACACATGTACAAAAGTAGCTTAATTCAACTGATGAGTGCTATGTGAATAAATGTAAGTGATGCGATGCAAGTAGCTCTTGGCCACTTTCATTTTTTCAAAGTAGCTCTCAGGTGGAGAAAGGTTGGAGACCCCTGCTCTGGAGGAACTGACCTCTGCGGTGACACAGATGGCCTCCGGCAAGGCTCCGGGCATAGACGGTTTACCTGCAGACTTTTTTAAACATTTCTGGAGTATTCTAGGACATGACTTGCTAGACGTATTGATGGAGTCCTTTTGGGAAAGGGACTCTTCCGGCTTCCTGTAGGCGTGCAGTGATTTCACTGTTGCCTAAGAAAGGAGATCTAATAATAATAATAATAATTTAAATTTATATAGCGCCTTTCACGAAACCCAAGGACGCTTTACAATGGGAAGTAACACAACAAAAGTAATAATAATCATACAGATACATAGGCTGAAGAAAACAAAACAGGAACAGGTTGCTGGGTACTGTGTATTAGTTGAGGCCAAAGGCCTGAGTGAACAGATGGTGTTTGAGGTGTTTTTTGAAGGTGTCCAGAGAGTCTGCATTCCTGATTGCAGAGGGGAGAGAATTCCAGAGGGTGGGGGCTGCGACACTGAAGGCTCTGTTGCCAAATGTTTTCAGCTTGGAGCGCTGGATGGAGAGCAGCCCTTTGTCAGAGGACCGCAGGTGACGAGAGGGGGTGTAGGGCTGAAGGAGGTCAGAGATGTATGGAGGGGCTAGGGAGTGGAGAGATTTGTAGGTTAGCAGGAGGAGTTTGTACTGGATGCGTGACTTGACCGGGAGCCAGTGAAGGTGGATGAGGGTAGGGGTAATGTGTTGCCAGGGCTTAGTGTGGGTGAGGAGCCTGGCTGCAGAGTTCTGGACGTACTGGAGCCTGTCCAGGGCTTTGCTGGTGACCCCGAACAGAACTCCATTGCAGTAGTCCAGACGAGAGGAGATGAAGGTATGAATGAATGTTTCTGCAACGGGGTCGGGGAGAGAGGGCCGGAGTCTGGAGATGTTTCGTAGGTGAAAGAAAGCGGTTTTGACAGTAGACCTGATGTGGGAGTTGAAGGTGAGGCTAGAGTCCAGAGTGACGCCCAGGCTGCGAACCTCAGGGGAAGGGTGTATGGAGCCGCCATCGATGGTGAGGAGCAGATCTCCAACCTTCCGGAGCAGTGTTTTTGGGGCCACAACCATGAGCTCTGTTTTGTTATTGTTGAGTTTTAGTAGATTTTTTGACATCCAGGCTTGGATGTCGCGGAGGCAGTTGACAAGTGACAGTGGGGGTAGCTGGGATGATGGATTGGTACTGATGTAGAGTTGGGTGTCGTCGGCATAGGGGTGGAAGTTGAGACCATGTCGGCGGATGATTTCACCAAGGGGGAGCATGTAGATGTTGAATAGAAGGGGGCCGAGCACCGAACCTTGCGGCACACCTTGGTTGACAGGGGCTGGGGGAGAGCTGGATTTTCCGATGGTCACAAACTGTTGCCTGTTGGAGAGGTAGGAATGGAACCAGGAGAGGGCTGTACCAGAGAGGCCAAGGTAGACGGATAGGCGGTTGAGTAGGATAGTGTGTGAGACTGTGTCAAATGCGGCGGAGATGTCCAGGAGGATGAGGATGCTGACGAGGCCTGAATCGGCGGCTATGAGGAGGTCATTGGTTATTTTAATAAGGGCCGTCTCTGTGCTGTGGTTGGATCTGAAGCCTGATTGGAAGGGTTCGTAGAGCTCATGGTCGGACATATGATGGTGGAGTTGGGCAGCAACTGCTCTTTCCATGATCTTGCTAAGAAAAGGAAGGTTGGAGATCGGCCGGAAGTTGCTGGGGTCCTCGGGGTCGAGACCAGGTTTTTTGACGATGGGGGTGACAGCTGCTATCTTGAGGACGGCGGGAACCTTGCCTGATTCCAGGGAGGAGTTGATAATTTTAACAATGGTGGAGCAGAGGATGGGTAGGCAAGTTTTGACCAGGGCAGAGGGCATGGGGTCGAGGGAGCAGGTTGTAGCCTTAGCTTTTGAGACAAGTTTGGTAACCTGTGTGACATCCACTGGTGCAAAGGAGGAGAGACAACATTGAGGCAGGTGTTGAGTTGAACGAACAGTGACTGGAGGTGGTGTGGCATGTGGATGGGATGGGGCAGAGGCCTGGAGTTCCTGGTGGATGGAGTTGACTTTGTCCTCAAAGAAGTCAAGGAACCTGGTGCAAAGCTCGGGGGCGTCTGCTGGGTTGGGGGGGTCAATTGGGCGGAGTAGGTGGTTTATGGTGGAGAAGAGCATACGGGGGTGGTGTTGCTGGTTACCGATGAGTGAGGAGTAGTAGTGTGCCTTAGCTTTTGAGAGGGCGTCCTTGTAAGATTTGACATGCTCTCTATATGCCTCCAGATGGACGGTGAGGCCAGATTTTTTGTGGAGCCGCTCCAGTTGGACCCTGCTGAAGAACTGTAGACCTGTGGCTCTCTTATGTACGGACTATAAGATACTGTCAAAGGTTTTAGCTAACAGACTGAAGTGTTTTATCGAACTTCTTATTAGGGGTTGAGAGGCCCATATTCCGCATTTTACAGATTATCGGTATCGTTTAAAAAAAAATCATATTGCCGATACAACTTTGGCTCTGATGCGGCCGTTTCTCTGGCTGCAGTCACCACTGTTCACGAGCAATGTCCCGCCCACAGCGCTATCTGATAGGCTATTACTGAAGTGTCAATCAACACTGAAGATTTTCCGGGCTGCAGCCATCCAGAGAGGCGGGACCTTCTCAGATTACAGGCAGGTGCGAAGAACGCAGACACAGACAGAGGCAAACAGCAGCAGTGAGCAGTGTTTCGAAGGTAAATCAGTTGAAAGCCGAAGTTCAATAAACATCCCAATCCCCTATGCTGAAGTTGCAAAAACACCACGATCTTATGATCCAATTCTATCAGTTTCCCAGTTACACAGGGAAACTGCGTCTCGCAGCGGAGAAACTGTAACGCGCTGGGAAGACTGGGACTGTGACGGCTGCTAGTGGAGCCTCGCAGCAACTCTGCTTTCTGCACCACAATCTGGTGCTGCTGAATTGGGACTACTAAATGAGTGAGACTCAAATATCAGAAGTTCAGAACAAGTTTTAGTAGTTTTTATTTTATTTTTACTTCATATACTTTACTCAGGGTCACAGAGAGGAAACCAGTTTTAAGATGTTGAAAAGTTGATTAAACATAAAAAGGCATTTCAAAGAAGTTGTGTTATTCTACATTTTGACACCAAGATTTTCTGATTTTACTGCAAATGTATATCGGTTCCAAATATCGGTTATCGGTCTCCTTGATTACTAATAATCGGTATCAGCCTTGAAAAAGCCATATCGGTCGATCCCTACTTCTTATTGGTACTGATCAGACATATTGCATCCCTGGCAGATCAATTGTGGACAATTTGTTTTTGATGAGACACTTTTGATGTTTGCAAACTGTATAATATAAATGTTGGCATTATTTCTATTGACCAGGAGAAGGCGTTTGATCGTGTGGATCACACTTTTTTGGCTGCCACATTACAGGCTTTTGGTGTTGGGAGCATTTTTTGTCCTGGGTGAAGTGTTTGTACAGTGATGCATGTTGTGTTGTGAAGGTGGGGGGAGGGCTGAGCAGACCTGTACCAGTTAAAAGGGGGATCAGGCAGCGCTGCCCTATCTCAGGCCTATTATACAGTATTGCCATCGAGCCCCTTTTGTGCAGACTTAGAAACCGGCTGAGGGGCCTGTGTCTGCCAGTCAGCTCAGGCCCTCCTGGTGGTTGTATCAGCTTATGCTGATGATGTCAGTGTTTTTATCCAGGGTCAACGAGATATCCAGGAGCTACAGGACAGTTTAGCTTTGTATAGGAAGGCTGCTTCAGCCAAAGTTAACTGGGAGAAGAGTGAGGCAGTTTTGGTAGGTCAGTGGAGTGTAGGAAATAGGCCCAGTCTTCCTGGTAACCTCAGCTGGAGAAACAAGGGTTTAACGGTCCTGGGAGTTTGGTTGGGGTCTGAGGGCATGGTGGCACAGAACTGGGAGGGATTGCTGGGAAAGGTGCAAGCAAAATTTGCCAAATGGAAATGGCTGCTACCTCAGCTGTCCTACAGGGGAAGAGTTCTTGTAGCCAACAATCTGGTTGCCTCGTCTCTGTGGCACAGACTCCAGGTGTTAACCCCACCGCCGGGCCTCATGAAACAACTGCAGCGGCTCCTCGTGGATTTCTTCTGGTCGGGTCATCACTGGGTGCCAGCATCGGTCCTGTACCTACCTGTGGCGGAGGGGGGGCAGGGCCCTGTGGACATTACTGCGAGGACTGCTGCTTTTAGACTGCAGGCAGCTCAGCGGCTGCTGCATGGTACCTCTCCCTGCTGGCTGGCTATGGCCCGGCTGTTGCTCTGGAGGGCGGGGGGCTTTGGTTTTGATAAACACCTGTTTCTGCTGAAGGCCCCTGCGTACAAGATAACTGGACTTGCACCTTTTTACTGCTCAGTCATCAATGCCTGGAAGATTCTGAGTTTTACCAGACCACCTGACCCCCGGCCTGGGATGTGGCTGTTTGAGGAGCCACTGTTTGACACTGGTTTTCTTTCTGGAACCTTTTTCGCTTCAGCCACCCTAAAGAACGCATTCATCGAAGCGGGAGTGGTAAAACTTGGCCATTTGACAGGGATCTCCACAGAAACACTGGCTGAGGTGACGGGCATTTGATCAACCCGAGTTCTGGAGAACCTGGTAGATGAGGTGTGGCAGTCGCTGTTGCCATCCCACCGGACTTTTGCTCTGGATGCAGATCTGGCTGACCAGTGGAGAAAGGGACATGATTATGTTTTTCCTGTCTTGAGTGTGGGTCCTGCGGTGGGGGAATGGAGAGAGGAGGATGGTCTCCTGCTATCACTGGGAAAGTTCAGCTCCTGCAATGGAAATAAGCTATACCTTAGCTGCGTAAAGGTGCCAAACCTCAGCTCGCTCGCAGGCGTCCGAGAGTCGAGGTGGACGGATGTGTTTGGCTTGGGCTTTTCCCCTCAGGGCAGCTGGCGGATCTTGTATAAATCTCCGGTTGAGAATTTTTTTTTTTGCTAAATCTCTCTAAAAAGGTCAAATGTCACTTGTTTTGCATCAATCTTGATACAGGGTACTTACTGTATGTTATAGTTTGGATTCCTAAAGCTTTTAGTCTACTATCCCATCATTCAAGGGTGGTTTTCACTATAAGTAATGTCTTTTTTTGGACGGACACTGTAATTTACAATTTTTTACTATGTTCAATCTGAACGCCTAGTGAGTGAACAGGTAAAGGTGTTTTTATGTACAAATGACATCAGTCAGGCTTCAGAAAGCAACATAGCACCATCACTGCCACAATGAAAGTGGTGAATGATGTGGCGAGTTTTTTAGATAATAAGCAGAGTTGTGCAGCTCTATTTATTGACCTGTCCAAAGCGTTTGATACCGTCGATCATCGCATCTTAAAGCAGAGGCTACTCAGTATTGGCATATCCAGCCATGCAGTAGGGTGGTTTGTGAACTACCTCTCTGAAAGGTCCCAATGTGTTCATTTTGATGGGCTGTCGTCTGAGTGGTTAAATATTGCTAATGGTGTTCCTCAAGGTTCTGTTTTAGGTCCACTTTTATTCTCCATCTACATCAACAGTTTAGGTGAAAATGTCGATGGAGCAACCTTACATTTTTATGCGGACGATACCGTGATGTACTGTGCAGGTCCCTCCATTAAGGAGGCTGTTGTTGAATTGCAAGCAGTTTTTAACATTATTCAGACTCAGCTCTCTGAACTAAAGCTTCTTTTAAATGTTGATAAAAACCAAGGTAATGCTCTTTTCAAAAGCTAAAAAGACACCAGAGCCTGTTGTAGATATTGTAACTACGCAAGGAATAAAACTTGAAGTGGTTACCTGTTACAAATACCTTGGTATCTGGCTTGATGATTGTCTGACTTTTAAATGTCATGTCAATAACCTGCTTAAAAAGCTGAGAGTTAGGCTAGGTTTCTTCTACAAGAACAAGTCCTGTTTCTCGCTTGAGGCCAGGAAAAGGCTCCGTGACCTTTTGACCTGTGCTGGACTATGGTGATTTGATTTATATGAATGCACCTGCCTATTGCCTGAACAAGTTAGATGCTGCGTATCACAGCGCACTGAGATTTGTGACACACTGTAAAGCATTAACCCATCACTGTACCCTGTATGCAAGGGCTGGTTTGCCTTCGCTAACTGTACGGAGGCTCAGTCACTGGTACATTTTTAAGCACGGACCACTATTGCGGTAAGCATGTTGTAACTTCCGGTTGTTGTTGTCATTGTCATCTCCGGGTATCCCGTGTGCCTGTTCTGTTGCTGATAGCTTATTATCTTAACTTAATCGATCGTTTTAAAACTCTTGATCACGGCAACTGCCTGACGTTGTAATCACACGTTACTACAGCTTAAGCACTCACAACTCTCCTTCTCTTAGCGACTGTAACTTCACAGTTGCCTACACTCTTTTCGGGTTTGCTAACGGTAGCTACTTTAGCTTGATAGCTAGCCATGGCTCTTTCCCCACCCTCGGGTGCTATTCCCTGCTCTAACTGTCTCATGTTTGGTTACTTCCCTACCTCCTTTACTGGTACAGATACATGTGTTAAATGTAGTATAGTTGTTAGGTTGGAGGCGGGAATCATAGCCATAGAAGCCCGGCTCCACATCTTAGAAAGTAACTCAGCTACAGTAAAGCCCATGTTAGCCGGTGCGGACCGGCAAAAGGTAGCTCCTCTTAGCCGTCCCCCGGCAACTCCCGAGCAGCAGGGAGACTGGGTGACTGTTCAGAAGGGGCATAACGCGAAACCCGCAGGTCCCCACCAACCCGTTCACGTATCTAACAGATATTCCCCACTCAGCGAGACACCCGCTGAGAAGCCAACTCTGGTTATTGGTAGCTCTATTATGAGACACGTGAATTTAGAGACCGAAGCCTCCACAGTCACATGCATTCCGGGGGCCAGAGCGGGCGACGTTGAGGCGCATCTTAAACTGCTGGCTAAAAATAAACGTAGATACAGTAGGATTGTTATTCACGTCGGTGGTAATGATGTTCGTTTACGCCAATCAGAATGCACCAAACTTAATGTGGAGTCGATGTGTAGTTATGCTAAAACATTGTCGGACACCGTAATCTTCTCTGGTCCCCTCCCCAATCTGATCAATGATGACATGTATAGCCGCATGTCATCATTTCAGCGCTGGTTGTCTTGGTGGTGCCCAGCAAACAATGTGGGCTTCGTAAATAATTGGACAGCCTTCTGGGGAAAACCTGGTCTGATTAAGAGAGACGGCATTCATCCTACTTTGGAAGGTGCAGATCTAATTTCGGCAAACATTTCAGGGCTTTGTGGACTTAATCCATGACAAACTGGAGTTGAGACCAGGAGACGGAGTCGCAGTCTTACACGCTTCTCTGCGCTCTCTCCTAGGCAGTCATCCATAGGAATCCCGAACCCAATAAAATACCCAATATTAGCGGTGTGTGTGTCTGCCCAAGGACAATTTAAGGTAAAACCTAATAGAGGTGTCATACATAATAACCTAATAAAAGTAAATGTAACAACTACTACAGTGCAACAAAACAGGAATATTAAATGTGGTCTCTTAAACATAAGATCTCTAGCATCTAAAGCAATATTGGTAAATGATTTAATATCAGATTATAATATTGATATATGCTGTCTCACTGAAACTTGGTTGAGACATGAAGAATATGTCAGCATAAATGAGGCCACTCCACCCAGCCATATCAATACTCATATTGCCCGAGGCGTGGGCCGAGGAGGTGGAGTTGCAGCAATCTTTGACTCAAGTTTACTTATCAATACTAAACCAAAATTAAATTATACCTCCTTTGAAAGTCTCGTTTTTAGTCTTACGCATCCGACCTGGAAAACTTTGCAGCCAATCTTATTTGTTACAGTGTACCGTGCACCAGGTCCTTATTCAGAATTCTTATCAGAATTCTCTGAGTTTTTATCAACTTTGGTTCTTAAAACAGATAAAGTAATTATCGTAGGTGACTTTAATATTCATGTTGACGATGATAAAAATAGCCTTACTGTTGCATTTAACTCTATATTAGATTCTGTTGGTTTTCGTCAGAGTGTAAATAAACCAACCCACTGCTATAATCACACTCTCGACCTTGTTCTGACTTATGGTATTGAAATTGAGCAACTATTAGTCGAACCGCATAATCCTGCTTTATCCGACCATTTCTTAGTAACTTTTGAAGTACTGTTACTAGACTACAAAGCATTAGTCAAAAGCTCTTGCAGCAGAAACCTATCTGTTAGTGCTATAGCCAAATTTAAGGAAGAGATTCCACCAATATTTAACTCGATAGCATGTCTGCATGTAGGGGAGGAAACTTATACAAAATGTACACCACCCCAAATTGATCATGTTGTTGATAGTGCTACAGATGCGCTGCGAATACAATTAGACTCTGTTGCTCCTTTGAAAAAGAAGAAAATAAAACAACATATATTAGCTCCATGGCATAATGCCGAAACCCGCAGAATAAAGCAAAAGTCGAGACAAGGATATGGCGTTCCACTAAACTTGAAGAATCTCGTTTAATTTGGCATATTACTCTCAATGAATATAAGAAAGCACTGCGTAAAGCGAGAGCAGCCTACTACTCTTCATTAATAGATGAGAATAAGAATAATGCAAGATTTCTTTTCAGCACTGTAGCCAGGCTGACAGAGAGCCACAGCTCGATTGAGCCTTCTATTCCCATAGCACTCAGTAGTAATGATTTTATGTGCTTTTTTAACGATAAAATTGTTACTCTTAGAAACAAAATTAATGACCTCTTGCCTTTGACCAGTATAGTGTTATCAACAGCTCCCGGAAACGTAAGTTCTAATATTACACTAGATAGTAAACTAGAATGCTTTTCAGCCATTAACCTTGAACAATTAAATTCAATGATTCTCTCTTCTAAACCATCAACGTGTATGTTAGACCCAATTCCAACTAAGCTGTTGAAGGAAGTTTTTCCATTAATTAGCACTTCTTTATTAAATATTATGAATATGTCTTTATTATCAGGCTATGTTCCACAATCATTCAAAGTAGCAGTGATAAAACCGCTTCTTAAAAAGCACAACCTCGATCCAGAGGTTTTAGCCAATTATAGACCTATTTCTAATCTTCCGTTCCTCTCAAAAATTCTTGAGAAAGCAGTCGCAAAACAGTTGTGTGATTACTTAAAAAACAATGATTTATTTGAAGATTTTCAGTCTGGCTTTAGAACACATCATAGCACAGAGACAGCTCTGGTTAAAGTCACAAATGACATTCTAATAGCCTCAGACAAAGGACTTGTCTCTATTCTTGTTTTGCTCGATCTCAGTGCTGCATTTGATACTATCGATCATGATATCTTATTGCAAAGACTAGAGCACTTAGTTGGCATACAGGGAACTGCTTTAGGCTGGTTTAGGTCCTATCTATCTGAACGCTCTAAGTTTGTACGTGTCAATGATGAATCTTCCACGCAAACCAAAGTTAGCCATGGAGTGCCACAGGGCTCAGTGCTCGGACCTATTTTGTTCACATTATATATGCTTCCGTTAGGCAATATTATAAGGAATCATTCTGTAAACTTTCATTGTTATGCGGATGATACTCAACTATATTTATCAATCAAGCCTGATGAAATTAATCATCTAAATAAAATTCAAGACTGCCTCAAGGACTTAAAAACGTGGATGACCTTAAACTTTTTGATGTTAAACACGACCAAAACTGAAGTTATTGTACTTGGCCCGAAGAATCTACGAAACAAATTATCTAAAGATATACTAACTATGGATGGCATTAATTTGGCCTCCAGTGAGACTGTAAGGAATCTTGGTGTTATATTTGATCAGGATTTATCCTTTAACGCCCACATAAAATCAATTTCAAGGACCGCCTACTTCCATCTACGTAACATTGCAAAAATCAGGCATATCTTGCCTCAAAACGATGCAGAGAAACTAGTCCATGCATTTGTTACTTCAAGGCTGGATTATTGTAACTCTTTATTATCAGGGTGTACCAAGAAGTCAGTCAAGTCGCTTCAGCTGATTCAAAATGCTGCAGCTCGTGTACTAACCAGAGTTAGGAAAAGGGACCACATTAATCCTGTTCTGGCCGCCTTACACTGGCTCCCTATAGAACACAGGATAGAATTTAAGGGCAGGCGCCATCTTACCTTAAAGAGCTCATTATACCCAACCCTACTGTCCTACTAGGGCATTGCGTTCCAAGAATGCAGGGTTGTTGGTTGTTCCTAGAGTCTCTAAAAGTACAATGGGAGCCAGAGCCTTTTCTTATCAAGCTCCACATTTGTGGAATCAGCTTCCAGTTTGTGTTCGGGTGGCAGACACCCTATCCGTTTTTAAGAGTGCGCTTAAGACCTTCCTTTTTGATAAAGCTTATAGTTAGGGCTGATTATATTCAGCCCCTAGTTTTGCTGATATAGGCTTAGTTTGTCGGGGGACATCTTACTTCTTCCTTCTCTCTGTCTATACCTGTGTACTCTCATGTTCCGATTAACCCAGCTTCCCCAAATGTCATTCTTTTTGGTGTCTATATACGCTGGGATCCGGAGTCATGGATGATCCTGCGGTCCTGTGTCCTGCATCGCGAGCCCTGGATCTTGAGTCGTGGCTGTGGTCATGGATCATAGGTCCTGGATGGATATCCTCGTGGATTCATCTTCCTATTATACACACATGCATTTCCAAACATTTGGACTACCTATGTTGCAAATGTATTATCTTTTCAATTTACACACGGCATCTATTGCACGTCTGTCCGTCCTGGGAGAGGGATCCCTCCTCTGTTGCTCTCCCTGAGGTTTCTCCCATTTTTCCCTTTAAAACTGTGGGTTTTCTTCGGAAGTTTTTCCTTGTACGATGTGAGGGTCTAAGGACAGAGGGTGTCGTATTGTCACTGATATTTTGTACAAACTGTGAAGTCCACTGAGACAAATGTAACATTTGTGATATTGGGCTATATAAATAAACATTGATTGATTGATTGATTGATTATATATAAAGCCATGTTAGGGAAACTTCCATCCTACATCTGCTCCCTGATCTCACAGCTAATTGTAAGTGGCTACTGCCTGAGATCGCATGCTGTGGTTTTATTAAATGTGCCAACTTCTAGGACTGTCTTAGGGAAGACAGCTTTTAGATGCGCAGCTCCTCTGTCTTGGAATAGTCTGCAATTGAAATGGAAACTGAGCAATCTGGTGCCACTAAATGTTTTTAAAACTCGGTTGGATGCTAGTCAATCGGAAGCTGTTGGTACCTGCTCATGTGGATAGTTATGTAAATTGTAATCCCTGTAATGATGCTGTAAAATGTCCTTTTTGTTGTTCTGTTTATGTTTTTATGTTTAATGTGGAACCTACTTGAGCAGGTCTCCCTTAAAAAAGAGATCAATGATCTCAATGGGATACACCTGGGTAAATAAAGGTTTGAAATTAAATGAAGTAACAAAAGGCGAGCTTTAACTGGGGAGCACATGAAACAGGACAAACTTACAGAAGGGAACAGGCAGGTAACACGGACAAGGAAGACGAACAGGTAACATGGGCAAGAAGAGACGAACAGGTAACGTGGGATAGAAAAACTGACAGGTATCATGGACAAGAAGCGACGACGATCAGACATGGAGCACAGGGGAAGACCAGACTAAATACCCAGAAGGGTAATCACAGGACGAGACAAAGCTGGGGAGGGGAGGCAGAAACACAAGAGCAACAGGTGAACACAATCAGACAATCAGACACAGGAGGGCAAACACAGGAAGGAAGACCAGACACAGGGAGAACAGAATTTCAAAATAAAACCATGACTAAAGACACAAAACTAAAATCATGACATTAGATTGGGTGACGTCACCGCTAGAGGGGAGAGGAGCTTTGATCTTTGAACACACCTCTCGGTCGTTAACTAAATCCAGTGGTAAAGATGTTTAGAAACGATGCAGGAATGTGGTACAAGAATCCAAAGATGTAATAGATAAACAGTTAAAATAGCCAGCTAAAAGTGAGCTAAAATTCATGGATATTCTTTGTTGTACCTTAACAATACAACTAATGCTATTAATACTTACTCAGCGGGGGTAATGTTAGCATCGGAATGTTCTAGTTAACAATGCTTCTGCATGGTTAAGGTGGTTAAAAAACGTTAAAACGGAATGGCAATTATCAGTGGGCATCTGCTTGATTCTGCTTTACATGTATTTGTTTGTGTTTTCTGCTTACTGGTAAATGTAAACCTGAAGAATTCTGAATAAGATTCTGTTGATGTTCCCCGACCGTCCAGCTCTGATGGCTGAGTGACCCCTCCCTCTCTCTCTCTCTCCCTCTTTCCCTCTCTCTCGCCCTCTCTCTCTCTCAGGTTAACTGTGTGACGTTCCCGTCTCTTGCATGCATGCAGGAGCAGCAGCTGCTGAAACCAAACGAGTGGAGCTACTGTGATTTCTTCTGGGTAAGTTCTCGTCAGCACTAAGAGACTATAAATGTCTTCTGTCCCTGAACACAACATGGCTGCAGTTTTTCTCAAGGGCAAAATCAAGTCCAATATCCTAACACCAAAGTGGTCTAAGCTAAGAGTGTTGATCTTAAAAGGTCACCTTTTGGAGAAAAAACTTGAACCAAACTTGGTGAGAAACAGAAGGAAGCAGAGGACGAAACATTTTTTAAATGACACACCATTACTGAATTAGAAATAACTAGCAACCAAAGAAAGAAAGCCAATCCTTTCAAAAGGAAATTCTACCAGTGTAGACGATCCTCTTGCCCAGTTGATCACCGAATGAACATCCCTGGTCTATTTGAATTTCATCCTTTTCATCCTCCTTCCTTCAAAGTCTGAGATATTGGGTCCCGCTATTTGTCCTTGTTGATGTTGCAAATGGAGCTGCTGTGATGCAAGAAAGAATCAGACTTGACTTATGTGTTCAAGCTTAATCAATGCATTACTTTTTTTTCTCTAGGTTCATTGGCTCTGGGTGTATTGCTCTTGTCTTTGCTGCTGTTGCCGGTTTAATGTGTTTCTTGTCTGGTTGATGTGTTTATCTGGTAGGCTGATAAGAAGGATCCCCAGGGCACCAGCTGCCTCACAGGGTTTGAGGTTTTGCTGCAAAAACAGCTGAAGGGGAAACAAATCCAGAAAGAGATGGCAGAGTTTATAAGAGAAAGGTATCAGTCTTTTCTTCCACATGTCATGCTCAGGTTACCATGAAAACCATGCAGTTGTCGTTAAAAACAAACAAGTTCCCCTTTTCTTGTGCTCATGTACACCACTGTGTTGCTAACACAGGAAGGCACATGAATGAATCAGATTGCGTAAAGGCTGTGTGGAACTGAAACTCTTGACTTCCCTCTCAGGATAAAGATAGAAGAGGAGTATGCCAAGAGTCTCTCCAAGCTCTCCCAGATCCCTCTAGCAAGCCAGGAAGAAGGGTGAGTGACGGAGAAGGACAAACTCCTTTCAAGATTCAAGGCTTTATTGTCATATGCACAGCAGCTACAGTGTAGAAATGGCAATGAAAATCTAAAGTCCCAGGCACTGGGACTTTAGATTTTCGTACCTGATTTTCGTAGAACAAAATATATGTTTTGCGAGACCAATGTCTATGCAGATGACGTAAACTATATACATGTCAGGAAATAAAGAAATTCAATAAGCTAAATAATGCAGATTATGATTCATCATGGCACAGCCTGCTTGGAAAATAACAACATGTTTAACATCCTCTTTTTAGTCAGTATGAGGCTGGTCTAATAAAAGGCCTTTCGATGGCCCATTCGACCCCTCTAGCAGGCAATGCATGGATGTATATAGAGAAACCGGATCAGTGTGTGAGGCGAGGCCCGTTCATTAACAAACATTTTCTCAGTGGTGCATGAAGCCTAAATGGCCTTCCTCTGTAGGAAATAAATACTTGGCTCTGATAGGACGTGATCACTTGTGTTTGGTCATTTATAAAAAAAAGCAGACATGCAGTTTCGTGTTGGGGGTTGTACAAAAAAGGGGATGAAAAGTGTGAGAGCAGAGGGGTGCTATCACGCTGAGCCAAGTCATTGTTTAATCAATCAATCAATATTTATATAGCCCAATATCACAAATGTTACATTTGTCTCAGTGGACTTCACAGTTTGTACAGAATATTAGTATGACAATACGACACCCTCTGTCCTTAGACCCTCTGTCCTTAGACCCTCTGTCCTCAGACCCTCTGTCCTTAGACCCTCTGTCCTTAGATCCTCACATCGTACAAGGAAAAACCTCCGGAAAAAACCCACAGTTTAAAGGGAAAATGGGAGAAACCTCAGGGAGAGCAACAGAGGAGGGATCCCTCTCCCAGGACGGACAGACGTGCAATAGATGCCGTGTGTAAATTGAAAAGATAATACATTTGCAACATAGGTAGTCCAAATGTTTGGAAATGCATGTGTCTGTAATAAGAAGATGAATCCACGAGGATGTCAACAATCCTGTGGGAGCCTTCAGGGAAGTAGTATGGTGAGAGTCTGGCAGGACCGCAGAGACAGGTTCAGCCACGACCCGAAATCCAGGACTCAGGATGCAGGACTCAGGATCCAGGACTCAGGATCCAGGACCACCCATGACTCCGGCGTATATAGACACCAAAAGGAAAGAAATTTGGGGAAGCTGGGTTAATCGGAACATGAGAGTACACAGGTATAGACAGAGAGAAGAAAGAAGTAAGATGTCCCCCGACAAACTAAGCCTATATCAGCAAAACTAGGGGCTGAATCTAATCAGCCCTAACTATAAGCTTTATCAAAAAGGAAGGTCTTAAGCGCACTCTTAAAAACGGATAGGGTGTCTGCCGCCCGAACACAAACTGGAAGCTGATTCCACAAAAGTGGAGCTTGATAAGAAAACGCTTTGTTTGATTGATTCTCGGAGTCTGAGCTTATTTGACCCGTCCCAGGATTTAGAACAACAAACAAGTCACACACGTTTGCATAGAGAATGTTTTGCTTTATTTACTCTTTTAGCATGTGTCTTTGTCTCAAAATAATTTGAATTTGTTATCTTTACGGTGTCCGAAAACACTTACATAACAAGAGAAATGCGCTGCGCTTTAAAAAAATAAAATAAAAATAAAACAAACAAATGTGCCAAAACACATGCACATCATCAACCAGACAACACATGCAGTCTTTAAAAAACATTTTCCAACTTAACCAAACATGCGGAGTGTTTACACAAAGCGCTGCACAAACAAAACGCTGCAATACAAAGCACAGCAAATAAACACAGGAACCAGGACACTGCAACCCTGAGCCTCCTTCAGTCCGAGAAGTACATGCCTAGTTGGTCAGAAGCATAAATTGAGTCCTTAGCAATCATAGTATTCACAGATAAGTCATTTTTGACTTCTGAGCCGTCCAATGGAATACCAGCCTCTGTTGATATTTTCCTAGGCCCACACCTTTGACCCAGTTTATCCGTTTGTACTGCCCTCACTGAGCACAGGCCTGCGACCTTGGGCTGCTCTCAGTGTTTTGTCCCAGAACTAGCATGTATCTAGCTGAACCAGCCAAAAACATGGGGCTGGGGTAGAGATCTTCAGAAGTGGTCAGGCAACTGCTGTTTCAGCATGTCTTGTCAGTTCTCCGGCCGTAACTCCATAATAAACCATCAGTGTTTGCCTTCAAGCTCCAGCTCTCCCCGTGTCTCTCTGAGTTTCGTCTCCCTTGCTTCAGAAGTTTCCACCAGACCCTCCATGATGTTCTCTGAAACATGGCTTTCTGGCTTCCAAAGAAAGCCCTTCAGTTCACCTGCTGCCAGCCAGCAAGTCATCGACTTTCAATCCTCTGGACGCATTGTCTGCAGTTGACCATATATGAACCATCCCAGAATGGTCCTACTTGAATTTCCACACCTGTTTTATCACCTCCCATTGTCCCAATTGCTTGGGAGCATTGGTTCCAATCGACAGGTGCACAGTTACTTCAATGCTTGGGATGCGTACCTTTGACAGGTGTGGCCATTCAGCCAGAGCTTACTGTGTCACTATGTCATCAGCCGTCACTGCCAACATCTGGCAGCAGATAGAAACCACTGCTGTCAAGGCCAGCAACCTCCAAACCAGTCAATGAGTAAGCCGTCTCAACTGTTCCTTGCTTCAATTTGCGTAGCAGTAATTATTTTACCTGCAGCATTCAGGTTCTTCTTAAAATGTTTAGAGCAGAACTTATATGTTTGCTTGTATGTGACCTTCATGGGAATGATCAGTGGAGCACACTGTGTGTTGGATGGTCATTGCATGGTTCCCTCTGCAACTCCAGAGCTGCTTGCTTCTTCATGTGGAGTACAGGGGGAGTTTGACCACAGACTTTGCATGTCAAGCTCCTCTGGCAATCACGATTGATGCGACCAAAAAAACCTCCCTTTTACCCAAGAAGTGATTTTTGCTTTGGACTCCTTCCTTTTAGCTCTTTACACACTTTTGTTTTCCCGACTGTATGAGTGTGTTCACCTGCTGCCCTCGTAACCTGCCTGCTAGTTAACATGCATACAATACGTTTTCTTCTGAGATAAGCATTGTCATGAGACTGCAGTGCTATGGAGTTGTCCCAAATAGAATCCAGATTAGGCCACTGGGCTCAGTCTGCTCACACTCATAAACCTTCTACACAGTGCCTTCATTATTCTCTCCCTTAGAACAACACAATCACTGTTTTGTTCCCACCATCAGACCCGCCACAGCCCAGAACCAGAAATCAATTTCCCTTACAGCTTAGTACACTATCAAGGGCACCACGGCAGGGCCCAGGAGGTGAACTGGGACCTCTGCAAGTAGCAGTCCACACTCCATGTTTAGGTCTGTTCGGGGACTTGAACCAGCAACCCTACGGCTCCCAGTCCAAGCCCCTACTCACTGAGACACTGCCGGCTCAGGTTTCTATAAATGTTGTTAATTTTGGATTGGAAGAATGAGCAGGAGTTGCATTGTGCGGTTGTTGAGGTGGCGTTGTCACAGGGTTTAAGGAGTGTGTCTTATAACATACCCTCCAATGTTCTTACCTCAGACCGTACGGTTATTACAGACTTTTAAACCAACCACTCACTCTTGTCTCGTTCATGTACCGACGGCAGAGCTCAGCATCATCTTATCGTCTGTTGGACTGGCTCTGTGTGTGTGTGTGTGTGTGTGTGTGTGTGTGTGTGTGTGTGTGTGTGTGTGTGTGTGTGTGTGTGTGTGTGTGTGTGTGTGTGTGTGTGTGTGTGTGTGTGTGTGTGTGTGTGTGTGTGTGTGTGTGTGTGTGTGTGTGTGTGTGTGTGTGTGTGTGTGTGTGTGTGTGTGTGTGTGTGTGTGTGTGTGTGTGTGTGTGTGTGTGTGTGTGTGTGTGTGTGTGTGTGTGTGTGTGTGTGTGTGTGTGTGTGTGTGTGTGTGTGTGTGTGTGTGTGTGTGTGTGTGTGTGTGTGTGTGTGTGTGGTCCTTTTTTGTGAAATAAAATCAACACACTGCCTCCTGTCTGCTCTCAGGACTGTGGGAGAGTGTTGGGCCCAGTTAAAGAAGAGTCTGGAAGACGAGGCTGAGGTTCACTTGAAGTTCTCCTCAAAGGTAATCCAGCATGGGTTTGTCTTAGGGGTTTAGAGAGGGAAGAGCACAGATGTTGGCCAGGATGCAGCTGGTCTGATGCAGGAAATGGAGCCGGTGATGTGTTCCTCCAGAGATGCACAGGTGTGCTGCAGAACAAGGAATGGGGTGGAAATATACTTTGATTGTTTCCAATGAAAACAATATAATGAATACACACAGTACAGGTGCACCCAGAGAGGTGCTAGAGCCTGCCAGTTTACAAACCTCGGCTCAGGAGGCGAACTGGCACCTCCATTTTATTTGGGTCCGATTGTGTGACCAATCGGTTCCAAGGCCAAGTTCCCTTAACTCTTGGGTAAGGCCATTTGCACTCAGTTCTACTGTAAATTGGATACATCTGAAGTAAGTTAAACAATTCATAGATAAAGTTGTTGTTTGGTTCCAAAAATCAAAAAAAATGTTTTGACAAAACTAAATCATTGTGTGGTTGTCATGACATAATGTGGAAAGCTGGAAATAATGTAATATTGTGAATGGATATGTAAATCCAGTATGTGGGGGATGGGTGATTTGCACTGTGTTTTATACATCTTGTCTCACACCTAAGAGTTAAAAGCCATGTGCTGTTCATCTCTGGGCTACTTTATCTCAGCCCCAGTTGGAGTTTGTCAGATGGACAAGCTCATACTGACAGGGGAGGGGACACTCAACCCGGGGGCTGATGGGAAGAGCATAGGGTCTCCAGAGAAGGGCATGGAGTCATTTAGATAACTGGATATTTTGTTGCAAGAAGCCATCACATTTTTTCAAATGGTAGTTACTCTCTACATACAAATGTGAAGAAATGTTTTTCAGTTCAATTGTATTGGACCTTCAGTATGGCTCAAAGTGGACCACTTTAGGTTTTACAGACATTTTTGACAAGTGTATAATGTCTGGTGACTTGCAATTCCAACTACAGCCACTACTTTTAAATGGCCAATAATAATAGCTTTAAACCCTTCAGTGACACTATCTTTGCTCCCAGAAGGTACATTTTTGTTGTTAGTTTGTTTTTACTCAGGATAAAACATTATGCCAATGGAATTTTTTTTAAATGTGTGTACATTTCCCAAAACAGTATTTATTTGTGTAGTTTACCTAACTTTAGAAACAAAGGCTTCAAAGTCACATTCACACTAGCTTTTATTCTCAGCAAGGGAGACTTGTGTTTTTACATTGGGTCAAAGACCTGAGGTCCTCAGGAGGATGCTCTCTGGTTATTACACCATTTATTATTATCTGCTTTTGAGTTATTGGTTGTTTGTGTTTCGTACAGCTGCAGAGTGAGGTGGAGAAGCCTCTTCTGACATTCCGGGAGAACTTTAAGAAGGACATGAAGAGGTACGAACATCACATTGCTGACCTCCGGAAGCAGCTAGGTGGCCGTCATGCATCGGTGGAGAAGGTAACCAGGAACAAGAACAGAGCATGAGGGGAACACAGTTCTGGCAATCACCCTGATGCCGATTAACATTCCCTATATTTGCTGTTTCCCATCCTTGGAATGTTTTAATATGTATAAAGAAAAGCAATCTGGGATGACAGTTTATTTCTGATGTACTTATTTCATGGACAATTGAGCATTTAAAGCAGGACAGGCAAAAATGTTGTGGTCATGTTGGTTGGATGATGGATGAAAAGTAATGACACATGATGATGATGTGAAAGTGCCGCTCCCTGAACCTTCTTGCTGCACATTATTCAGGTTGAATGATTTGTATAGCAGTGAGATGTGAGCCCGTCACTCACTCCTGCGTCTTCTCTCCGCAGGCCCGTAAGGCTCTGGCTGACAGACAGAAAGATCTGGAGCTGAAGACTCAGCAGCTGGAAATCAAACTCAGCTACAAGATTGAAGAGGACATCAAGAAAGCCCGCAGGAAATCCACACAAGCAGGTCAAAGACGGGGTCAAAGGTCACAGCACTGCCCCGCTAGCTCTCATCTATCTTTGGGCGTAAAAAATATATATATTGTGAGATACTGATATTGATCATACACCGCTTATAAAGTTTCCAGAAATGAATTTATTCATCATATAAACCGCTTCTAAATTCTATTTAAAAAATGTTGAAGCTTATAACGTTTTTTCCCCATTCAGGGAAAGGCAAAAACATGTGAACTGTAAATATAGAACAACTGCAGGTTTACATCCCCTGCCTGACGAACAAAAAGCTCTGCAAATCAAAATCAAAACACGGGCAGATATACAGCTGCACAATTTATGCCAATATGTGTGAGGTATCTATATTACTTTGTAAAGGTAAAACCCCAGCTCGGTTCAATATACCAGATCCAGTGAACAGAGAAGACAGGACTCGAGATTTAAGTTTACTTGCCAGCAAGGAGAATCGGCGAGTGACATGCAATGTCACTCCTAACCAAATCCTACTGCCTTGTTCCCGTGCAGCCTTTTTATTCAGAAATACAATTTACATAACATGCATGAGGAAGTGGCTATGACCAACGCCTTAGTTGTCATATGGGAATCTTGTGACTCGCAGTCATATGGATGTGTGTGTGTGTGTATGGTCCAAGGAACAGACTATAGTCTGTTCCTCTTCTCTGACCACGAGTCTCCTGTACCACATCTATGAGAACACATGATGTAAACATATTTATCAAAACACATTATGAAAACATATTTATCCTTCAATAAACTCTAACATTCCCTCCTGTTTTTCATAATTACTAGCTGGTTACAGTGTCTTTATTACTTTCAGAATTAATTCACTTGTTTTTGACATTTTCGAACCATTCGTCATATGACAGACAGTAACCTAGCTTTAAGTCTTTGTAACAAGTTGATGGACATAGGCATTCCAGGCATTTGTCATCCTAGGGGAGCGTGCAGTTTTGTCGTTGTAATTCCATGGGTCATCGTTGAGTAGTGACCATTTTTTCTCTCGATGGACTTCTTCTTTTGTTGAGGATTCCTCACTCAATTGTCTTATAGTCATTAGCGTCAGACCCAGCAGGGCCACTACGAACAACACCTCTCCCAACATAGTCTATTTGTGATAGTGGTTCTGTTGTTTTCTTCACCGGGGTTGAGACCAGTATTTCCTAATGAAACACCGCCCTTTGTAGCCGGACTTCCACCACTTATCCGTCGTTAAGTTGGAGAGGTATTACCTTTTTGCAGTGGCTCTGATGTATCCACGTAGTTCTTTCAGCGATTTTTAGTGCAGTCGGTGTTGTCAGCAATACCGTGTAGGGACCGTCCCACCGTGGACAGTGCCAATGCTTCCTCTTAATCACCTTGACGAGGACCTGGTCACCAGTCTGCACTCGAGTATCCTGTAAGGGAGTAGAAATGTCTGGCAGGTTATTTGTTCGAGCTATCTCATTGCTTCTGAAGAGTCTGCTCATCCATTCAGCTAATGTAGTCTCTGCCTCAGCATCATCCTCCTCCCTCACCTCGTCTGTGATTGGTAGTCTGAATTGCCTTCCTGTTATGATCTCAAAGGGAGACAACCCTTTTGCCGTGGGCGTGATTCTCATGCATGTTTCTACTAGAGACACACATTCCACCCACGGTCTTCCTGTTTCCTCCATTGTTTTCCTTAGTCTTAACTTTACTGTTCCGTTTGTTCTTTCCACTAAGCCTGCACTCTGTGGATGATATGCACAATGGTTTTTTAATGTTATCCCCATATGTTCGGACAGTTTGGTAATAACCTGATTTACAAAATGGGAACCATTATCACTGTACAGTTTCTCTGGAATACCTCTGTTTGGTATTATTGTCTTGCATATGGCTTTTGCTACGGTAATAGCGTCTGCATGTTTTGCTGGGAATATTTCAACCCACTTTGAAAACGGACATATCATTACCAAACAGTATTTGTACCCTTGGCATGGTGTTAGTTCGATGAAGTCCATATGCATGTGTTGAAACGGGTATGTTGGTGGAGGGAACTTTCCTCTCTGTGGTCGCTCATTGCCTTGAGCATTGTGTCTGCAACATACTATACAGGCTCTACAAAAGTTTTTAGAAAATTTAATGTAGTTGTATGTATGGAAGTGTTCATTTATTACTGTTATCATTCCCCCTGTTGAGACATGGCACGGCCCATGACTCAAATTAGCTGCTGTTTTGTAGAGACTAACAGGGAGTACTATCTTGTTGTTTATTCTGAATGTTCTCTCAGGGTCTGTGGTTGCACCATCTGTCAACCATTTCTTCTTTTCTCTGTCGGGTGCGCTGTTCTGCATATCCTTTAATATCACAAGAGGTATTGGTTGTGAAACACTTTCCCCCTTCTGCAAGAGGATATGAAACCCATATTCGCCCACAGCTGCTAGTTTAGCTACCTTATCCGCGTGTGCATTGCCAAGTGTTACTGCATCCTTTCCACTAGTGTGCGCAGCACATTTGCATATAGCGATGCTTTTCGGCAACAACACCGCTTTTAAAAGGTCTGTCAGCAGTTGTGCGTGAGTGACTGGTTTTCCTGTTGACGTTTTCATGCCCCTGCGGGCCCATTGGGCTGCAAATACATGTACTGTTGAGTGTGCATACTGGCTGTCTGTCCACATAGTCACATCTTTTCCAACCCCCGCTTTGCATGCTTCTGTAAGAGCTACTAATTCCGCTGCTTGTGCAGAATATGTGTGTGGGAGTCGGCCTGCTTTTATGACCTGTGTGTGTGATACAACTGCAAACCCTGTTTGATTTTGGCCTGTTATAGATTTAGAACAGGACCCATCCACAAACCATGTTTCTCCACTTGGCAGTTGAACATCTTTCAAATCTGGTCTTGGTTTGCATGTTCTGTCAGTCTCTTCTTTACAACAGTGTGGTTCTCCATCTTCTGCTGTAGGTATTAATGTGGCTGGATTTAAGATATTACATCTTCTTATCACAATGTGTGGTTGTGACATTAGTGTAGCTGTCAGTGCCAAATAACGTGCAGGTGATAAGAAAGCCATTTTGGTGTCATGTAACAACATGGTGACTGCGTGTGGAACCATCAGTGTGAGTGGGTGGAACAAAACTATTTCTGCTGTACAATGTACCGCCATTGCTGCAGCGCATACTGCTTGTACGCATACTGGTAATGCTTGTGCTACTGGGTCTAACCTTTTAGAGTAGTAAGCGACAGGCCTTAGTTTTGTGCCGTGTTTTTGGGCTAATACTGATGTCATAAACCCTTTTTTGCAGTCAACTGTTTGTACAAATGGTTTTTCATAGTCTGGTAATGCTAACACTGATGACCCTACGAGACACTGTTTAGTCCTTTCAAATGCAGCTTCTGCCTCTTGTGTCCATTCTATCTTGCCGGACATTTTCATGTCATTGTCTGAGTATATGCAATCTAGTAGGGGCTGAGTCATTCCTGCGTAGTCTGGAACCCATGCTCTACAATAGTTAGTCAGCCCAAGGAATTGCATCATTTGTTTTTTTGTTGTTGGTTTTGGTGCGTTTAACACCGTTTGTTTCCTCTCTGAGTGTATGCGTCTCCCTTCTCGGTTTAAACTGTGGCCTAAAAAGATAACTTCCTCTTTCACAAACTGAAGTTTCTGTCTTGAAACCTTGTTTCCTGTTTTTGCCAAATGTGTCAATACTTGTAGTGTGACTTTTGTGCTTTCTTCCTGTGTGGGTGACGCTACAAGAATATCATCGACATATACCAAAATCTGCGATGTGTCAGGTATCTGTAATGTAGCCAAACAATTAGCTATTTCTCGTGAAAAGATTGTTGGGCTATCCACATACCCCTGAGGTAATCTGGTGTATGTGTACTTTGTTCCTTCATGTGTGAACCCGAACCATCCTTGTGAGTCTTTTTCTACAGGAATGGAGAAAAAGGCATTGCTTAAGTCTATCACTGAGAACCACGCCATATTTGGCTTAAGGCCGTTCATTAACGTGTGTGGATCTGGTACTGTTGGGGCTGTGCTTTGTACAGCGTCATTTACTGCTCTTAAGTCTTGGATCATTCTCCATGACTGCCCATCAGCCTTTTTTACTGGGAAGATGGGGGTATTGCATGATGCATCAGGGCACTCACACAAGATTCCTGCTTTTAGCATTTCTTCAATTACAGGTTTGATGCCAACTTTTGCATCCTCTTTCAATGGGTATTGTCTTATGTTAGGTCTGTAGTTAGTTTTTGGTCTAACGTGTACAGGTTTTGCGTTCACCATGCGACCTACATCACATTTTCCTTGTGACCATACGCATGGTGGCACCGTTTTCAGGACCTCTAAGGCCTCTTCACTTAGCATACATCATTGTTGTTCAGGGTCGTCTAGGTGGGTGCGTGGTGTCATCACTAGGGTAAACCCTAGAGTTTTGCGCTTTAACCCGCCTCCAGTTTGCCAACCGTTTTTGTCATCTGTCCATTTTGTTATCCTGTTACCTCTAGCCACTAATAAACCTAAGTCTCTCCATGAAGTCCCTGGGCCCCTAGCTACTGATATGTGTGGCGTGGAACCTGGTTCCATTATCAAGGCAGTGGTTGATGGGACCCTAGCGTCAATTACAACATCCCCGTGTTGGTTTGCATACATCGAGTGGAACACTACCCTCTGTGGTGTCAGTCGATGCACGAGCACATCATAGTCTTTATCTGGGCCAGGGGTGTTCTTGTACTTTAGTGTAACGTGCAATGCGTCAGGTTTCATTACTTCTTGGCCATGTTGTGGGGTGAATAGCGTTAACAGGTGTTCACCTGTGTTTGTCACGTCAGGTTGTGGCATGTCTAGTGACCAGTAGTAGTTGGGGGTGTTTATGGATTTTTGAAGGAAGACCTGGTCTTCCACCTTTTCTCCGGGCCCTACTGCTCGCATTCCCCCTTTGACTGGTACTACACTGATTTTTAATATTTCCATGCCGTCTCTCCCTAGCAAATTGACAGGGCAGTTTGAGATGAACACAAATTTGAGGGATGCCTGGAGGCTTGACCTTCTATCTTCCATAAAAAGTGGCTTTGAAATCGACCTCTGATTTATGTGTCCATTTGCTGATTTTACAAACATAGTGCCAGTTGGTGGCCACATTCTTTGGACCTCTTTGTTCACTACTGATGAGTCTGCACCGCTGTCACATAAGAATTCTAATTTTTCCCCATTGTTAATTAATTCAAATCAATTTATCTTTGATAATTAGTAAATATAAACTAAATTCTACCAGATGTTTAGTAAATCTAACTTAAGTTTGTTCAAATAATTGCTTAATACAAACTCAATTAAAATGAATAAATATAACACATTTTGACTGTTTCTTCAATTAACATTTACTTAATATAATTATATTTTATTAACTCAACATTTATTTAGAACTTTTTAATCAAATTGTTGTGTTTCAAATCTAATTAATTATATTAAGTGTCACTTTGTTGCCACAATTTTATTAAGTAACTATAGGTCACAGTTTTTACAGTGTAGTGTGCAGTGGGCTTAATGCATCTGCCACTTCTTTGTCGATGCGTTTTTTGTGTCTCTCTTTCCCTGTCTTTTCTCTCTTTCTCTTGCTTTCTTTTTATTCTTTGTTCCTGCGCTTTGTGTTCTTCCACTATCGCTCTCTCTTTCTCGCGGCGTACAGCGTCAACTGACCCTGAGCGCCCTGTCTCCTCGTCTGCTTTCACTAAAACAGCCGCTGCTATCATACCTTCCTCTGCTCCACCTGCCCTTTTATGGGCTTGTTCAGCCCATATAGCTGCAACCCGTAGTTGAGCTTCTAACTTATTTCTTTTCTTGCCTTGTGTTGTTCCAGCTGTTGCTACTCTCAATTTGTCGCTTAATTCTCTTACTGCTGTTTTCTCCAGCTTCCCTTGGAAGCCGTACTGTTTATACCATTTGCTACAATAAATGGTGCTGCCGTGACTATATATTTCCATATACCTCATGTCCCCTGTAGCGGCAGGCTTACTCCCATCGGACCCCATGATTCTAGCTTGGTGTTCCTACTGGACAACGTGCCGGTCGGAACCTAATACCTAATTCACCACTACGTGTACTTCAACAGACCACAGAGTTTGTGTTAGCACCGTTAGGTTTCCACTCTGTGCGCTAATTCCACTGGTGACACTTTTACACACCGCTTTCACTCAATCATTCACAAGTGTACACGTCAATCCTCCTTTTAGGCGGAGTAGCCTTTCTCTATCAACGTTGTATCACCCTCCTTAACGGTGGAGAAACCGTGTCTAAAAGCTTTTAGCACCCTCCTTAATCGGTGGAGAAACCGTGTATTAACGTTTTATCAAACTCCTTAACGGTGGAGAAACCGTGTCTAAAAACTTTTAGCACCCTCCTTAATCGGTGGAGAAACCGTGTATAAACGTTTTAGCACCCTCCTTAATCGGTGGAGAAACCGTGTATAAACGTTTTATCAACCTCCTTAACGGTGGAGAAACCGTGTCTTACCCGTTTATCTGTGGTCACTGGTCCGGTTGGATTCCGTCAATCGTGCCTAGGATGAGGGAGGTTGGACATATAAGCACCGGCCCGGCCACGAATTCTGCGTCCCGGGTCTTTCTCGGGGTCGGCTGATGATCCCGGCTGTCGACAGACTGCGGCGTGTCGTCCCCTTCCTCCTTCCCGTCACGATGTGTTGGAATCCGGCTCGAAGGACCAACTAATGTGAGGTATCTATATTACTTTGTAAGGGTAAAACCCCAGCTCGGTTCAATATACCAGATCCAGTGAACAGAGAAGACAGGACTCGAGATTTAAGTTTACTTGCCAGCAAGGAGAATCGGCGAGTGACATGCAATGTCACTCCTAACCAAATCCTACTGCCTTGTCTCCGTGCAGCCTTTTTATTCAGAAATACAATGTACATCACATGCATGAGGAAGTGGCTATGACCAACGCCTTAGTTGTCATATGGGAATCTTGTGACTCGCAGTCATATGGATGTGTGTGTGTGTGTATGGTCCAAGGAACAGACTATAGTCTGTTCCTCTTCTCTGACCACGAGTCTCCTGTACCACATCTATGAGAACACATGATGTAAACATATTTATCAAAACACATTATGAAAATACATTATTTATCCTTCAATAAACTCTAACAATATGCCAATTACCAAGATTAGTTTTCTGTGTCTGATCAATATGTTAAATTGTGGCTCAGTTGTTACAGGCGCAGTCAGTAGAGTCCATAATGTGTATTTTGGTCAGACTTATTCTGCTAATTACTGAAGTTAATTTCCTTTAAAACTGCATATAAGACTTAAATGTTAAAGAAGAGCTACACAAATATAAATGTTACATTTGTTAGCAATAAAACAATACCTGTTTAATTCAATGTATCTTGAGCTGACTAACAGCTCTCATTTAAAAGAAACAGAGCAGCTGTCTGAGAACACGAGGACACAGTATGAAGCCGCTTGTGTCTCCGTGTCTCTTGGGGGTTTTATCCTCATTCTATAGTTAGAGGTTCTCAAGGGTTTAGGCTCAGACTCAGGCTCGCTGCTCTCTTGAGGTTATTACACATCAACAAGCATTGTACAATGTGTGGATTAGAATAAAAAGCATCCTATCATATTCTTCCAACAGGAGATATTTATACATTGTCTTTTTTATTTACTTTACATTTATAAAAAGCTTATTCTGAAGCTTAGTCCTGAAGAGCTATTTTTGTAAAACATGCTGCAGAGGCTGTTGATGTGCTGGAACACACTTACCTCAACAAATAATGCCAATAGATATTATAATGTAAATGTCATTGAATATAAAACAGCAAACTGCTGTTTGGACCTCTCTCGTTTCCATTAATGTAGTCAGGTTGCTAGCTAGGTTGCTAGCTAATAACTAACTAATGAAGAATACCAAGAGCTCCTTTTCTGTAGACCTGAAGGGCCCTTTTTGGTCCTGAGACTATACTTTGAGAAACACTTTTCTAAACGTGTGTGAGATATTTAGCCATCACACATTCTAACAGAAAATATAATTAAATTGAATATAAAGTTGCAGAAATGTCAGCAGACCAGAGGGGTCAGCATCATCCCCTCCCTGATATGGGCCAGAGGGGTCAGCATCATCCCCTCCCTGATATGGGCCAGAGGGGTCAGCATCATCCCCTCCCTGATATGGGCCAGAGGGGTCAGCATCATCCCCTCCCTGATATGGGCCAGAGGGGTCAGCATCATCCCCTCCCTGATATGGGCCAGAGGGGTCAGCATCATCCCCTCCCTGATATGGGCCAGAGGGGTCAGCATCATCCCCTCCCTGATATGGGCCAGAGGGGTCAGCATCATCCCCTCCCTGATATGGGCCAGAGGGGTCAGCATCATCCCCTCCCTGATATGGGCCAGATAGGTCAGCATCATCCCCTCCCTGATATGGGCCAGAGAGGTCAGCATCATCCCCTCCCTGATATGGGCCAGAGGGGTCAGCATCATCCCCTCCCTGATATGGGCCAGAGGGGTCAGCATCATCCCCTCCCTGATATGGGCCAGAGGGGTCAGCATCATCCCCTCCCTGATATGGGCCAGAGGGGTCAGCATCATCCCCTCCCTGATATGGGCCAGAGGGGTCAGCATCATCCCCTCCCTGATATGGGCCAGAGAGGTCAGCATCATCCCCTCCCTGATATGGGCCAGAGGGGTCAGCATCATCCCCTCCCTGATATGGGCCAGAGGGGTCAGCATCATCCCCTCCCTGATATGGGCCAGATAGGTCAGCATCATCCCCTCCCTGATATGGTCTTGTTGTCAGCAGGATGTAAGCAGATAACCTAATGAAAGGAGGGAAACACTTTCCTTTTATTATTGCTTATGATATCATATAGAATATATTAGAAATCCAGGTTGTGGGCACTATTCAGGCTCAGCTGAGTGATGTAGTCTCATCAGCTGTTGGGCAGTAGCACCACCTAGTGGTAGAATAGAGCACCTTGTATTTGAATGTGCTGTACACAGTTTGTACTTATCAGGTCTCATGTAATACATGTGTGTCCTTTTAAAACTTCTTGTTGTATTCTCTCCAACAGGAGACGATCTGATGCGCTGTGTGGACCTTTATAACCAATCACAGTCCAGATGGTTTGAGGAGACGGTCACCACCAGTCTGGTAAAACATCCTGTTAATGTGTGTGTAGTTTAGTGTGAGAGAAAGCTGTTCCCTTTGGATGTTCTTCAGAATCATAGTTAGCAACATCTGACAATATTAGTAGCTTTAGTTCATTCTCCCAAAGGTTGAGTCTGCAAACTCATAACATAAATGAATTCACTGACTTACTGAATGGAGCCTTTTCACTTTGTGTGCTAAACAGAATTCGTTCTGCCTTTTAATGGAAGGTCCAGAGCATAGCAAAATAAACATATAAGATACAAAGAAACTACAAGTCATGTTAAATAATACAAACAAATGATCTGAATGAAATACAAAAACAAGTAATATGTCTTGTATTTTGTAAATTACACAAATGTTTATTCATAAGAACTTTTATTCTACATAGACATGTCCATTTTCATGTACACAACCACTTACAATATACAGTATATATATATATATACACTTTTAGTCCATGTGTAATATCTATAAATGATCAGGTCATATACACTTTGGGAATGCGGCTACAAAAGGATGTTTGTAAGAAGTGTGAAGAAGAAATGGGACAAAGGTTCTGGTTAAAGCATCAGGGCTCCCTAAGACACTGTACATTTACTATAGAGACTGAACGGTTCATTTGATGTCTAGGTGACTTTAGAGTCATAGCTTTGATCGACCCTAACATAACCTCTTTTGATCAAATGTGTGACACGTTTACTGTTTGGTGAGTAACAGTGCCTGTTTGCATTTCAACTTCTCTGTGTGCCCCCCCCCCCCCCCCCCCCCCAGGAGCTGGAACGGCTGGAGGTGGAGCGGGTGGAGATGATCCGACACCATCTGTGTCAGTACACCGCCCTCCGACACGAGACAGACATGTTCAACCAAAGTGTAAGTCCAACTCACACTCAGCATTACAGGCGTTCACTTTGAGAGGAAACACGTATACCGTTAGTCAGAGTACCATGAGGGATCAGGGCCAAAGCTACTGTCGAGTCAAAAGACATTTTGATAAATAACTTTTATTTTCATAACTTGGCCTAACTTAAATTGGTCAGGGTAAAGTTCAATCCAGACTTTATTGATTCCCTGAGGTGGCAAGAACAGATAACGAGGTCATAAATAGATAAAAGAGCTATAGTATATCAAATATATACTGTAGATTGGATGCAAAATCTGACATCAAACTTGATAGCTGAGTGCAAAATACTCTTCTGCTGCTACATTTGTTTTTGAAATGAGGCAGGAGAAACTTTAAGCTTTTGCATCTTTGACTTCCTTTCCAGGACACACTCTGATCTCCTTCCAAATGTTTGTTACGTTGAGTGTGTATAGTACTTAATAGAGACTATAAAGTACATTAAAAGCACCCACATCTCCTAATAGTCTAGTTTCCAGCATAGTGAATCTGCGAATACCCCAAAGTTTTATGTTAGAAATGTATAGCAGGGTCCCCAGCACATAGACACTGCCGGATGCTAACCTGCATATGTTGGGCAAGTTGCACAATTAGCATAATTAGTGTTATTCAAAATAATTGTGGACAATAGTTCAAAAAATTACTTGACCGATTTGGATCCTTTTGGAGTGGTTTTGGGGGTTATCGAGGATGCTGAATCCATTTCAGACGTTTTCAGTTGTCATATCCAGACTCTCTGTGGGCTGATTTAGACTACCATGAGTAGTGTTGCTACCATTGAATACAGAAAGCACAAAATGACCATTACTACTGTGGACAATTTATTTCCAAATAAATAAGCAAACTGTCCAACCCAAATGATCCAGAATCCCCTAAATCTTCAAAATCGACCCAAAATAAATCAAAATCAGCCCACAGAGAGTACAGATATTGCAACCTTTTGGTTAAAACAGACATTTTTTATCACAGAAATGTCAGAAATGGACATCCTCAAATATTCCCAAAACAACTCCAATTATTTTCCACATTAGCTTTAATGGAACTTTTTGCAAGTTAGCATCCAGCAGTTTCTATGTGCTGGGGACCCATACTATACATCTCTAACATAAAACTTTGGGGTACTCAACATTTGCGGGTTCATAACAGGGCACTATCAGTGGCGTCATGTCTTCCCCTGAGCTTCAGCTGCTCTCTGTGTCTGCAGACGATGGAGCGGGTGGATCAGCTGCTGCAAAGTGTGGACCCCATCAGAGACAGAGAGCTGTGGGTGGAGGAGAATAAGACCGGGGAGATCAGGCCAGTGAACGTAGAGATCTGACCCCAGATGCTCTTCATATGCACATTCAGGGACTGGCTCCATCATGCCTGAGGACCCTCCTTTGACCCCCAACACAGCGGACTGCTTAGGATGAACCAAGATAGGGACACCTGTAACTGTCATGCAGCAGTGTGTGTGCTTCTACTCTGTGGGGTCATTCTTTCTTTCACTTGTGTGTCAACGTACACCTGAAAGTTGTTGCCAAAAAATAATTTAACATTAGCTGCTAAGCCAAATGCATTATGACCTAAGAGTGATATTTCTATGTACCAGAACTAGACATTAGTATCTTAAATGACAGAATTGTTGGCTTGTGTGAGTGAATACTAAAGCTTAAACTCAGGCACCATTCCTTACATGTTTGGGTGTTCTTGAAAAAAGACACCAACAACTATTATTGTAGAGTATTGCTCTTTTCTTTGTATGTGTTGAGAAGTCCAAAGCTTCTTTCATCTTTAAAATAAGTATGAAATATTACGTTTCATTTCCACCAGTGTTTTTCTTAATTGCCAATTGCACTTTAAACCTAAATATTTCTTAATAAATGTACTTTAAATTGCTGTTTATATGAACAGTTATCTAAAGAGAATTTTCTTGTTAAACATTTGATAACCCATCGCCGGAGGGGCCTGTATGGGGTTTAGAGGGAGACTAGTGTACGATATGGGATGTGTTTTTGCAATGAAAGGAGGCAGAAAAGCAAAATGATGTAAAATACTAATAGTAAATAGTTTTAAACGAAAACATATAATATAGAAATATCTGGGACTGTTTATTGCCAAATGGAACATACATATTAATTCAAATAACACCCTCATTTATATTCTACTTTTTTAACCACCTCTTCTCCAGTATTATTGCCTATAATTACTACTTTTGAGAGAAGTACTTAAGGGCTGAAGTTTTGCATTTATTATAAATAAAATAAATATATGTTAAAACATCCTCCTTTCTGTGCTGATTTTTGCTTTCGTGGTGGTGTTTTTGTAAAAAATATATAAACGGAAAAAGAGCTCAAATTCACATGTTCGCAGCAATAATAATGGTTAGGTTATTAGTTCAGAAAAACATGCTGTAAGCAATTAGTACACAATTAACTAACCATTTACAAATCATTCACTATTAACCCTCCTGTTGTGTTCGGGTCAAATCTGACAGATTTACTACTTTCATCAATCATAACTTTTTTGTTTTACATTCGATTGCATTAAGGCTTTATGATATCCTTCACAGGAGACATTTGAACATGTAAAATTGCTGATCACCACTTTCATTGCATTTTGGATGATTTAGTCAACTTTGAAACACCCATGGTGTTCCCGGTCAAAAATGACCGCCATAAAGAAAAGGAATTAGTAACCATCCAGATCAGATAAAACACACACACACACTCTCTAGATGTGTGTCCCCCCCCTAATGTGCCCAACCCCCCCATGTGAATCACACCTGGCACACACAACAATTTGACACATATCCCGCTCTTATGTGCCCATCCCCCCACATGGATCACACCTGGCACACGTAATACATGTTCAGTGTCTATTATTTGTATATTTACTGCAGTTTTTCATGTATACCAGTAGTCTGATACAATATGTACAGTTTGAAAGGGTGTTAAATGAAATGTGGTGATGATTAATGGTTTTTGTGTTAATGTAATAGCAGCTAAAACAGGACCGTTCCAATTTGACCAAAGTAAGGGGGAGGAAACGAAGACAAGAGAAGGGTTAAATGAAAGGTGTTGACATCTCACTCCACAATACGCAGTAAGCTGGTCACAAATATGTGCAAACACCAGCTGCTGCTGTAGCTGACTCTACTCTGTCTGTCATAGAGTAATTAGCACATAAAACGGTAAATAATCATTTTGTACCTAATGTTCTTTGGGATATAACTGTTAAGAATCAACAAAAGTCAACTTGCTCAGCTAGACTTCTCTGCTGTCATCTCTACTCTCAGGACCCTAGCAGTTGATTTGTTTTAATCTAGTTTACAGATGAGGTTGAGCATAAACTTAAGTTTTAGCTTCTCTATGTTTTTCATTTAGGCAAGGTCAGACATTATTGAATAACATGTTACATGTTACATTCTGAGTAGATGCAAAGCTTGGGCAGTGAACCACAGTGAAGAAATTAGAAGAGGTGGATAGCTTTTACGCCAGATTGACATTTTAATAACATGTAAAATGTAAATAAATGATTGGTTAATGATGTTGATAATTAACTGATAACGAGTACAGTACTTATAAATGTATCAATATTTGACTATCTTTTGGGGATTTTTGAAAACAGTAACAGTCAGTGGCGGCCGGCCCATAGGGGCGCCGCCCACCCTCATCCCACATGTTTGATTGCCATTAAAAATAAATAAAAAAATATATTTTTTATTTATTTTTATTTTTTAGTGAACAAGGTAAATATTATATAATTGGTATCAGTAAAATGTATAATCTACAATAAAATCTCGTTTAAAATTGTTTTACGATGTCTAAAGTTACTGATAAGTCACATGTTTCCTGCCTGGCCGCAGCGTGTGTCATTACCCTCTCTCGCCCGGGCGGTAGAAAGGAGCCCTCAGTCAGAGCAGCAGCAGCCAACAAGCTGACTGTTGCTATCTGTATACTATGCCGCCGAAACATAATTTCAGCCAATCAGCGTCGTCAGATCTGATGCTCAAAGGGCGCCCTGTCAGCGCCCTGGCCTGTGTGTCTGTGAGTTGTTTGGACTCGTATCCAAGGTGACGCTACAGCAGTAGCGTAGGCAGAAATGTACTTTAGGGTGGGCCTGTAAAAAATAGGGTGGGCCAGATTTTTCTTCTGCGCATCAGAAGCTAACAACGATCCCCACCGGTACCGGTGGCAGATTACTTTTAGAATACTTTTGGAATACTTTCTTTTTCCATAACAGATGGGTATGTTTTGGTGAACAGGAGACACGTATTTTACTGTTTTAATGGCTTATCAAGAACTCAAACACAACATCTTGGTGTCATTCTGGACAGCTCCCTCTCATCTGCACCCCACATAAAACACATCACCCGGACTGCATTCTTTGTACTGTCTTAAAACCTTTCCTTGGAATATGTTATGAATTGTAAGGTGTCCTTGGGTGCTTTGAAAGGCGCCCCTAAATAGAATGAATTATCATTATTATTTATTATTATTATCTGAAACTATGTAATAACTTTTAAAACTTGTTCCAGTCACTTGCCCCATGCCTTCAGCAGCAGCAGGCCATTCACTTTGATTTGATCCCGTTCTAAATGTCATCATTTCGACAATAAAGAAATGCTACATAAACGTTATCTTGCACATTTTATCTAACCATCTCCGTTTCTAACTTTCAATATATTTTAAAAGAGATCTCTCTCACTGCGTGCGGGGGCGGGGCCTCACAGACACGCTGCATCTCTCTCTCTCGCTCACAGACATGCTGCATCTCTCTCTCGCTCACAGACATGCTGCAGCGCTGTGCAGTGTGCACACAGTTCTGCCGGTAATGAATATTACATTTTGTGAGGAAACTTTTCCACCAATAATTCCAATAAGTATTCCAAAATGTATTCACTTCAGGTTTACGAAAGTAACTGTAATCAGATTACTCGTTTTTCAAATGTAACGCCAGCTGAATACACTTTTTTGTATTCTGATTACGTAACGCCATTACATGTATTCCGTTACAACCCAACCCTGTGTATATCTCTCCAGACTGTCCACCAGCAGATAAAAACACCCACCTCTCCGCCTCTTCCAAGGGACGAGGGAACCGTGCAGCAGAGTTTCCGTTAACATTTTTGTTCTTCTGACAGCCCAGCAGCAGGAGAGGTGGGGAGAGGGAGGCGGGGCTATTTCATCGTTATCAGAAAATGATCGTATAGATCGCTGCTAGATGAGGGCAGTGGGGGCTCTTCTTGGAGTCTGGCTTTTTTTTTTAAACCAAAGTTCATTAGTGAACTTTGAGCCATCATTTATTTTGCAGGCAGCTCTCTGCCTCTCTCACGTTATTATGGCGCACGCCGGAACCAACAATCAGTTTTTACCGTAAATGAGTTCGGTTCAGAGGATAAAGCACATACAACATTAATTAAACTCGATATGTGTTCACTTGAATTTCACTTTGAATTCTTGGATATTCTCAATGGGTGAATACATTTTTTTATAATAATAATAAAATAATTAAAAAAAAATTTAAAAAAAAATCACACCGAAGCTTTCTCAGGGTGGGCCAATGAGTAAACTGGGTGGGCCTGGGCCCATCCCCTATAGGATTTGAGGTCCACCTCCACTTAAAATATGTTCACATAGGTTCCTAAATAGATTTGCAATTTTTTTTTAAATAGTAACCCATGTCCATATGTTTATTTTTGGGTAGTAGATTTAGAGGGCTATCACTATGGGCAGCAACGCTGTAAAAATTGACAAATAAATCAAGCAAAATGGCACAAAAAACTGGTAGTGGCCTGGCTGGGTGTCTAATTCCCGGCCTGACTTATTGTCCCAGTCTGGCCCTGCCATCAGTCCACAGTTGGACACATCTTTGCTAAATGGAGACCATTTAGTACTCTGGCCACCTTGAAGACTGTTGATACTAAGGTTGAATTATTCAGGAAGAATACGGCGTCAGTCATGAAAAAGGCATAGCCAAGGCAAGGCCACCACCACGGCGGGAGGGGCGGGGTTTAGTGATGTATTTAAAGCCAGGGGGGGATGTTTGGTTGAGGGAGATGAAGTCATCGGGCTGTTGCCAGGTTTCGGTGAGCAGAAGGAAGTCAAGGGATTTTTCCAAGATTAGTTCATGGAGGATGAGGGCTTTCTTGTTGAGTGATCGGATGTTAAGGAGGGCAATGTTAGTTGAGTGGGAGGGGCGTGGTGTGGTCACAGGCTGAAGAGGTAAGAGGTTGTCCAGGTTGACAGTGCGGGTGGAACGTGAGATGGGGGGGAGGAGCGGAGTGAAGGTGGAAGGAAGTGTGTTATTATCATTTTTGGTGGTTGAGGGCGGTGGAATCCACTCCAGGTATTTGGGCCAGCTCTGAGCAGAAGGCGGTGGAAAATACCACTCCAGGTATTTGGGCCAGCTCTGAGCAGAGGGCAGTGGGATCCACTCCAGGAATTTGGACCAGCTCTGAGCAGAGGGCAGTGGAATCCACTCCAGGTATTTGGACCAGCTCTGAGCAGAGGGCAGTGGAATCCACTCCAGGTATTTGGACCAGCTCTGAGCAGAGGGCAGTGGGATCCACTCCAGGTTTTCAGTACAGCTGGGATTTGCACGGACCAGTGGTGGGTGTATAGCAGGGGTCGGCAACCCCTGGCACGCGTGCCAATGGTGGCACGCGGCACCGTAACCAGTGGCACACTAGGAATAATTGGAATAAGTGTGCAACATATTTAAATTGTATTTTCGGATCCTGAACGAGACCGCCGCCAGAGCGCGTCTCCCCGTTACCTGCAGAAGGAAGCCATGCACGCAACGCAGCTTTAACTCCAGGTGACTTTCTGCCGCTTTCCTCCGTGGTGCAGTGCTGATCTTTTCACCACGGAGGAAAGCACTTCACTAATTGCAGTACCCATAAGGAGCTGTACAAATGCCGCAGTTTTTGCGTGGCTGTGTCTTTAGTTGAAAGCCCAGTGGCGATCTGCTCATCTCTCATCGAAATAATATGCTACAAAGGAGCGGGCTGGCCATCTGTGTGTTGAACTTTCCTGTCGGCTCCCAGACCGTAGTCGAGGAGGGCAGAAGCAACAAGCTTCAGGTTCAATAACCCACTTTAGCTTAAATGACTGGAGAGAGGCGAGCTCTTCTTGGGAGGCCGTTGCATTTATTTAGCTGTTCTTCTGTTTCACAAAATACATCACAGACCTCTGTTTTTCTGCTTCCTCGTTCTATATCGTATAAGGCTTCGCCCTCTAAGGCTTCGCTATTGGGTAATCCCACTGCACGTGTGCAGCACTGACAGACTTATTCCACACCCACCTATGACGTGGGCCCCACCTCCAGGCTCACTTCCGTATAAATAGGAAGTAGGCCCTACAATCCACTCCTACTTTTCTTCAGCACTCCGTTGCAGAAGCATTGACAGGCAAAACAAGTTATTTTAAGAGCTACTTACTAAAAGAGCAAGCATTCCTGGTTCCCCTGGGCCCATCCTCCCTCTCCTCCGGATGGGGGAAACAGGGTGGGGGCCCAGTGTCAACCCGACATATGAGTTACGACCGGAGCTCACGGTGTGAGTTTTGCCGGGGATTAGAGCACGCAAACGCGGCTCTCACTCCCCAGGTGTCGTGTACTCATTGTGTCCGTCTCCCTCTGGCCCACAGGCAGTGGAAAGCGGACGCTCTCGCTGCTGCGGCCGAGGATGATTGGCTGGTCCAGGAGTTTTACTCTGTGGACCAAGCCCTTTATTTTTTGGATCCGAGTGGCGGGCAGCAGTCAGGGACGACTCCTTCCCCTCCATTCACGGATCACCATGTGGTTCCCCCGCCCTGTCTCCCACTCCTCCGGCGGGGGAGACGGGGCGGGGGCCCGGGGTCAGCCCGGTAGCCGAGCCTAGGTTCGGCTGCCGGGCTGACGACGGGTCAACGGGTCCCTCTATCCGCCATCACTGCTCTGCCGTCGATAGGCGGTATTCTCCAGGAACTCCCGCAGATCATAGGAAAGGCAGTCGCCTAATGAGATCTCCCCGTTCCCCCGGTTCAGGAGAGCTCTCCGCCGGATGACATAAAGCTGCATAAGCGGCTGCCTCACAGCCTGTCGGTTGTTAGGCAGCAAAGCTTACGGCTCAAACCAGCTGTCTTTAAAACCTGTCGGTTAATTAGACAGCCCGGGTTTGTTTCCTATGTCACAGATGTGCCTCCTATACACACCGCCGCTCATTCCTCAAGCAGGTTTGAGCGTGAACCTCAATGTCCGTTTTATGAGTTTTCTCCTAAACGGCGACATGAGGAGAGCCGCTGTGTAATACAGCGTGTGGAGGTGCATAAGCCAGCTGTTTGTTACCTGTACGGTTAAACAGACAGCGGGGCTCGCCGTTGAGCCAGCTGTAACCTGTTGGTTAGCGCGGCAGCGGGGCTCGCGGCACAAGCCAGCTGTAATTAACCAGTCGGTTATTTAACAGCAGGGCTTGACGGTTAAACCTGATGCTCCTAACCTGTCGGTTATAGGCAGCACGGTTTTTTCTCTGTCCCAGATGTGCCTATATTACACACGGTCGTAATGAGCCTAGGGCTGTTATTACGCACTGTGTGAATAGCACTGCACACACCTCCGCTCATTCCCTCAGCGGGTTTGAGCGTGAACGCGCCTCAATGTCCAGTTTACGAGCCTTCTCGGAAACAGAGACAGGATGAGAGCCGGTGTGAGATGCAGCGTGTGGAGGGCCCCTCGCAGCCTTTTCGGTCCGGGCCCCTCTTGGGCTGTTTCACGGGCAACGGCGGCGAGGGCTCTGACGTGGCTCGTCACCATGACAACCACAGCACATCCAAAACAGGCGTGCGCTCTCAGAGTATTACTCAGAGTGGCGACGTGTGTATTCCATGGACAGATTGATAAAATAATAAGCAGCAAGGCCCACCGGGTAAGCCGGCTGCCCCTAACCTGTCGGTTATAGGCAGCATGGCTCGCTGCATAACCGGCTGTCTTTAAATCCTGTTGGGTTTTAGACAGCTCGGATTTTTTTTCCTCTGTCCCAAACCTACCTCCTACACACGGTCGTAATGAGCCACGAGTGCCATTATTACAGTGTGGACAGCACTGCACACACCTCCGCTCATCCCTTAGGGGTGTTGAGCGTGAACGCACCTTAAATGTCCGGTTTACGAGCCTTCTCCTAAACGCGACATAAGGAGAGCCGTTGTGAAATGCAACGTCTGGAGGGCTCTGGCGTGGTTCGTCACCATGACAACCACAGCACATCCAGAGCAGGTTCGCGCCTTGAGGACGGCGCGTGGGTTAGATGGACAGAGGGAAGTTAATATGCAGCAAGGCTCCCCGGTTAAGCCAGCTGCCAATAGCCTATTGGTTACTTGGCAGCATGGCTCGCTGCCTAAGCCGGCTGGGTTTTTTAACTTATCGGTTAATAAAACAGCTGGGCTTGCTATTTCAAATCCGTCTACCGTAAACTTTTTGGGTTTAGGCAGCATGGATTTTTCCTCTGTCTCAGACACCTCCTACCCACGGTCGTAATAAGCCCACGGAGGGCCATTATTACGCCTCGTGTGGACAGCACTGCACACACCTCCGCTCATCCCTTAGTGGTGTTGAGCGTGAACGCGCAGTTTACGAGTATTCTCCTAAACGACGACATATTGAGAGCCTGTGTGAAATGCAGCGTGTGGAGGGCTCTGGCATGGTTTGTTACCAACCACAGCACATCCAGAGAATGTACACCCGGCGCTATCAGAGTACTGTATGGTACTCAGGGTGGCGGCGAGTGTGTCTGATGGACAGATGGATGAGCAGGCGGATGGGCAGAGGGTAGTCTCTGCAATTCGCCTCTCCCCCCGCAGTTCTACGGGATACAGGAAGTCCTGTCATCCCAGGAACAGTGTCTCGCGCTCCGTGCAGAGCGGCAGGAACTCTGGTTAAAGAAAGCCTTTTCCCGGGGTTCCTCAAATGGAAGAAAATCATGGGTTTTTACTCCCGCTATTTTCTGGTCCCGAAGGAGACGGGGCGGGGGGAATGAGACCCATCCTCGATCTGTCAGTGTCCAACAAGGGAATGGCCTTTTCCCATGCTGACGATCAAACAGGTGCTGGAGTGTGTTCACCAGGGAGGTGCACATCCATAGTCCTGAAGGATGCTTACCTCCACGTAACCATCATCCCGAAACACAGCAAATTCCTGCGTTTTCTCATTCCTGGCTCCACACACTTTTTTTCAAAGTGGGTGGAGACGGTTGGAGCAGCTACTCAGAATGGGGATGAGGGTTATTTTGCCTGGACGACCAGCTGGCTCGCTCCAGGGAGGAAGCGGTTTTTCAGACGATACAGCTCGTATCTCATCTGTCAAGCCTGGGTTTCATTATCAACTGGAAGAAGAGCTGTCCTCTTCCCTCCCAGACATTTAACTGGGAGTGGAATTGAACTCAGCCCGCATGAGAGCGCGACTCTCACAGCAGAGAATGGAGAAAGTGACAGCTCTCCTCCGGTGCAGCTGTTAACCTGTCGGTTAGCAGGCAGCACGGTTTTTCCTCTGTCCCAGATGTGCCTATACTACACACGGTCGTAATGAGCCCAGGGCTGTTATTACGCACTGTGTGAATAGCACTGCACACACCTCCGCTCATTCCTCAGCAGGTTTGAGCGTGAACGCGCCTCAATGTCCAGTTTACGAGCCTTCTCCTAAACAGAGACAGGATGAGAGCCGGTGTGAGATGCAGCGTGTGGAGGCCCCCTCGCAGCATTTCCGGACCGGGCCCCTCTTGGGTTGCTTCACGGGCAACGGCGGCGAGGGCTCTGACGTGGCTCGTCACCATGACAACCACAGCACATCCAGAGCAGGTCGCGCGCTCTCAGAGTATTACTCAGAGTGGCGACGCGCGTGTTCGATGGACAGATGGATAATAATAAGCAGCAAGGCTCACCGGTTAAGCCGGCTGCCCTGACCTGTCGGTTATAGGCATCATGGCTCGCTGCATAAACCGGCTGTCTTTAAAAACCTATTGGTTTTTAAGCAGCTCGGACAGCTCTCCTCCGGCGCGCCACACCCCGCGGGGCGCTGACGGCCCTCTCCGTGATGCAGCTGTTAAGGATGATATCAGCTGGTCACGTGGTGATCCCCCTGGGTCTCCTTCACAGTGAGGAGACTCCAGAGGTGGTTTATTTGCCTGCGTATCGACCCCGTGCGTCAGAGGAGACGCATGGTGTACATTCCTCCTTCCGTGGGTTGGGATTGAACCTACTGGAAAAATCTCTACGTCAGTGGGGGTGCCCCTGAGCAGAGTGACGTCACACACCACAGTGTTCACAGACTCATCTCTCGCAGGCTGAGGAACGTGCATGTCGCAGGCAGTGGGGGGACAGTGGCCGGGTCACATTTCTCTCCATATAAACATGCTGGAATTACTATATGGAAAGTAATCCAGCACTTCGCCCTGTTGCTGTACAATCAACATGTGTTGATTCGAACAGACAACAAAGCAGCGGCGGCCTACATAAATCGCCAGGGAGGTGTTCGATCAGCGCAGCTGCTGAACACACATCCTACACATCCAAATGGACAATGTTCCGTTTGGTATGTGGGGGAAATCCTGGACCCCGTGGGGCACCCTGCCTCGTGCTGTCGTTCCTCCAGCTGTTGCTGGACAGGAATTTGACCTATAGCACGGTCGAAACATATGCTGCTGCCATTTCATCTCGCCACGTAGATTGCTGTCAGCACAGTGTGTAGTCACTCTCTGACAAAACGTTTTCTACGGGGAGCACAGAGACTCAGACCTGTGTCACGCGCTTTGGCGCCTCAATGGGTTTTGGCTTTAGTGTTACGCGCACTGAGTAAAGCTCCATTTGAACCTTTAGATCAGGTCCCCCTAAAGTTTTTGTCAGCCAAAGTAGCTCTGCTCTTGGCTCTGACATCAGCTAAAAGGGTGAGTGATTGGTCTGCTCTCTCTGTGGCTCCGTCATGTCTCCGGATCCAAGGAGATGGCAGCTTAGCTGTTTTGCGCCCTAACCCGGTTTTTATGCCAAAGGTGATCACAAGCTCGTTTAGATCGAGAGTGATAACCTTGGAGGGCTTCTTTCCTCCTCCTCACACATCAGAGGAGGAAGCCACATCTCATCTCCTCTGTCCCGTGCGCGCGCTGGCATGCTATGTTGCACGCACGGCTGCTTTATGCAAATCCCAGCGTCTGTTTGTGCATTACAGAGAGCGCTCATTAGGGCAGCCTCTATCTGCACAGCGCCTGTCACACTGGCTGTGTGAGGCTGTGTCACAGGCGTATGTTTTCCTCTGGGTTGGATCCCCCGGAAAACATTAAAGCGCACAGCACCAGGAGAAAATCAACTTCTACGGCGTTGCACGGAGGAATGACAGTGGAAGACATTTGCATTGCTGCATCTTGGTCTTCCCCCTGTTCTTTTATTCGTTTGTATTTGAGGGATTTCTCCCATTCCTCTCTGACACATTCAGTACTGAATAGCCTGCCAGAATGAGTAATGTCGGGGGTTTTCAATTGCATGCCCTCTCTCCTGCCTGTCGGCACTTAGAGAGCGGCCTTTTGTTCCCTTCGAGTGAGACTCAATCTCTACTTTTTATAAACGACAGGTAGCCCGAGTAAGCCTACCTTCGTTCCCTGATGGAGAATATTCATTTTTTAATGCTATATTCCCTGGGAATGGGATGCTCCATTTACGCACGGCAAAATGGACATGGGTTATTAACTGAGTAGGTGTGTTTTGTGCTTCTGGTAACGGACGGAACCAGTGGGGCGTAGACTACATCCTGCTTCGCCCTTAACCCAATAGCGATAGCCTTAGAGGGCGAAGCCTTCTACGATATAGAACTGGGGTTACGTAATGTAACCCAGCTTGTATGAGTATAGGCGCAGCCCTCTAAGGTTCGGGCCCCACTGGCTCCGCGAATAGCTGAAGAAAAGCTGTTGGAGTGGATTGTAGGGCCTACTTCCTATTTATACGGAAGTGAGCCTGGAGGTGGGGCCCACGTCATAGGTGGGCGTGGAATAAGTCTGTCAGTGCTGCACACGTGCAGTGGGATTACCCAATAGCGATAGCCTTAGAGGGCTGCGCCTATACTCATAGAAGCTGGGTTACATTACGTAACCCCAGTTTCACTTCCAGAAACATACACACGTTCCCTCACTGTCGCTCTACCATCCACAAACACACATGCACAAGCCACACCCCTCTCTCTCTCTTAAAGGGACAGTGATCTCATCTCACTCTGCATGACCCTAATATCATAACATGTGTGCTCTGGAGAATCACAGAACGGACAATCGTCCTTATTATTATGAAGTTTAAATCAATTATTTAAAGGTGTTTGTTAAATTCGGCATCATGTAAGTTGCTGACAGGTCCACACACTGCTTTCCCGCAGCGAGGCTCCCCCGCACTCCTGCTGATAGTTGACGAGCGTCAAGCTCCTCAACCCCCCCGCCCCCGTTGATAATTCTCGATCGTTGGCACGCTGATAACAATTCTTTTCTTTTTAAAAGGTGTTAAACACCTGAACTAAGAACATCCATAACATTCACCTGTTTGCAACTTACAAATTATGTATCACTTGTATATAGACTCTTATGGCACTACTTCTATTCTGTTTTATTGTTACTGTTGGTGGAGCCTGGGACCTAAGATTTTCATTGACATAACTACACTGTAGCTATGTACGAATGACAATAAAAGCCTTGAATCCTCAAATTGAATCCTTGAATATCCTACAGTATAATGCCAGGGTGTATGCCCACCAGCTGAAGCTCAGCCGAGGTTGGGGGGTGCAGCAGGACATCACTCGAAATATAAAAGTCAATGTGATACAGAATGGCTTCAAAAAAATAAAATCGGCCTTGTGGAATGGTCCAGTCAGAGCTTATTCCAGAAGAGCTGTGAAATAACCTCAAGAGAGACGCTGATACTAGACATCCTGAGAATATTTCTGAGCTGAAGCAGTTCTGTGAGGAGGAACCCTCTGAAATTCCTCCTGAACATCCTGAAATATTGGAAGCGTTAGTTTTAAAGCTATTGCTGCCAAGGTTCAACAAGGGTTCTCTTACCTTTCCACCAGCACTGCAAGTGTGATGGGTGTTCAATAAATACAAAAATGATTATAAAAACATTGTGTTGGGAAAATACTGAATGTACTCTTCTAATATCAGAGTAGCACATGATAACAAAGGCCCTACGTAGCTGTGTACGTAACAGGATGTATGATTACCTAGAAGAGAATCAGGACTGTTTTAGGCGTATGCTAGCTATGTGACAACGATTAACATGATGATTCAGCCTCTATGGAGATAGACATATGACTGTCATGTTTATTGCTTACGCAGGCCTTAGCTAATCTGAACTAAACATTGAATACTGCTTTGAAACGGTATTCTGCATCTTGTGACTGTAACAGCCTCACTTGTATTTAAGGCATGTGAAGGACACTGTTCTGGGAACTATTTTGTCCCAGACAGCTCTGTGTGTGATGACTACTTCCATTCTTGCAACAAGGATAATAAATACATGTAACCTGATATTTTTCCTAACCAGCGACGTGCGGTCAGGGGAGGCAGGTGAGGCAGAGCCTCACTTGTCATTCTCCAATGTAACGGAAAAAAAGAATAATAATACAAATAATAATAATAATAAAATGTGTCCACTGATCTGTGTTGTAAATGTGATTTCTGTTTGATTCCAATCGCTTTTTATAGTAAAAATCGGCTAATTTGCCGAGCTCCGCTACAACTACGCGGAGCGATGAGATTGAGAAGTGAGGCAGGGACGAGCTCTGCCTCACAGAAGCCCACAGTAACTTGCTGGAGCACGGGCACTAATTTAGTGCGGGCACTTATTTTGTGAGCGCGCTCAAGCCAGTTACTGTGTGGTGAGGTGAGGCACAGATGAGCTCTGCCTCACCTCAGGATGCGTCACCCCACAGAAACTGGCTGGAAAGTGGGCCCTAAGCGCATGCCTGCACCATCTCACTGTATGTCACCAATGTAATGTTTGTAGATCCCTTTATTACATTTATCCTCGCCATCCATAGTCTCTAAATAACTTATTTCACGTATATATGATATTTAAGCTCGCTGGTCTCATCATACAACGGCAATAAAAAAGCACCAGGGGAGGCAGCCACAACCTCTGCCGCACTGAAGGGGGCGCAAGTGAGCCCACAGGTTCTTGTTGCTACTGTTATTCTACGCAGACGAAAACAACAAGATAGACTTTTGAAACTAGAGGAAGATAAGGAGGGCTTTTACAAAAAAGTAATAAAGATTGTTGTCCAGAAGGATAGCATGGACTTCATCTTCAAGTCAAGGTAAGACCACAATTGTAATGAAAATGGGATCTTACTAAGAAAGAACAATCCAATATTTAGATTTTGGGTATCCTTTTGTTGAACGGTCTGTTTAAAATGAATCGAAGCATCAGACTAAAAAAGCTTTTGAAAATGACAAAATATTTAGATTAAAGGTGGGGTAGGTAAGTTTGAGAAACCGGCACGATATACACTTTTTGTTATATTCCATGGAATGCTCTTAACATCCCGATAGCAATGAATATCTTAAGTGCTTTGACAAAAAATACATAAAAACATTTCATCTGTGGAAGCCTTAGTACTGTAAAAAGCACGACCACTCATTTTAGCCGGCCCGGCTAAAATAACCTGCCTGTCAGCCTTCCATCTGTGCACAAACTTATCTCGTGCCCTCATTGGTCATGTGCGCGTTCGTGTGTGTTGGAGGAGGGGCTGTGTATTTTCAAATTCTAGCACACTCGAGCTGGTTTCTCCAAAATTACCTACCCCGCCACCTTTAAGGTCAAAATATATAATATTTGTAAATCTGACTCTGAAAGAGTCAGTGCCTCACCAGCCATGAACCTCACCGCACGTCACTGTTCCTAACATAATGGTTATGAGGCTGGATGAAAAGTTTAAGTAGCACCAAAGTTGTTCAAATGTTCCTCACATCAGTGTGTGAAATTTAAATCCATACAATAGGCGCTTTCTATTTCTCAGAGTACTTTCCCCCCGAACTAGGCCGATAGGGGGGGGAAGATTTGGTTTCACACCAAAAAGATCTGGAACTAGTCCCTAGTTTGCGCAAACCTTTTCACCCCAGATAGTCCCTGCTAGAGAGGTGGTACTTTCCTGGGGAGGAAATGGTTCGTGGGTGTGTCGGCCACACTAACAATTTCTGATTGGCTGGGCGAATTGCAAACCACGCCCCGTAAAAAGTTTTGGGAAGCCGCCATTTGATTTGCTTGCATTAGCATTATCCCAGCGCACCAACAGAGAGAGACTAACTTATGGCAACACAAAAGAAAACATGGTGGAGTGATGAGGAGGTGTCTGCGCTTCTGGCGATTTACTCGGAAGACGAGAGCGACCCAGCAGCTTCTACTGAAGCCGGTCCCCAACTCCGGGGGACTTCGGGTGGCAGTATACGCCGTGAAGTTGTTTGCGGCCTGCCAGTAAACCCAAAGCAGAAGCAGAAGAAGAAGAAGTGACGTCAGCGGCTTCATTTGTGTAATCCTCCCTCAGGGACTTATTCCGGTGAGAACGCGATCTACTAGGACAGTTCCAGGGACTAAAGAGTTCGGGGGGAACAAGTACCGGGGACAAGTAACGGCTAAGTACTTGGTGTGAAAGTCGCTAATAATTGATTTTTCTGAAAACAAAAACGCTAATAGTTTGATCTGTGATCACCGTAGTAATACAAAGATGTAGCTCCGAGATGCACATGACTTGACTGTGGTTTGATGTTACCACCAGACATCAATCTACTGAAAGAGTTCTGGTCCACCTGATGACTCAGCAGGACCTCAGCCCCCTTCTCCTGCTCCAACAGCGACTCAGCATTTTGTCTGGTTACAGATCTGTGTGTGTCCAAGTCTCTATCTGTAGGCCTGTGTGACAAAGTCGTTTTCGAAGTGGATCTACTTTAGGGAAATTACTTCTGTGCATTTTGAATGTTGAACTAAAAGCAGCAGCAGTGATTAGTTTTGACTCCCTGTTTTATCCTTATTTTCAGATTTAAGGAGCTCAGGTCTCAAACTTGTCTTTGAAAGTTTAGGGATCTTTTTGGTTGTTGTTTTGGCATTGCTCATATCAGAAGATTTTTACACTGTGCTGCTGACCTTTACTTACTGTAGGAGTGGGAAGAGTGACAGTAGCACATTAATGTTATGTTTTAGGTGAAGGAGATAATGAGCTGGTTTAGTTATGTTAAAAGATAATTGTCTACAAAAATCACTTAATATAGCAACATAATGTAAAATGTAAAACTAGCATTCCATTTGAATGTTAAAATAGCCGGGATGTGTCCCAACAGTTCTTACAGAGGAAAAGCCCTTCCCAGCGCTGCCTCTGCTCTTGGTCCTGATCTTGGTGAGTGCTGACTCAGCAATGTCAGCTCGCTCCTGTAAACCGTGATCGTTTTTCTCGCGTCCAGGAGAGAAGCTTAAAAAGGAGACTAAATGGAGTCTCTGAGAAGGTTCAAAATTGGTACTTTAATTAATAAAAGCGCGGTAATGTTACAAACAGGATATTGTTCAGTCAGGAGAGAAAGGCTGCAGCTTCCTCTCCCAGGTGACGGCCGTGCAGAAGAGAGCTCACAAGCCTTCGTCTTTCCCGCTTGCTGCTTCTTCGCTCCTCCTCTCTGGGAGCTGTAGTGACGTAGGAGACTTCCCCCTCGGTCTCCTGTGTCCGATATTGCGTTAAACAGAGGATTTCGACATTTTACATTCATTGCTTACTTCCACATGCCTTTTCTCCTCCTTATCTCTTTCATAACTTTATATGTAATACATGTTAACGGCGTCAATTGCCACTTTAATGATACTAATGGACGGTAGTCCCGGATGTCGTCATGAAGGATTTTCAGAATAAAAGCTTGGTATTGAGAACTTCCGTTTTTTTCCAGAATAAAATAGCATTTAAACTGACGGTATGTTTAATCTACATTATGCTATTAAACATTGATTTTAATTTCTAACACTCCTCAGCGTCATCCAGCTCATGGACGGTCTTCCTGTACTTTGTGAGGTTCATGTTAGCTTGTTCCTCCTGCAATGACAACCAAACAGGAGGATCATGAACCTGTGCGTGTCAAACAGGGTGAGAGTGAGCAGCAGGTGGATGTGACATACAGCCTCCTCCACTTGTCTCTTGTAAGCCTTCATCTTGTTCTGCAGCCTCTCCACCAGCTCATGCATCCTCTGCTGGTTCTTCTGGTCCTCCTCTGACTGAAATAGGAGCTCTTTCTGCCGCCTCTCGTTCTTCCGCAGTGTCTTCACTGTCTCAGCGTGCCACTTCTGCTCCGAGTCCAACTCTAGCTCCATCTCCTTCACCTGCAACAAGTTAGCTTTCATTAGCTGTCAACTGTTAATGAGTAGTACCTTGCTACTGGTAAAACATTCTGTTCATAGCCGTCTATCTCAACTTCAATTTCCATTTTCACTTCTGAATTTTCTAACTGGAAGGAAAAATATGAACGGCACATGACGCAAAGAAAACGCTTTCTTCAGGTCGTCGTAGCGACAGCATATGTATGCTATGAGAAGAACGTCTGGTCTATGTCATGGGGGTAAGATAAATGCTTTTATGACTACAGGAAAGAGAGGGAGGAATAAACAAGTTGCATGGCATCCTGTATAGGGGGGCCTCTGATCAGTGTTTGGGTCTATTGTGATCACCTGCTGTTGTGTGCCATGTAAATGATCTTTGATGTTAACCTATAACACAGTCTGTTTCACAGACAGTAGGAAGCACTCTTTGGGAGGCGTCATGCGTGGATGCATTACAAAAATATCTTAAAGGAGTTTATATGAATATTGTGTTTCTTTGCATATTTTGCTAACTCATAATTATTTCTAGACAGCATGTAAGGCAGGAATGTGGACCCAAGAGCCGTGCAAAACCGGGGAGGCAGATAAATGAATATAAACAAAAGGCAAGCGTTATTAATATAAAAGCTGGTGCAAAAGCTGAAAAAGTACAAAACTAAAATCATGAAACAGCAGCTGATTTGAAGTTGTGATGACAGGGTTCACATACTTTTCCTTGCCACTGTATTACGTGTCTCTACTGTGACATGTCTCCTTGCTTTAATGTTCAAAAAGCTCTTTATTCTTCTCATACTGCCTGAGCTGCAGCACCTCTTTCCACCCTCTGTCTGAAACCAGCTCTGTTGTGATTGGACAACCGCTTAGTCAGGAACATCCCACCGCTTAGTCAGGAACATCCCTCCGCTTAGTCAGGAACATCCCTCCGCTTAGTCAGGACCATCCCTCCGCTTAGTCAGGACCATCCCTCCGCTTAGTCAGGACCATCCCTCCGCTTAGTCAGGAACATCCCTCCGCTTAGTCAGGAACATCCCACCGCTTAGTCAGGAACATCCCTCCGCTTAGTCAGGAACATCCCTCCGCTTAGTCAGGAACATCCCACCGCTTAGTCAGGAACATCCCTCCGCTTAGTCAGGAACATCCCACCGCTTAGTCAGGAACATCCCTCCGCTTAGTCAGGAACATCCCTCCGCTTAGTCAGGAACATCCCTCCGCTTAGTCAGGAACATCCCTCCGCTTAGTCAGGAACATCCCTCCGCTTAGTCAGGAACATCCCTCCGCTTAGTCAGGACCATCCTGCCGCTTAGTCAGGAACATCCCTCCGCTTAGTCAGGAACATCCCTCCGCTTAGTCAGGAACATCCCTCCGCTTAGTCAGGAACATCCCGCCGCTTAGTCAGGACCATCCCTCCGCTTAGTCAGGAACATCCCACCGCTTAGTCAGGACCATCCCTCCGCTCAGTCAGGAACATCCCTCCGCTCAGTCAGGAACATCCCGCCGCTCAGTCAGGAACATCCCTCCGCTCAGTCAGGAACATCCCTCCGCTCAGTCAGGAACATCCCTCCGCTTAGTCAGGAACATCCCTCCGCTTAGTCAGGAACATCCCGCCGCTTAGTCAGGAACATCCCGCCGCTTAGTCAGGACCATCCCACCGCTTAGTCAGGAACATCCCACCGCTTAGTCAGGAACATCCCTCCGCTTAGTCAGGACCATCCCACCGCTTAGTCAGGAACATCCCTCCGCTTAGTCAGGAACATCCCACCGCTTAGTCAGGACCATCCCTCCGCTTAGTCGATCAATTTGTTGGCTAATATGTGTGTGTAGTTGATTGCCTTATAGTGTTTCTTAAATGAAGGTCAGAGTTGTCAATCACATCTGCGAGTGGTGAATATTCATACCTGCTTTGATAGAAAACAGCAAGCATGAAAATGTGCAAAGTGATGGTATACCTTTCCCTCCAACTTCTGGATGATCTTCTTGCCTCCCTTCAGAGCCGTCTGCTCGGCCTCCTCCACCCTGCTGCTCATGTCTCTGATCTGAGCCTCCAGATAGTTCCTCCCTCTCTCCAGGTGGAGCGTGTGCTCCTTCTCCAGACGCAGCTCCTCCCCCACTTTTGCCAACTAAACACATTTTGGCAGCCATGTTTATTTGATATGACTTAACATGTGTTTGCTATAATATCTCTTCACCCGCTGTCTTTGACGTGTTTTACCTCACAGCCGGTCTTCTTGGACCAGTCTGTGTATCCTCTCAGCTCTCCTCTCAGCTCCTCGTGCTCCTGCTGCAGATTCTGGAGATCCATCTCCAGATTCCGCCTCCCACTCAGAGCCAACTGGAACTGAACACACAGGAGAAACATCGGGAAGGTCATCAATCTACGGCAATTCTGCCATTACAGGTTACATGTTTAAGTGAAGCAGAGACAGACTGAATCACCTGGCTGTGGAGGTAGCTGAGTTTCTCCTTGGCCTCCTGCAGCTCAGTGTCTAAGACCTTTCTGGCTCTTTCTGCACTCTCCAGGGCTGAACGAGTCCCTGTTGCCTCGCTGAATAACAGAGTGCAGCGCCTCTCCACAGCCACCTGCTCCTCCCTGTCCTCCTCATGGCTCCGGACCTCCTCCTCCAGCTGGGCCTGCAACTCCTGGGACAGAACAGGACGGGACAGACAGACAGGACAGACAGACAGTCATACCCAATGTAAGCCTCTTGGGAAGCAGCGTGTTAAACAAATACTGTGTCTTATGTGCAGACCTTCATCTGTTGTTGCATCTTCTTGCTATTCTTGTTGAGCTCGGTGCTGTTCTTGGTGAGCATGTCCACCTGCAGCTCCAGCTCGGTGATGTCAGCTTCCTGTTTCTTCTTCAGCTTCAGCCCCTCAGCTTTGCTGTTCATCTCCAGGTCCAAAGAGGCCTGCAGCGACTCCAGGGCCCTCTGGTGGCTTTTTCTGACAAACAAGGAGACGGATGGTTTCACTGCAGAGACAGGCCTTAACTCTAAAGATATTATTTCATGGCTACTGGTCAATAAGCACATTCAATGGTCTGCTCTTGTTTGAAAGCAGAGGATGCCAAGGACACTTTGATCACAATACAATGTGCAGTCATATCAATCCACAGAAAGATGCAGTCAGTTTAACATCAGCTGTGGCTAAAAAGCACATTGTTTTCTTTGTTACTCTGTCAGAAAACACCATGGAATACTTTTTGAATATTTGTTTCTCTATTTTCTATTCATGCTGTGAACTGTCTTCAGTGACGAAAATAAAAAGAGAAGAACAAGAAAGCAGCGTAAAAGAAGAAAACAGGTTCAAAGAGAGGAGGACACAGGGATCAGCAGAAGAAGACAGACAGGAAGTAAACACTAAAGGGAACACCTGTAAAGACTGTCTTATTTAAAAGAAAATGTGAGCAGACCTGGACCAAGGGCGCCGGAAGCGGGGGTGCCAGAGGGCCCCCCCACTTTACAGCCCTGCCCCACATTTTCGCAGCAGCGGATGCCGCGGAACACTGTACACATCCCGTTTCAATAATTCCCCTCTACTCTAAAGTCGCATCTAAAAAGAACCCCATCTGATCTAGCTGTGTATATTTTGTTATTTTTGATTGTTATATTCAATCTCATTAGCTACAGGCGTTTTTGAAGCTTGTAAAGGCAAGAACACAGCTCGCCTCTCACTCGCCACTCTGCTCTTCCACAGCGCCGCTTCCCCTCCCTCCGGCTGAAATTATGAATGTAAGAGTATAGTAATCATAGATAACACGGCAGGGTCCGTTACAGTTTGTTTTCATCTGATTTCAATTAAACAAAGTCTTGGGTTTCAGAATATTAAACTTGTTTCGTCAAATTCAGATGATAAATATAGCTTTGAAGCTTTTAACGGCATAATTACAAGCGGAGAACGGAGTAATTTAACGTCACAGCAGGCATAACAACAGCCGGTGTTTCTCCTGAGAGTTTTCCCCGGGAAACAAACGCAAAAATACACAAACACACACACGTATACACACACACACACACACACTTGCGAGCTTCCCCCAGACCAGTAATCCAAACGAAAATATCTTCCCTCCGTTACTACTTTGATCATTTGCTCCGCGAATAATCAATCAGATCGATCCAGAGAAGAGGACACTTTGAAGGCCTTTTTCTCAAAATGATGACTCGGTGACAGTCATTATATAATGTGACATATTTCACTTAATATTTGGAGTACAAAAACAATCCTGATATCATTAGAAAGCTAGGAATATCCTCTTTCCAACAGTGTTTACAACTCAAAATGTGTCTTCGGGTTAATGCGACTGATTTCGATGGAGCAGCAGGTCACTTTGCATTAGGTAAAATACAGCAGGCAGACATAACAGGAAGAATATGTACATTTTAATCCAATCAAATAGGACATTGTCACACCATTCAAATGTATCCATGTACATTACAACCAATAACAAAGCTTAGATGTGTTTATTTGTTACGTTGTTTACGTTATGTGTTACGTTGTTCTGTGTGTGTCAACCGTTAACATGTCAGAAGAACCGGCACATAAGAAAACGAAATACAGTCAAACTAAGCTGAAATTCAACAACTTGAATGTCACATCCCTGACATCCGCACCTCCGGAGCCTGGCCCTTTAACCATAGAACCAGCGCAGCCAGATGAACCCAAAGCAGCAGCTCTGAGGCCGCATAGACTGTCAAAACCGCCGCCGCCGGCATCGTTGAACCGAAATAGGCTGGTTCCGACTGCATGGAGGTTTGTTGTCGGGACATTGTGACGGGCAAATAAAAGCTTATTTGGGCAAAGAGAAAGGTACTTCAATGCAGAATGGTACAAAAACAGAGAGTGGTTAATTATTTGCAAAACCACTGAACGAGCCTTCTGTGAAATATGCAGATTTTCTGCTGTCAAACGGCTTTTAACTTTCTCCAAATGTGGAGATGACAGCTTTGTAAATACCGAGTTAATAACTGGAACTTTTCACAGAGCTTACTTCAGTCAAACACCAGTCAACATTCAGCTTGTCAAACAAGAGCATAGGAAAAAAGAAGAGATGGAATGATGTGTGGGCTGGACCTGTATAGTTTCATTGACAGGAAAGGAGTGAGCAGAGGGTTAAGTTGTCCATTCTTGTTCTGTTTTCTCTGACTATCTTCCTCCTGAACACCCTCTCAGACTTTCATTTGCTCGCGCTACTAAAGAGACACGTTACCATGGAAACCAAACAATGGTGTAGCTGTATTGAAGTCCGAGTGGAAACAGTAACATTTGGTGCGTTATGTTAGAATGACACAAATCAGATTTAGTCAGAAATCGGGAGAAATGCGGGATAAATATGACCCCGGGAGGAAAACGGGAGTCTCCCGCGAAAATCGGGAGGGTTGGCAAGTATGTCACATACACACGCACTTTTTGGCCCCCCCACTTCTGAAATTAATCCGGCGCCGCTGACCTGGACAGTCCATCAGTTCAGCAATGCTCTGCAGTAGAATGGACTTTTTTTCTTAGCATGAGCAATATGATCATTTTTAAATCAATTTTTTTTTTAAAACAACATTATCAGTTAAATTGTTGATTTAGTTAGTAAGTAGCTTTGTATTTAGCGGAAACATGTAGGGATGTCCCGATCACCTTTTTTTGCTCCCGATCCGATTCCGATCATTTGATTTTGACAATCTGCCGATACAGATTTTTCCCGATCCGATCTATATGCAATGCATTAAGAGAAAGAAAGGTAACAGATAACGGCTGGTCATCCAACGCGATTAATTCAGCTATCTTGGCTGTTATTTTTTGGGCCTTTTCACTGTTCTGGGGAAGTTTCTCTTTCCTTTTAAAAGTCTCTGAAAGTGACGGTTGTTTCTGTGCCGTTACCTGATCGGGACATCTCTAGAAACATGTGCAGAGAGCTGTCATTGATGAACAAAGCACTGCAAATGAATCCACCTGTCAGGTTCCTCATGTTAAGGACAGGATGAATACCACTACAGAGCATCACCGCCATATGTGTACTAATAAGTAGTCACAGGTATTTCTAGAGCACTTAACAAGCAAGACAAAATATGGTTTCAGAACAAGAAAATGACAGGGCATAAGCAGTTAAGATATCTTGGGGTTAAAAGCAGGAAAGAATGATAAGGTTTCATGATTTTGTTACCAAGCTGTTTTGTAGGGATATTCCTCAGTTGATCAAAGGGTGAATGTACATTTAGAAGTGAACAACATCATTGTGGTAATTTAAGCGGTTTTCTATCAAAAACGTTGCGCTGTTGTAGGGAATTTTCGTCAATAATGTTGTGCTCTATATACAATTTGATCAAAAACCAAATATAATCCACTTTCTCTGCTGCCACAGACGCACACACACACTAAAGTAAACAGATATTGTTCTAAACTGTATTAAAGTAAACAGGTATTATCTTGAACTGTATTGAAGTGAACATGTATTATTTGGGACTGTTTTAAAGTAATCCTATATATATAAACCTTCTTACTTACACTCAATGACCCAGATACCCTGACATACACACTTACACCTCTTTCTACCAGCACACACACATGTTCTTTTCAAGGTTCTTTCTGGGGCCAATATAGTCTCAAGCACCAATATATCTGTGTACAATGTTTGATACTAATCTCTCTGTGTACAATGTTTGATTGTTTTGGGAAAGAATAGTTTGTGTGAAATCTTCCTTGAGAAATTAAAGGAGTTAACCCAGGTGTAAGATAAAAAGTGATTCTGACCTTGTCTAGTCCCGAGGCTCTTTTTCCCAGAACTCTGATTCGCTTAGGAGTAAAATGGGACGGAAGAGACATCTCACATCTCCGCCCCAAATATGTCTATGTATACTGTTGTTTATTCATGCAAAATACCCCCTGTTTCTGACTGGCTGGTCCCGATACCTGTATCGCACGGCAGTGGAGCGGGGAGCCCAGAGTGCTCTGTTACAGGGCACTCTGTATTTCGTATTGTGTTTTTTACCATTAAAATCAGATTATTGTTATAACTTTTATGCCGGTGTTTTGAACTTCTTTTATTAAATCTGACCAGGCTCATCTAACGGACGGCGCGGAGCGGAGGTGGGCTTTAAGCCACCACTACTGTGTTTGCTTCTACAACACACACACAACCAAACAAACATGCACACATACCAACAAACACTAGGGATGCTCGATTTTGGCAAAAATCATAATCACGATTATTTTGGTCAATATTGATATCACGATTATTAAATACGATTATTCATCGACTTTGAAAACATCCATTTATTGAACTTTAAAAAAAAATTAAATAAGAATTTGAACAGTATCTTTTGAACAGTTGATTACCCTGAACTTTAAGTATAATTCAACTGCAAAGTATTCAGCTGAGGCCACATCTTTTTCAACTTCCCCACGGCATTTGTCATATAGGGCAGGCAGTGCAGATCTAGTGAAATGATGCCGAGATGGCATCGCGTAACGCTTGTCCATAGTGTTAGCCAGTTGCTTAAACCCCTGGTTGCTAACCGTGCTAACTGGGCACATGTCTTTAGCTATGTAGAATGTGATGGCATCTGTTATATCTTTGTGTCTTTGCGAGCTGGTTGAGTAGGCCGTTGCACTGTAAAGCGTGTTTCATGACTGTGATGTGGTAGATGAAGTCGAGGGGGCACGCTTGTGAACTGTAAACGGGGCGCAGGGGGAGCCTCGCTGCGGGTAAACTGTGGACCTCTGTCGCCTGTCAGCGCAACTGAAATTATGACGTTTAAGAAAAGCGGGCCGGGCCGGCCGTCTGTGATTCTCCAGAACACACAGATGGCCAGTCCGCCCCTGCTGCACTGTACTTTTTTTTGTCCCACGTCGGACTCCTTTAACCCAAAGTATTTCCGAACAGCAGAATTTGTTTTACCTTTCTTGTTCACAAGTTGCTCTTGTTCTGCCATCTTCGCTCGCGCTGAAATCGCACAACTATTGTCACTCACAACCTGGCCGAGACATGGGAGCCTGCCTGCCAGTCTCAGGACACCTCCACTCTCAGGACAGGAAGCTGTGCACGCTAAGAATTACAAAATAAAATCTCCACTATCAGCACAGCGCCATCACCGGACGACAGAGTCGGTCTCCGTGTGCACAGACAGGGCTGCTGTTAACGTCGGTCTGTACAACGGAATTGTGCCAAAACTACGCCAACCGGCTGCGGAGGGAGACTCCCCCCCCCCTTCACTGGAGAACTGCGCTAAAACAGCTGATCACAACGTTCACACTCTGTGGTCACGAAGTACTCCACTTGCCCCCCCCCCCCGTCGACTTTCCTGAAGTACTCCCCCGTTGATAGAAATCAACACGTAATGAATTAAGACCCCACGGTTTGATGATTGATAGGTGAGTGGGCTGTCTTTCATTTTGGCACACAGAACATTTTTATAATAAACATACATACTGTATGTGAAATGGATATATCCGCCTTCTTTCATTTATCTTTCCATTCCCACAACAATATACATAAAGAAATGGCATATTTTGGACATTGTTTGAATGGTGATTAATCATGATTAATTAATTTTTAAGCTGTGATTAATCTGATTAAAATGTTTAATCGTTTGATTGCCCTAATATATATATAAATAGGGACACCAAGTATTGTCAGTACAGGGCCACTTTCTGAACAGGAAATGCACACTAGTAAAATAAAATCGCACTGACACTTATTATATATATATATCTATATATAGATATATATATAAATAACGACATCTTGTATTTTAGTTACACCCGCTAGACAACAGTGGAGGGTTTGAGAAACAACCATGTTTGCCGGGTGCAGTGCGGCGGAGGTGGTGGGACCCCTGAGTCAGACGGTGCGTCTTGGTCACGCTTCATATCGGCTGGCCCGGGAAGGAAGAGACACGCAGAGTGGGGGAAGTCCCCCACCCCAACGCAGCACACCCTCCCGGCCATCAGAGTCGAACCCGAAGTTCGGAGGAACCGACCGCCAGAGCACCGGCACTAGGCCGGGCCGGCGCGGAGGCCCTTCGACAGTGGGACGCGTTTGCCATTCGATCAGTGAGAGGAGAGGAGAAAAATGCAACAAAAATGGTCAAAATCCGTTATAATATATGGATGAGTGGGGGGGGGGGGGAACAGCTGGACACAGGCCGTGGGGGGACACCTGAGACGGGGCAGTGTCCCCGGTAGAAGAAACCGGGTGAAATAGCCAATAAAAGAAACCGGGGAAAATAGGGGGAAAAGTGAAAAAAAGGGTCCGAAAATAGGCACTCGTGAGACGGGCAGAGCCCCTGTCAACTCCCGTTACATTCCTCCATGGTGTAATTTGAGCGAAAAATGGCTAAGTCAACTTTTACGAGCACCAGGCTGGGGGGGTCAAAAGGACTTGACCAAGGCCGACCCAAAGTGCATGGTGAGCGGACTCATCACCTCCGTGATGAGTCTCCATTGTGATTTGAAAACTTCCATCAGACGAGTCCTTCGGAGGGCAGGGAAAAAAACGTGTTCGTCAGAATCGTCACTTCCTGTACTGAGAGTGGAGGTGTCCTGAGAGTGGAGCCTGCACCGGAACTGTCCTGAGAGTGGAGCCTGCACCGGAACTGTCCTGAGAGTGGAGGCCTGCAGGCAGACCCCTCTCGGCCGAGAGGACTTTTAGGGAGGGGCGAAAGCGCACGCAGCAAAATAATCGTTTTATTTCGATTACGTTATTTTCGTAATCGTTGCAAGCCAAAATCGTAATCGAGATTAAAATACGATTAATTGCACAGCCCTAACAAACACACAAATGTTAATTTGCGCTGGCCGGCCGGGCACCTCTGTATTATTTCATGTGTGGCAGTAATAGGACACCCAGTCTGTTAGGATGTAAGCAGCTGTGGAATGAGGTATGTCTTTCTACAGTATGACTGTATATTGTCTGCGGAGCATGGAAAGAGGAGTGGAGGTGCCGTGTTGGATGGAGGAAGCTGGAGAGGAGTCTGAGGTACCTGGAGGCGTCTATTTCCTCGTCCTTCTCCTGAAGTCGGAACTCCAGGTTCTCTTTAGCTTGAGACAACTCCAAATGCAGCCTCAGCACCTTGGTCTCCTCCACCTGGGGGTCAGGAAGAACAGAAATAAATCAAGAAAGACCTGGGAGTTTTTCTTTAGAGGTATCCAAACTACATTAAATGATATGCAACTATAGATACTAAAGATAAATTAAGAGCCGGCATTAAGCACAAATGTCACAGCTACTAAGGGAATTTGCTGAAGCTCTGCACCTCCAAAGCTGCCTCACACTCTTCCAGTGAGGCCTGTAACTCGTCTTTCTCCTTCTCAATCTTCTTCTTTGCTTTCTGGAGCTCATGGACACTCTTACCTCCATCTGAGATCTGGTCTGTAAGGTCAGCTACCTCTTCTACTAGACAAAAAAAAAGCCAAATGCATCTATTAAACCATGGTTACTATTCAACTTTCCCTTTAAAGCCGCGTTAAGCATCACCCTTTCCCCTCATATGATAACTCTTATACCCTGGCAGGCCTTGTTCTTCCTGTGTAAGGTCTCCAGCTGCTCCAAAGACTCTTCATGGGCAGTCTTCATTTTAAAGAGCTCCATGGTGTGTTGCCTGCTCTCCTTCTGGCAGCCTTCCACCTCAGCAACCAGCTCCTCACACTTTTGCTTCCTGTCACCAAGCTGCTTCTCCAGAATCCGCTGCTTCTTATCCAGAGCTTGACCACAGCTGCTGGCCTGGGACAGTGAACATAGGCTCAAGGATAACAATAAATAACATCAGGGCACTGCAACACTTGCTCAAAACGCCCCCTTCCTACCTTCTCCAGGTCCAAGCAGAGTTCCCCCACCTCTCCCTGCAACCTTTGTTTGTTTTTCTCCAGTGAAGAACATTTGGCTTGGGTGGCTTCCACAGCCTCCTCGGCCTCCTGAAGTCTGCTTGCGAGCTTCTTCCTGTAAAACACAAATGATTTGGACGACATATACTTTATCTATTTATCTATTAGACTGTGTTTCAGATACAGTCGACATTAAGTATGGTGTTCCTCAAGGAAGCATCCTAGGACCTTTCCTGTTCTCTCTGTAAATGCTCCCTCTAGGCAACATTATTAATCAGAATGATGTTAAATATCACTGTTATGCTGATGAAACACAACTGTATGTCTCCATTTCGCCAGAAAACCCTTTCTTTCTTTTAACGCACTTTTAACTCAATGACGTTAACATGTGGATGAGAAGTACGTTTTAAAACAGAATGAGCAGAGAACAGAAAGTGTATTTGTTGGTCCAAAATCAGAATGGCAGAAACTTGAGTAAAAAACAAGTTACAAATCTGGGTGTCATTTTAGACTGTGATCTTAACTTTATTATCCATTTTAACAAGGTTGCGAAAACTTTTTTTTTCCATCTTAGAAACACTCAAAATGATGCCGAAATGCTTTTACATGCTTTTGTCACAAGTCGCTTGGATTACTGTAACTCTGTGTGACTGGCGGAGCCACACACAGTAGTATTCAACATACTTATTAGTGGAATGCTGTGCAACAGCCGTCGAATAACTTCAGCCTACTTTCAGCTACAGAAACCATTCAAATATCAAAAATATTCAGCCTTTTCAGCACATGATGGGAAACTTTCAACTTTTTCAAAATATTTTACACTGAAATATTCAGCTTTTTTAACTCTTTTTTAAACATGTAACTCAATGAGAGGAACCTTCAAATCTTCTTTTAACTACACAGTGCACCAAATGCTACTCCTTCCACATAGTTTCAGCTACAGAAACCATACAAATATTAAAATGTTCAGCTCCTTCAGGACATGTGTGCTATGACTTTTCTTGTTTATGACATTTATACATTTTGAAATATTCAGCTTTTTAAACTCTTTTTTTAACATGTCTTGGGAGTCGGGAGGCCTGATCATTTATTCCGGCAAATTACTCAGACCTACTAATTGACCTAACAGAAGTTATTGAGTCGATGTAAGTTTACTGCTTGGCTCAGATCCACCAACGTCAGCAAGATCTCACCTCTATTAACTCTTGAAGAACCAGGTTCAATTAACTGCTGTTTCAATTCAGATGACCCGCTAAATCTGCCGAAGGATTTTGATATCAGTAATGAGGTGTGGCCCTACCTAAGCGTGAGTGTGGCAGTGTGCATTCCTTACCTTTCAAGCAGGAGAGGAGAGCGTAGATGTCTTTTAAGTTGTCCCAATCCAAAAGGTGGGATCAGTTTATTTGAAGAAAAATTGGTCCACACTTGAACAGGGTTTTACCTTCTCTTGTTACAATATGACTCGTTTTCAAATCCTCTTTTACCTACACTATGCGCCAAATGCTATTCCTTCCACATACTTTCAGCTAGAGACTTCATTCCAACTTCAAAACGGTCACAAGACCTTCAGCTATAAAACATATTCTTCAGATTTTTGATATCTTTTACACTTTTTGAGATATTTAACTTAGTTTGGAGCTTGGTAAAGAGGCCTTTTTCAGATTTTAACATTAGTGTGTATTGCGCAGCTCGTTAAGGCTTAGAGTGCGTGATGTCACAGCTAGAGTGGAGGAGAGCTTGAAATTCACTGCCATAATTCCCAAACCCTACACTCCTTGGACATCATTTTTTGTGAAAAACGTAGGAAAACCTCTCCTACGTTGAAAAAAAAATGCCACATTATGGACCCAAAAGTACACAAAAAGCAGATTCCGACGCTCCTCACGGTCCTGACATCCTCCACGGGTTGACATTTTACGAAAGCAGCTACCGTTTTTAAACTATAGTTAGAAATGTAAGAGGTTTATTTCTCATTCAGAACAATGGAAAGGCTCTCCTTTAACAGCACATCTCCATGGAAACCTTTGATCTCTGGGCTCACGTAAACAGGTGTTTGATAACGTCATCACCATGGTAACCTTTTATCTCTGGGCTCACAAACAGGTGTTATGATTAGGTGTTATGATTAGGTGTTCAGCACAGAAACAAACACTGACAAACAGACTGGAGTATAACAGACTGTTTCAGTCTATTATTTTCTGTCTGATGGAGACTTCATACTGACTTCAACATGTTCCACAACATTATTGGTGACGTATGGTTTTAGTTAAAAATGTTGCAGTTAAAATATTCTGCTGCTTTTCAAAGTGTTTTTACTTTCTTTTCTCTTCTTGATACACATTCATTCACTACTACTTACATTTAATATTTGACTGCTTCAGCCTACTTTCAGCTACAGAAACCATTCAACTATTACATTATTCAGCTATTTCAGGACATTGAGGCTATACATGTTGTTGTTTATACCTTTTTTAAACCTTTTCTTTTAGATATGAAGCTTCTTCACTATTTTTCCTACTCTTCCAGTTTAATATTTGACTTTCAAGTTTTCAACAAAGTCATTGCAATGCATTTGAGCTGTAAACATTTTGATTCAAATCATTTCACTTTTCTGCATTTCTCCGCTAAGTTCAGCAACACACTTACTTGGTTTTTATAGCTAAAAGCATCTACAGAGACCATTCAACTTACTCACACCTGCTTGCTCGTCACACACCTGCTCGCTCGTCACTGCCTGCTCGCTCGTCGCTGCTTCGGACCGGAGGTTTGTGGAGGCGGTTTGTGGAGGCGTTGTGAGGGCTCGTGTTCGCTTGTCGTGTGCTGGGAGCGGAGGAGGATTGTCACGGAGGAGGGCCCGTGTTCTGCTGGATCGGAGGCCTGCTCTGGTGCCATCCACCTGTCTTGGTTCCGGTGTGAAGGCCTGCTCCTGCCTGTTTCTGCCTCTACGGGTGCAAAGGCCTGATCTGAGATTCTGCGGAGAAACCTGGAGAGTTGCTACGCTGCTGCCTCCCTGCCTAGTTCTTGCTGCTGTCCTGGCGTGGTTCTTGCTCCGGGAACAGCGTGGATACTGTTGTGCTGGTCTGGGAGAATGGCGGGTGTCGTGTTTCTGCTGTGCCTTTTTTTGGCTGTGCTGGACAAGGAGAAGATCGCTAGTCATCCTGAAAAATCTACTGGATTCGGGTATGTTCTGCCGCCCGCAGTGGACATCCCCTGTACAGTTTCGGAGGTGTTGCACAAACAATTGCTGGTTGCACTGTCGCGGACATTCATTTCGGAAAATGTTTGTCCTGCCACGATGGTCCTTCAAAATTGTTTTTTAAACTCTAATCTCACTTTCGCGAAGTTTGCTGGTGACAATGTATGTGTGTTGATTAAGAGGAAAATGTGCTTGGTATTTTTATTGTTGTTACTATCAGGAAATGTACAGCCAAATCCAGGTCCACCTAGCAGTATTAGTCAAATAGCTACTCCTGCTGATTTTATATCTAGATCTGGGCTAGGTTTAATTCATTTAAATGTGCGTAGTCTGTTACCTAAATTAGATTTTGTCCGTATTTGGGCGAGTTCGACTGATGCTGATGTCATTGTCCTATCAGAAACGTGGCTAGATAAATCCATTTTGGCCTCTGACATTTACATAAATGGTTACAGTGTATATCGTACTGACCGGCCTAAAAAAGGTGGTGGCGTTGCCATTTATGTGAAAAATAAGTTTTGTGTAACTAATATGGTTTCCAAATCTGTTAGTAAACAGCTAGAATTTTTAGCCGTGAATATTGAGGTAACAAAGGGTCAACAGGTCATGGTGGTGGGCTGCTACAGGGCCCCTTCGGCTGTCAAGGACTCTTTATCGTCATTGGCAAAACTGTTATCACAACTTTCCTACAAGGAAATAGTGCTGCTTGGTGATTTTAATTGGGACTGGTTAACTTCTGTGTCAGAGGATTTTAAAAACCTGTGTACCTCTTTGAATTTTACCCAGATTATAGACAGCCCTACTCGCCCAAATATTAAGTCCCCAAATAAATCCTCCTTAATTGATCTAATTTTAACAAATGTTCCACATAAATACTCATCTGTGGGAGTATTTGCTAATGATGTGAGTGACCACTGTGTTGTAGCCACAATTAGGGACACTAAGGTCCAAAAGGTTAAACCACGTATCATCACAAAGAGAGACAAAAAACACTTTGTGGAGCAGGGTTTTTTACATGATCTGTTTGTTTTTGATTGGGGTAAAATCAATCTGTGTGCTGATGTAGAAACTGCATGGTCTTATTTTTATCTTGGTTTTATGAAAATTATAGATAGACATGCACCTCTGCGTAAATTTAGAGTGAAGGGACGAAACAATCCCTGGTTTTCTGCTGAGCTGTCCAGTCTACTTCATGAGAGAAATGATGCTTGGGCTAAGGCTAGGAAATCAGGCTCAGAGGTAGAATGGCTACGCTTTAGGCAGCTAAGAAATAGCTTCACATCTCAAATAAAAAGTGCTAAATCAAAGTACTATTTGTCAGTAACCACAGAAAACCTGAATAATCCTAGGAAATTTTGGAAAGCCATAAAATCGATTTCCACTGGTGATATCCGTAATGAGCTACCTCCGTGCCTCACCACAGCATCTGGCACTATATCAGACAGGGCTACTATGCTAAATTGCTTTAATAAGCATTTTGTGTCTTGTGGCTCTCTGTTTGATTCTGTCACTGACTGTACTTCTGCTTCTGTTAACGCTCCAATCCTTGACTCTGAACAATGTGGTCTGGAAAACCCTTTCAGTTTTACTCCTTTAACTATTGGTATTGTTCGTGAAGCATTATCCAAGTTAGATCCTAGGAAACCGGCTGACCCGGACAACTTAGAGCCTTTCTTTTTAAAGATAGCTGCAGATTTTATTGCTCCACCTCTTACTTCTCTTTTTAACCTCACCCTCAGCACAAATACAATTCCAAAAGTATGGAAGTCTGCTTATGTCTTGCCTTTACTGAAAGGAGGGGAGGCAACTATTTTAAATAACTATAGGCCAATCTCTAAATTGTCAGTTCTGGCTAAGGTGCTCGAACGACTTGTGAGTGAACAAGTAAAGGAGTTTTTATGTATAAATGATATCCTGTCTGAACATCAGTCAGGATTCAGAAAGAAACACAGCACCATCACTGCCACAATGAAAGTGGTAAATGACATTACTAGTTTTTTAGATAATAAGCAGAGTTGTGCAGCTCTGTTTATTGACCTATCCAAAGTGTTTGATACCGTTGATCATCGCATTTTAAAGCAGAGGCTACTCAGTATTGGCATATCCAGCCATGCAGTGGGGTGGTTTGTGAACTACCTCTCTGAAAGGTCCCAATGTGTTCATTTTGATGAACTGTCTTCTGAGTGGTTAAACATTTCTAATGGTGTACCACAAGGTTCTGTTTTAGGACCACTTTTATTCTCCATATATATTAACAGCGTAGGTGATAATGTGGATGAAGCTACTTTACATTTTTATGCGGATGATACCGTGATGTATTGTGCAGGTCCCTCCATTAAAGAGGCTGTTGTTAAATTACAGGCTGTTTTTAACACTATTCAGACTCAGCTCTCTGAATTAAAGCTTCTTTTAAATGTGGATAAAACCAAGGTAATGCTCTTTTCAAAAGCAAAAAAGACACCAGAGCCTGTTTTAGACATTGTAACTACGCAAGGAACAAAACTTGAAGTGGTTACCTGTTACAAATACCTGGGTATCTGGCTTGATGATTGTCTCTCTTTTAAACTTCATGTCAATAACCTGCTTAAAAAACTGAGGGTTAGGCTAGGTTTCTTTTTCAGGAACAAGTCCTGTTTCTCGCTTGAGGCCAGGAAAAGGCTAGTCACTGTGACCTTTTTACCTGTGCTGGACTATGGTGATTTGTTATATATGAATGCACCTGCCAATTACCTGAGCAAGTTAGATGCTGCGTATCACAGTGCACTGAGATTTTTGACAAATTGTAAAGCACTTACGCATCACTGTACCCTGTATACCAAGGCGGTTATGCCATCACTTACTGTACGGAGGCTCAGTCACTGGTACTTTTTCATTTACAAAGCCATGTTGGATAAACTACCATCTTATATCTGCTCCCTGATCTCTCTGCGAATTGAAAGTACTTATTGCCTGAGATCGCATGCTGTGGTTTTATTAAATGTGCCAAGTGCTAGGACTGTCTTAGGGAAGAAAGCTTTTAGATGTGCAGCTCCACTAACATGGAACAGTCTGCAAAAAGAATGGAAAATTACCAAGCTAGTACCATTACATGTTTTTAAAGCTCGGTTGGATGCTACAAAATCAGATGCTGTTGGTACCTGTACATGTGGTTAAATATGTAAATTGTAATCCCTGTACATTTTGCTGTATGATGTCCTTTTGTTGTTCTGTTGTTTATGTTTTTATTAGGGCTGTCAAACGATTAACATTTTTAATCAGATTAATCACAGCTTAAAAATTAATTAATCATGATTAATCACCATTCGAACTATGTCCAAAATATGCCATTTCTTTATGTATATTGTTGTGGGAATGGAAAGATAAATGAAAGAAGGCGGATATATCCATTTAACATACAGTAACTATGTTTATTATAACATTTTTCTGCGTGTCAAAATGAAAGACAGCCCACACACCTATCGATCATCAAACCGTGGGGTCTTAATTCATTACGTGTTGATTTCTATCAACGGGGGAGTACTTCAGGAAAGTCGACAGGGGGGGGGGCGGCGGCGGCTAGTGGAGTACTTCGTGACCACAGAGTGCGAACGTTGTGATCAGCTGTTTTAGCGCAGTTCTCCAGTGAAGGGGGGGGGGGGGGGAGAAAGTCTCCCTCTGCAGCCGGTTGGCGTAGTTTTGGCACAATTCCGTTGTACAGACCGACGTTAACAGCAGCCCTGTCTGTGCACACGGAGACCAACTCTGTCGTCCGGTGATCTAACCGCCTTCTGGAAAAGCTTCACAAGTACGTCGGTACGCAAATGCACTTTGTGACACAAGTTTCAGATTACGCACATAACCTGCGTACCAGTTATGTGCACCCCTGTACTACAGCAAAAGTATTCTCCGTCGGGACTTCCTGCAACAACACCGACATTATCAAAGATGTTCTATTGAGAAGACGATCACTACGTGACAAAAGTTTTCAAAACCGTTTCTGGTCTTCGGTATTTCCAGACAAGTGGCTACTGAAATCAATCTGACTAACTGCTGTCTGTGCAATTTACTCCGCGCGAGTTGGCGGACTTTATTTTGCTTACTTTAACATCATTTTTCATGGTGGGGCTAAGCCATTTCTTGGTATGGGTGTAGCCTACCCCAGCCATATCCTGGCGCTGCCACTGGTGGCACGTATGGGGCGGGCCATTCTGCACATGCGTTAAATGCGTTAAATATTTTAACGCAATTAATTCAAAAAATTAATTACCGCCGTTAACGCGATAATTTTGACAGCACTAGTTTTTATGTCTTCTTGTGGAACCTACTGCTGCAGGTCTCCCTTGAAAAAGAGATCATTGATCTCAATGGGATTTTACCTGGATAAATAAAGGTTTTGAATTGAATTGAATTGAATTGAATAACATATTCAGCTAAATTCAGCCACAAATGTACACAGTTTACAGCATTCACACGCATTTTCTGCAGGAAATGCATTTTCTAGTCTCATCTTATTCTCCTTCTTCCACCACAAATGTACTCACGCTACTCCATCCATGATCAAAACATGCGGAATGACCGGGATCGGGTTGCTATGTCTTTTATAAGAGATTCGCCTAGCCGTTTTCACGCAAATCGCAGAAAACTGCGATCATTTGCCCCACAGGAATGAATGGGAGAGCTCGTTAAGACTTAGGGTGGGTGACATCACGGCTAGAGGGGAGAGGAGCTTTAATCTTTGAACACACCTGTCGGTCGTTAACTATGTGGTACAAGAATCCAGAAATGTATTAGATAAGCAGTCAAAATAGTCAGCTAAAAGTGAGCAAAAATGTATGGATATTCTTTGTTGTACCTTAACAATACAACTGCTATTAATACTTACTCAGCGGGGGTAATGTTAGCATCGGGAGGCGCACCCAAGTTTCAGTCACACAGTCAAAATGTATCTGAATTTTCTAGTTCTCTTTTTATTGGCCTGCCTAAAAAATCATTACGGAAACTACAACTAGTTCAAAACGCTACGGCATGAATTTTAACTTGCACCACAAAAAGAGATCACATTTCCCCTGTGCTGGCACCACTCCACTGGTTACCTGTTTCTTTTAGAATCGATTTTAAAGTCCTTTTATCAACTTACAAAGCTTTACATCACCTAGCACCATCTTACCTCAGCGACTGCCTGCTCCAACAAGAACCCTTAGATCCTCCAGTGCCCTGCTTTTGGAAATTCCAAGGGTATCACACAAGAGATCTGGGGAGGCTGCGTTCTGTTGTTACGGCCCTATACTATGGAACAGCCTCCCCGCGGATCTTAGAACAGCAAACTCCCTTGAAATGTTTAAAAGCAAATAAAAAACCTATCTTTTTAATATGGCTTTTAATTTGGGTTAACTTTCCATTCTCACTAATATCATTGTCCATGTTTTACTGTATTTCTTCTGTTTTGCTTTTATTTTACATTTTTTTTAACATATTTTAATTTCTTGTCAGCTTTAATTCACGGGAATTTCATTAGGATCACTGTAGATGTTTTATCTTGTTCTGTATTTATTTTAATATTGTTGTTATGTTTTCTGTAAAGCACTTTGGGATACTTTGTGCATAAAAGGTGCTATACAAATAAAGTTTATTATTATTATTATTATTATTATTTAAAGAGGCAAATGTGATGGATGACAGTAACGTACTTGGTGTCCTCCAGCTCGTCGGCATTCTGCATGGTGTCCAGCTCGTGTTTGCTTCTCCAGTGTGTCACCTCATTGCTGAGTTTGGAGACGTGGCGCTGCAGCTCCTGCTTGCTCTCCTGCTCCTCCTCCAGCTGCTCCTTTAGCACCATGCAGTCCTGCCGCTCAGAGCTCAGACTGCTGCTGAGCGCCTGCTTATACTGCAGCCACAGCAGAGAGCATAGAATACTACTTTATATTTATTATCATATATACAATCACTTTGAGTGATTTTTCTATCTATCTACTTGTTTGCTGGATATTTTATTTTTGAGACTTCCATACAAAACACACTCTGACCTTGACTTCCTCCTCCAGTTGTTTCTTCAGTTCCTGGACCTGGGACTGGAGCAGGTTCTTGGAGCGGCCCTGCTCTCTGCCCCTTCCATCCGTCCACTGAAGTCTGCATTATCAGCTGACACAAGGAAACTGATGTTCACACTGTAGCATACAGTAGGCCTTTAGCACAATACAAAGGCCATGATCTGGTGCAATAAACAATCAAACAAGAATACAATTTGATCTTTTTTGTCCTGTGGTTGTACCATCTGCTTGGTTAGAGCAGTAAAATAATTTCGGTATAAAGTAGCAAGGACTAATGAAGACAATGACTCGTCTTCCAGTAACCTATACTCCTATCTCTGCCTTCTGCACTGCTCTGTGGTGAATAAGTAAAACACTGGTTATTGTTATTCAGTTTGTCAACAAAACAATGTGAGGACCATGCTTGGAGGTGTATCCTAAATATAAGAAATGTCACCAGTATCTATTGAAATTATTTTTGGAAGATTTGAAATGGACTATTTCCTATATCAAATGCGAAAGATGGAAATCCCCTGGAGCCAGAGGTCGCGTTAACCGAATATTTTCCGTCAATGACGGATTTTTTCTAACAATGACGGAAAAATCTGAAAGCAGTTCGTCATTTTGACAGATTAGAACACAACTCGGAACAGCGCCAACATGTCCACCAGCGGCCCACATTATATTACATCCTTAGTGGCCAGGTAGACTGAGGGCGATCTACTCTACTGGAGTCTGTAACTATTATTTAGTCATGCACACCCCTGTCCAGTTGGTGGCGAGTGTGTGTATATTAAGTAGCTATTGTCTAGTCTTATTTTTGACCTCATTGATTACCTCGTTGTTTAACCGGCTTTAGCAATCGCAAAATGTCACGGCAGCTGATCGTCCGAAGCTTTTTTAATAAGCCCAGTAATTGTGATGGTGTGGATAAACGAGGTGAAAAGAGGGATTGATGCGGTGGAGGATGAAGGACAAGCCAGTAAGACTAAAACTGACAACGTTCAGCCAACGGCAGAGGGGCAAGCAAGTGGCAAGGAGTTCAAGCGGGAGTACCGGGTTCAGTGGGAGCAAGAGTTTAAGTGGCTGAGGAGGGGAGATGGCAAAATGTTCTGCGACATCTGTAGAAAAGCGTATGAGTAATGGATTTGTCCGAGGCTGCACGACGATGCAGAAATCAGCGTTCAGGCTACAGCAGGTCAATTGAGTTGTTCTTGTAAATGTTTTGTTCATATTCTGATTGTAATTGTCTCATTTAAAACGATGGCATTGTTCATATTTGCCTGTTGAGGCACAATGGTCGCGGTGTTTTCAGCGGCCTCTGCCCCCCTCTGCTGTCTGTCAGTGCAGGAACAAAGAAATCATTCATGTTCGTGTTGACATGAAAAGTGACCACACGGTCGGTGTCTCTGTTCCTCTTTTTGTTTCTCCATGCCCTTAAAAGTTCTGTATGAATCATTAAAACATGAATGAATGAACATTTGCTGCTCAGTACCCAAACATAAATATTAAATATGTCTCATCTCATCATTAAAACATGAAAAATAAAATGACGGGTAATAATAGATTATGACGGAAATTTTACGATCCTGTCAGTCAAAATGAAGGACAACGAAAAAGTCTAACGCAACCACTGCCTGAAGCAGACACAAAAGAAGCTGTTCTTGAATGTGAGTGAGGAGAAGTACCTGTGAGTCTGTTTCTGGCCACGCTGAGCTCCACCTGGGCCCTCTGCAGGTCGTCTGCAGTCCTGCTGGCTTCTGAGAGCTGTTCCTCCAGCTTCTTCATCTGGCTCTCTGAGGACGTCTGCAGCACAACACAAACAAAGTGTTCAAATGTAAAAACATGAAAAACTGCAACAATAAAAAAAAAAACTTCCTCACCTTGGCTTTGAGCAGACTGTCCACAGAAGCAGCCAACTGCTCCATTTCCATTCTCATGTTCTGCTTGTCCTTCTCCAGTTTGGCCCTGCTGCACTGCAGAGCCTCACACTGCTCGCCCAGCTCGGCCATGGCCTCACTGTTCAGTTTCCTTAGAGACGCGGTCAGCGCTTCTGATTGGACAGAGGCTTCCTCGCGCTCTCGTCTGAGACGCAGCAGCTCAGCCTCTCGCTTTTTGTTCACCTCCATCTGTAATTAACACACAGGATGTTTGTCAAGGTCTGTATTTTATGATGCAACGTGTGCCAAACTTGTACCCTCCGCAAATGTTATTTTCTTTCCAAAGGCACCCATAAGATTGTAGCATGTTGTATTATGTGCTGCATATGTCCTAACGTAAGGAGCTTTTGGAGACATGTGTCCTCTGTTGGTAATGCCCCGCTCCCTCAGGCACAGTTAAACTGGACGTGTCTGCATATAAGTAATATGGAAAGGTCCATGGCTAGCTCACTGGGTCAGTTCAGACACTGTAGTTTAGGTTCATTCTTCAGTTTCAGAGGACCCCAATGTTATGATTTTAAATTGTAATATTATAGCAGCAACAACTATTTGCTATGTTCAGATATAGTAGAGGTCAATGCCTAACCATAACCAGTAGAAGTCAGCTTCACATTTGTATTATGACTGTCTCTTTAGGAATTTAAGATGCACGTTTGTTTTTCCTTTGTATTGTTACAGTATGAACTGTATGTGTTGTTTTATTTGACAGTGCCTGAGACACATTTCAATTGTATTTAAATGTAATGGACATAAAAGTTATCTGAATCGAACGTTCTAGAGTTTGTGTGTGTTTCTTTGAATGTATATAGTTGACCTGTGATGTGGTGACCCCTCCTGCTTCCTCCAGTCGGTCAGTGAGATCATCCAGTTCTCTGGTTAGATCTGCTCTTTGCTTCTCAACCTACCAAAAGTAGAGCAGTTAAACAAATGATCAGAATGACTTCATGATGATTCAACACCCTATTATGTTTCTGTCATGCTATAATGTGCAGAATGCATAGCACAATATATCTATGATAGGCACTATCTTCTATCTTGAGTATAAATAATGTGTATTACCTCTCCACTAAAGAGAACGTAATCTTAACAAGTCCTAAAGTGAAAAGGGAGCGAAAACACTGCATGCAAATAAATCACAAAATTAGATTTTACGTTGTTTACCTTGAAGACAGTTCACATAAAAAAGGCAAATACAATAAGGATAGTAAATAAATTAATGAGGTAAGCAAACATTGTTATGCTAAATACATAAAAGAATAGATGAGTTCAGAACTCCTCTCGACTGTTAAAGGGGAAAGGCCTACAGTTAATGGATTACATGTATCTTTATGATGACTGAAAGAACTTTGGCATACAGGTCAGCATTACCCATTCCCACACATGTATACAGAGGCTGCCATACAAGGCAAGGCAAGGCAAGGCAAGTTTATTTATATAGCACTTTTCAACACAAGGCAATTCAAAGTGCTTTACAAAAAATGAAAGACATTAAGAAAATGGCATTTAAAATCAGTCATTAAAAAGAAAAGCTAATAAAATAAACATTAAAAGAAAAAATACATGGATAAAAGTTACAGTGCAGTCTAAGATATGAATAGTTCAATTAAAAGCAGCGACAAAAAGAAAAGTCTTCTTGCTGGATTTAAAAGTAATCAGAGTTGCAGCGGACCTGCAGGTTTCTGGGAGTTTGTTCCAGATATTTGGAGCATAATAACTGAACGCTGCTTCTCCATGTTTAGTTCTGACTCTGGGGACAGAAAGCTGACCAGTCCCTGAAGACCTGAGAGATCTGGATGGTTCATCATTTAGCAGGAGGTCAGAAATGTATTTTGGGCCTAAACCATTCAGTGCTTTATAAACCAGCAGCAGTATTTTGAAATCTATTCTTTGACACACAGGAAGCCAGTGTAAAGACTTCAGAACAGGAGTGATGTGATCCACTTTCTTAGTGTCAGTGAGGACTCAAGCAGCAGCGTTCTGAATCAGCTGCAGCTTTCTAATAGATGTTTTAGTGAGACCTGTGAAGACACCATTACAGTAGTCCAGTCTACTGAAGATAAAAGCATGGACAAGTGGGAAGGGAAGGAAGAATAATATCCACACACCCTCACACACATACAAGGGTTGCGTGCCCAATAACACATTCTCATGAGTCAGGGGATGGAACCACCATCTTTCTGAATAGAGGATGACCACTCCACCTCCACATTAAGGTGCAGCGATGTCCAATCCAAGGGCAGCTTTCCTGCCTAGTAGGGCGACAGCGCTGTCTCCTTAGGAGAACAACGGCACAGCCAGCGCAGACTAACGCAGATCTTGAGAGGGCAGCTTTGCACTTATAAAATGTCCACCAGCTGGAAAACAAACTGTCTGACTGCAGGGGTTCAGGCTGCTGCAGGAAGCAAAGTTGATGAGAGTGCTGAGACTGAAGGTTATAGTTTGAGCAACACTGAAATTATTAAATATATTATATCCCTGTAGAACTGAGGGAAACTGCAGAATTAGGTGCTAATACTGTGTAGGTCGGTCACTACATGCAAAATCTGTATTTACTGTAATCAGTTGATCCACTGTTTATGTAAAAATATTGATTAGTGCTGCTTAAAACAAACAGGAGTTAATAACACGTTAATACGCTTTACTTTGTGAAACTAATTCAAATGGTAATTGGTATAATGAATGTCTTCAATGTCACTATCACTTGTCCTTATTCTCCTAAAAGTAGTGTGTGTATTACATATGTACAAGAAAGCTATCAACATCAGCTGTTTGTGAGACAACACCCAGGACACTACAAAAATATAAAAAAAAATATTTTGTTAAGATTGTCTGTTTAGTAAAAGGTTTAAATTATCTTTGGAGAGTAATACATGTTTTGGTCTGAGTCTTACATCTCTCACAAAAACAACTGCATAGTGATCACATATATTACAAAACAGTTAAAATGCAGAGAAACTGTTAGGGGCTGTGGTTAAAATAGGATAAGTAGTGTACATCAAACCAGATGTTTTGTCGGCAGGTTCATAAACTGATCCAGAAAACAGATTCTCAAATGTCTTTTAATGGTTCTGAGGAAGACCTTGAACTGTTTAGGTCATGCAGAACTGACTTTAGTCCATTTGTGGAGCCATTTGGGAGTGATACTTTTATTGTTGTGAAGTCAAAACAGTTTGGTTTACTGATGGGCTGAATGCATGTGCAGTTTAGTTCATTGGACATAAACTGCAAGAGCTACAGAAAGAAGAAATAGCTTCTCCTCGCAGAACCATCAGGCCTCTGTAGGAGAGACAGCTCCCTGCCCCCTGTGATCATAGGCTGCTTGGCTACGCTATCCTCAGCGTCAAAGTTCAGCCAATCAAGTATCCCTACAGGCAGGCCGGACTGGGACAATGAGTTAGGCCAGGAATTATATGCCACTACAATTTTTTTGTTGTTGCCGTTTTGCTGGTTGAATCGTCTATATTTAAAGCGTTGTTGCCCATAGTGATAGCCCTCCTGTAGTTTAATTCTCACTTATATCAATTACTTGTCCTACTGTGGACTGTTTGCCCTGTACCTGCCAGTACTTCTGTACTGGTCCTTGGTTATGCCTGAACATCTCCCTGTGAAGGACTAGCACTTCTACTATCTCCACCTTTGATGGAGGTTGCTAGGATCTAGTCACATCAGGGGCTTAGCCCAGCCCGACAATTCTACATTAGAACTTATACAGGATTTATCAAAAGAGTATCCAAAGAATACAAAATATGAAATGTAAATATATAAAAATGTCTTTAGTTTCCTTTCCATTTGAACATGTTTGAAGTGGTGAGTGGACCTCATGTAGGGGGTCCATGGGCATGCTTAAAGACTAGATGTTAAGATAGGTCTCTCAACACATATATGAAAAAGATCATTAGAATATGAAAATAATCATAAAAAAAAAAATACTATAGTGTAACACATGCACCAAAAGTGAATGCTGAGCACAGAATTATTTATACGAATCAGTTTCGATCAAACCTCTCAAATATAAATGTAGAAATGTCAGTGTGGACTTCCGGTTTGGCTGGATATGGAATAGTCACGTTTTTGAGAGGCTCCGCTTCCTCCTCAAAAAAATATATAATTTAACAATACATTTCTTCGTGAGAGGCCTGCAAAAGTCGGCAGTATAAGCTGTTGAAGCGTAACAGAGACATGGGGAAACCGCAAAAGAACAAAAGTGCCGAGAAACAAACTACGACTGATAAAACTAGCGACGAGGCTAGCGCTAGCACCAGGCTGGATGCTAGCACCAGGCTGGATGCTAGCAGCGATCAGGACGAGGCTCCGACGAGGACGGACATCATGGCAGCTATCAATCAGCTAAATCAAAATGTAGACTCGAAGTTCGAGTTGCTCAATGCCTCCATAGCTGGTCTGAAACAGTCACTGGGCGAGGTAGAACAGAGAGTAATTTCTACCGAAGGTGGACTGAACGAACACGAGACCCGAATCAAAGCTTTGGAAGACCAGTGCTCAAGATGGGCTGAGGAAGCCAGGTCGCTCAACGGGCGGGTGGACGACCTCGTCTCGCGCTCTCGACGACAAAACATTTGGATAATAGGTGTTAAGGAAGGCATGGAAAAGGGCAACCCAACAGACTTTGTTTCGAAATGTATACCAGCACTACTGGGGGAAGATAACTTCGACAATAAACCTGTTAAGGTTGACCGCGCACACAGGGTCGGTGTACGAGCAGCAGCAACAGATGGCCCTCCTCGTCAACTGATCGCCCGCATCCATCATGACTCATATTGAAGATTATTATCATCTGATATTTGGGAAGTGTGTTACATTTGAAATGGCAGAAAGTCTTGTTGCAACTTCCAGATATTAAAAGAGGCCCCTTGAGTTTCTCTGGAAATTATCAATAGTAGCAGTTAAGTGAATACTGTTTAAACAATACCTGTGTTTGTGTTTTGTATTGGTTTCTCTGTTTTATCCTTTCATAAATGTGAGGACTAAAACTTGCTCAAACATTCTGGGGTGCTTGGAGTGAACAGGTTTTATTGCTCTGTGGGGGAGGTATAGATGGCAGGGTGAGAGTTGGATGAGAGTTCCTTCTGCTTAAGATCTCCAGTATGTCATGTTTCAGGGAAGTCAACATATCTTGAATAGTATATGTGTGTGTTTGATTACTTTGTATTCATATGAGAGTATTAATATGTATTATCTTTGTGAACAAAGGGACACAGCTCAGGCCTCTGGAATGTGCAGGAAAGTGTGTGTGTGTGGAAGTCTATGCAGGAAAGTGAGATAACGGACGCCAGATACATTTTATTACCATCTCAGAGACACTTGTTTATTATCCTGGCTGGCTCGCGCTGATTCGCTAAGAAAAGTCATCTTTTACATCTTCCAATGAGATAGACTGACTCGGCTCCTCCGGTGATTTTTGGGTATAAAAGCTGGGTTTGAATTTAGTTCATTCTCTTTTTCCTCCTGCCGTCAAGATGAAAGGTTCTCCCGGCATTTGGACCAGAGCAGGGCGTGGGCCTACCCCTTTGGAGAAGTGTATTTGTATTCTTACCGTTTATCATTAAAGCAGATTCTTGTTTAACCCCTATCCTGGTTGTTTTGGGTTTCCCTTCTTTTAAAGCAAACTCATATATGATCGGCGCGGAGCAGAGATATCTGCCACAACACTCAGTAAAGGAGCTGCTACTGAGACTTTCCTCACATAAGTTCCCTTTACAACATGAGGGAGCACGCATCTTTATTTTCCCGGACCTGGGCCCAGCAGTGATGAAACAACGGCAGCAGTTCGACAACATCGGGACCAGGTGCAGGTCTGCGGGGGTGAGATGCGGGTTCCGTCACCCGGCTACATTCGTTGTCTCAGTCGGCGAAGATAAGTGCACGTTTAACAACCCGAAGGACGCCGAGAAGTTTTTGGATGACAAGCAAGTGTCACGTTAGACCAGCTAACCAGGATTAAGGACAACGATGACAGTTAACTTTAAAGCTGAGACACATTTGATTACTCTCTGCAGGTGAGGAGGAAGCGGACATGTACGTGTTCTATTATGGTATGTTACGAGCTCGGGAAGTTTGGACTTGGGGGTGTTAGTTCTCAGAGGGGAGTGGGAGGAGGGAGGCAGAGGGCCCCGGAGGACAGCGCAGTGTTTGGTTTGTATTGTTCACCAGCGGCAGTTCATATACTAGGTTCTTGCAATTTAATGGCGGTTTGTGTTTTTTCTTCTTTGCTTTACAATTGGTTACATGTTTTCACAATAAGTTATCACATAAGCATGGGGATGTGTCATGTCATTGAATAATGGTGATATCACAAGGATAGTAAGCTGGAACGTAAGAGGTTTGAATCACCCAGTTAAGAGAGGGAAGATAATGGCACACTTGAAACGTTTGAAAGCTGATGTTATGTATCTTCAAGAGACACACATTAAGAATACGGCTAAAGACAAACTACGTATGGGATGGGGACCACGAATATACCAGTCAAACTACGGTGCCAGAGCTAGAGGGGTAGCCATTATCATTAAGAAAGATGTTTCGTTTGAACATAGGTGTACAGTCAGTGATCCAAATGGCAGATTTATAATTGTATCAGGCACACTCAACTCTGCCCCCGTCACGTTGATGAATGTTTATGGTCCAAACTTTGACAATTTTTTCAGACAGTTTTGAATGGAATTCCAGATGTTGGCAACACAAACATTATAATGGGAGGGGACTTTAATTGCGTCTTGGACTCTTTGCTAGATAAGCAATCCCAAAGGTCGTCCGTGAACAGTAAATCCAGCGAGGAGTTAAAAAATACTATGCATAACCTACATTTAGTTGATATCTGGAGGCTACTTAACCCTACTGCCAGAGATTATTCTTTTTTCTCTCCTGTGCATAAATCCTATTCAAGGATTGACTTCATGTTGTTGGATTCTAAGCTGATCTCTAGTGTAGCGACTACACAATACCACAACATCTTGATCAGTGATCATGCTCCCATGTCACTCGATGTCAGATTTAACAACCATAAAAGCGAACACACCTGGAGATTCGATAACACAATTTTAAAAGAGAAAAGTTTTCTAAAATATATGTCGGACAGGCTGCCTGATATTATAGTTACAAACGATACAGGTGATGTGGATGATTCAGTATTATGGGAATCCATTAAAGCAGTGCTTAGGGGCAGCATCATATCCTATGTAGGTGGTAGGAGAAAACAAAGAGAAAGGAGGTTAGTGGAGCTGGATGAAGGTGTGTCTCAGCTAGAACGTTCATACAGAGCCTCCGACACATTAAACTCTATAGTTTCCCAAAGAGATGAATATAACACAATTTTATCCGCTCAGATTAGTAAACAGACGCAATTTGAATTAGGAGACAAACCTCAGAAATTGCTGGCACGACAGTTGAGACAGGCACAAGCCTCCCGGGCAATTCTGAGAATAAAATCAGACATGGGCACTGTCCTCACTGACCCTAAAGAAATAAATGCACGTTTCATGGAATTCTATTCAAATCTGTATAAGTCCAATGGTAATCGGCATACAGATGCAATTAAGTCATTTCTCTCTGAGCTGAACTTGCCTCATCTCAAAGGTGAAGCAATAGCGGATCTAGACAAAGACATCTCTATGGAAGAGATAATAAAAGCAATTAGTGAATCTCCAAATAATAAGGCACCTGGCCCTGACGGATTCACTATCGAATTTTACAAGTGCTTCTCTAAGGAACTATCCCCACTGCTGCTGCGTATGTTTAAACATGCAGCGTCAAATGGCCGACTGCCTCAAACGCTCTATAATGCAAATATTTCATTGATCTTGAAAAAGGGCCGGAATGAGCTGGAAGCCTCATCTTACAGACCTGTGTCACTGATCCCTAATGAAACAAAGTTGATTAGCAAAATTCTAGCTAACCGATTGAAGCTTTATATCCAGACGATTGTACACCCCGATCAAACAGGCTTTATTCCCAATAGGCATATTTATTTCAACCTACGACGCCTATTTAACATACTATATGCTGAGCACAATACAGAGACAGTTGTGATTTCAGTGGACGCTCAGAAGGCCTTTGACCAGGTCGAGTGGCCATATATGTATGTGACCCTAGAGACATTTGGCTTTGGGAAGATGTTCATTGACTGGATACGAATTTTGTATGCTCATCCCACAGCTAGTGTGATCACTAACCAGAATATCGCCCTCGCTTTCTATGGAGCGGGCGGCCTGTCTCGGAACTTCTCTCCCAGCCCTTCTGAATAGCCCAGTTAAGACTAATAAATTACTATATGCAGGGAACTTTCTGGTACACAATTCTCTTAAAATATGGAAACAAATTAAAACATACTTGAAAGCCCCAACTATGTACATAGACAGCTCAATCTGTGGCAACCACGCCAGCGTGGATTCCGCATTTGCTCGCTGGAAGGAGAAGGGAGTGGAGTGCTTGAAGGACTTGTACCAGGGGGGCCACTTGATGTCCTTCGAACAATTGAGGAACAAATACGATCTCCCAGCCTCACACTTTTTTCGATATCTACAGATCCGGAGCTTTATGAGGTCTCATATAGCTACATTTGCAGATATACCACAGCATCGGGCACTTGAAGAGATAATTAATGTTAGACCAGGATGTAGAGGAGCAGTGTCAACCCTATACCAGACACTTCTTAGTCAGGAAGTAGTCAGCACAGAAAAGTATATAACTGAGTAGGAGACAGAATTGGGTATGCCGATCACTGAGGAATGTTGGGAAACATGTTTTAGGAATATTCACCGGTGCTCAGTAAATGTTAGATTAAATCTGATACAATTTAAAGTTGTACATAGGTTGCACTACTCAAAAGTTAAAGTAAACAAGATGTATTCCAGAGTATCAGCATTATGTAAAAAATGTAAAAATCAACCTGGCACCCTTACACACCAATTCTGGACCTGCCCCAACCTCCACTCATTCTGGACTTCTGTATTTGATTTTTATTCAAAAGCATTTGACAAGCAATTGAAGCCTGATCCCCTTGTGGCCATTCTGGGGTCCACAAGTGACACTGATCTGAACTATGGCAGTGACAAATGGCCGGTGTTTTTGGGTACTGTTTTGGCTAAAAAAACGTATTTTGAGGTTATGGAAGTCTGATGCTGTGCCTTCGTTCGAGATGTGGCTGAGGGAGTTGGGTGAGATCCTCTACCTGGAGAAACTTAGATTCAAGAATGCAGGAAGGGGGAGAGTGTTTGATAAGGCCTGGGCTCCAGTGATGAGACACTTAAGAGGTCTGGGTGAGGATGAAGGTGTGGGATGAATGATCAATAATGTTAACCCTGTAACTTTTATATTGTTGTTTTTTTTCTTCAATTTGCTATGGACATTTTTTCTTTGTCCTGGACTGCCCTCTTGTTTCTAGCATGAATATTGCATTTCTTGTTATCTCGCCCATGGATGTGTTTTAAAACCGCCAATTGCCTAATTGTACTAGTATGTTCTGAATCCGCTGTTTTGTTGTTACTGAAAATGGAAAATATGATTGCTTTGTTATACCAATGCAGTTGGTACAATACATTTCTGCAATAAAAAAAATCTTAAAAAAAACGAAATGTCAGTGTGTGGACCAGCACACCAGAAGTCTAGGTCGCTCAGGAGAAAATGGATACTGTGCAACAAAGGTGAAAAGACACAAAGCAGACGTTGTTTGGAAAAGGTAAAGAAAGCTATAATATGTATTCCCTCTTTCTTTCAGATAAACATTTGATATACATATATATTCAGTTACCTTGAATTTGAGAGTATCCTGGTTTTAATTATTTGTACCTATTTATTTTATAACTATTTTGATATCATTTAGTGTTATTACTTCTGTTTTAATTATCCCTATTTAATATAAACTAATTGTTTTATTTAAATTTAGTAGCTACAGTAAGCTATATATTCTAATTTTGGGAACCAGGACTCTGTATTTGAAATGTTATTTCAAATTCTTAAATAAAATGAAAGAAAAATTATCACATTACTTCGATACACATATAGTTATAACATATTCAACATAGTATCAAAACAATCAATAATTAAAACTGCGGTCGCACTTGTGCGCGCAGTGATGAGCGGGCCCTCGCGTCGGGGAGGGCAGCCGGTCGTCCCGGCGTCAAGCAGACGCGGGCGAGTCCTGGGAAATGAGCCGTTTCTCATTTCTATAATTTTCGCGTCCCAGACTCCGAGGTCCTCCGGCAGCGACCCGGAAACGGATGTCGGCGCGCCGTCTCGAAGGAAAACAAATTTCTCTAAAGGCTCGTCGAGGATCGATTATCGAGGAGGCTGTCTGGAGGAGCCGTAACCGAGGATACACTGATTTAGAGGAGAGAGGAGTGTCTCTAGAGGAGCTATAACCGAGGGTACACTGAAGTATTCTCCTGAGACGATTTCAGCCAACAGTGATGTTTAAAAGAGGTGTGACGCATGGCTGGACTTCTGTCAACGAAGCACAGCTCTGCAAACTGTTCCCGTTGTGATTATAAGTTATTTGAGATGATCAAATGTGCATCAGACTTTCTGCCCTTTACCGTTTGTTTACTCACTAATCTCATCTCCCCTGGATGTTAGGTGATGTTACAGTGAGAACAGCTGCTGAGGTCAGTGCAGAAAGCAGAACAGTGTGTCTAATATATATTGCTCAATAATAAATGTAACAGGCCTACATTTCACACTTTATTTGTAGGCTTTAGGAGATATCTACAAATAAACAGTAGGGTTAGGGTTAGGGAGTGTATAGGTTGTAATGAATATGCCGCCAGCAAAGGGTGTTGTTGGACTAACAGGAGGTGTGTGTGTGTGTGTGTGTGTGTGTGTGAGTGAGTGTGTGTGAGAGAGTTGATGTGCCAGGCAGACAGGCAGGCATCAGTAGCTTATCTGACATATAATTGGTAAAAAATTGTACATTCTCCGTTAGCCAAGATTTGTGATGTTTGGATACATTGTTGATGATTTATGAGCATTTATTTCTAAGCCCCGCCTTTTTGCGTGTACGTTTTGATTGACGGCGGCAATATTTATCGTCCTAACATGCTCATTTTCTAGGTTAATGTGTCTGACCCTCCACCGATGCTGTATACGAAGTTTGATGTTGAAAAACTGAAAATTGAAATTTAAGTGAATATTTAACTGTTTATGTAAATTATGCTAATTTGGAAAAAAATGTAGGCGGAGCTTAGGGTTCCAAGAGGATTATTTGTAGAGCAGGTCCACCCGGATATGTGTGCAAAATTTCAGGTCATTTGGAGTTACGGTGCGACTTTGTAAATGTATTCCGAATTGGGATTTTGATAGGTGGCGCTAGCGAGCAAGTTGAAATATTTTAACCCATTGACTCCAGAATGTTGTAATTTTTACCGGTTCGGGCGTCCGTGCAAAATTATACAACTTTTTAAGCGTCCAAAAGCCCTCAAAAGCAGGAATGATGGTGACTAATAAGAATAATTCCACCAATAACAATAGGTTTCCTCGCACTTCGTGCTAGGACGCCGTTGGGTCCTAGCGCTCCGTGCTCGGGACCTAATAATAATACCACCAATAACAATAGGTTCCTCGCACTTCGTGCTAGGACGCCGTCGGGTCCTAGCGCTCCGTGCTCGGGCCCTAATAATCAGTTCTTGGCTCTCAAATTGTGAAGAGGAAATGTACAAGTTCTTGTCCTACCACCGTTGTGGGTAACTGAAATAGTTCTCTTCCTTTAGATAGGTCGATGGGTAGCTCGCCAGACTGAAATTCGCCACAGTACACCAGGAGAGATGAGGGCAGCGTTCCAGTCAAAGAATCCAGAACATCTCCAAGGGTATCATATAAGAGGCAATGCTCTTTGGGAAAAGTAGCAAAGTCGGTCAATCTATGTAAAAAGTAGTCTGAATAACTACAATCAAAATCCACACAGTGCTAATGCTACTGAGTCATCGTCCAAAAGGATAAACAGCGCATCTCACTTCCTGGTAGACGGGCTGACACGGGGGCGGGTCTAAACTTTGATTTGCTTTGTAGACTAAAAGATTTAGGAATCCAAACTATAACATATAATATGTACCAGTGTTGGGACTAACGCGTTACAAAGTAACGCGTTACTGTAACGCCGTTATTTTTGTCAGTAACTAGTACTCTAACGCATTACTTTTTAAATTCAGTAACTCAGTTACCGTTACTACATGGTGCGTTACTCCGTTAGTTTTTTTATATAGTCAACAGCCAGGCGAACAGAGATGAGAACTGTACTTAAGTACAGTACTTGAGTAAATGTACTTAGATACTTCCTGTGTCACATGCGGAGACGCGCTGTGGGCGTGTTTGTGTTGTTTACTAACAAGACTATGATGGCGGCGGCGGAGCTCAAGTCTAGTTTCTCCACCTGGAGATATTTTCACGATTTCACTTTTGTCGAGCACAAAGAAAAGAACGTTTTAGTTAAATGTAAGTTGTGTCTTGGCGGGTCAAAGATCCTATCTACTGCCCAAACCAGTAATTCAAATCTCTTAAAACATCTGCAAAAACAACATGCTGGGACGCAGCCTAAATAAATCGCCAGGGAGGTGAGTGCTCAGTGCAGCTTCTGAACACAGCCAGACGGCTGCTGGGGGCACACACACACTTACTGTCCATCAGAATGGTATATATTCCTGGTAAATTGAACAAAGGGGCGGACATTATGTCCAGAGGAGGTCCTCGCCAGGAGCACTGGAGCTTCCATCCCGAACTGGTCTCCTAGGTTTGGAGCATGTTCGGCAGAGTGGAAGTGGACCTGTTCGCCGCACGCAGGGAAGTGGGCCCTCTGGTTCTCCTTCAGAGTGTGGGACAAATGGCCCAGGATGTTTTTATAATCTTTTCCACCAGTCCAGCTGAATCCACGGTTCCTGGACTAAGTGCAGGAGGAGCTGCTGTCAGCGATCCTGATAGCCCCGGAGCCCCGTCATGGTTTCCCTGCCTACCCTGCTGCTGTCAGGTGGACCGTAGGAACTCCCGGCAGAGGGAGTGATCAGGAATTACCCGGTGATAGGCCAGCACTAGTCTTTAAAACTAGTTAGTTTTAAAGACCCCCATAAAGCTCAGATTATAACTCGAACCCTGCTCACTACTGTGTACCTCTCATGTTCCGATTAACCCAGCTTCCCCAAATCTCTTTCTTTTTGGTGTCTATATACGCTGGGATCCGGAGTCATGGATGATCCTGCGGTCCTGTGTCCTGCATCGCGAGCCCTGGATCTTGAGTCGTGGCTGTGGTCATGGATCATAGGTCCTGGATGGATATCCTCGTGGATTCATCTTCCTATTATACACACATGCATTTCCAAACATTTGGACTACCTATGTTGCAAATGTATTATCATTTCAATTTACACACGGCATCTATTGCACGTCTGTCCGTCCTGGGAGAGGGATCCCTCCTCTGTTGCTCTCCCTGAGGTTTCTCCCATTTTTCCCTTTAAAACTGTGGGTTTTCTTCGGAAGTTTTTCCTTGTACGATGTGAGGGTCTAAGGACAGAGGGTGTCGTATTGTCATACTGATATTTTGTACAAACTGTGAAGTCCACTGAGACAAATGTAACATTTGTGATATTGGGCTATATAAATAAACATTGATTGATTGATTGATTGATTGTTAGGTAAGCCATGTCTGGCAAAGATGGATTTTGAATGTGTTATGACACACGTTGATGATGAGTTTGACAGTAGTGCCATTTCAGGAAAGTTTGAGTAAATAGTCTTTACCTTTGAGATTAAACAAATCCATTCCGACATTGTGCCATGGTGCTGTTGGCACATCAGTCACCATCATGGGTTTGTTTCTCTGTGTCTGGCATCTGTCACACGTACCAATCAGTCTCTCAATATCTTTATTTATTCCAGGCCAGAAAACACTGTCGGTTCCGGTAATGGCGGACGGCTGAACAGGTGACAAGCCCCGACTCTCCGATCAATTCCATCCTTTTACCTAATACTGACCAGTTAAATAATCATAAAAACCCACAGTTTGAGACATAAAGCAATGGCAATCTGATATGCCCCAAAAAATACCAAAGCTGAAGCCGAATTGTTCCAGAATACGAAGGACTCCAACAACCAGGCAAGCTAAGCTAAAGATGGACACGGCTAATGCCAATGCCGGTGGAGCCAGCGCGAACCTCATAGCTAGCTCAGCCCAAGCTGAATCAGCAAAATATTAGAAGCAATCCACTCCCTAAGAGCAGACGTTACCACCCGTAATGATGAGATTCTGGCTGCAATCTCGGAAATTAAAACGGATCTCAGCTCCTACTCGGGAAGATTAACACAGGCCGAGGATCGCATTGGTGAGACAGAGGATAACGTGGCGGTGCTTCATAACACAGTGAACGGGATGGAGAAGGTGATTACAGCACTCACCGAGAAAGTAGACGATCTTGAGAATCGCGATAGGAGGTCAAATCTACGTGTTATTGGTCTCCCAGAAAACGCCGAAGGTAGAGACGTGGAATCGTTTTTGGAGAAATAGATACCAGAAGTACTCTGTCCCGAAAACTTCCCAACACCGTTGGTAATCGAGCGAGCTCACAGAATCCCGGGTGGCAGACCGAAGCCCAACTCCCCTCTTCCCCGAGACCTCTCATCGTAAAGTTTTTAAACTTTAGGGATAAAGTCAGGGTGATGCAGGTGGCACGAGCCAAAGGAAAGGTGATATATGGGAGTCGCCATATCATGTTTTTCCCCGACGAAGCGGCGTATGAAGTATGGCGAAGTGAAGCAACAGCTCCGTACCCGGGGAATACAATTCGGCATTATTTTCCCTGCCAGGATGTACACGCTGCACAACGGGAAAAGACGTGTGTTCAATACCCCTGAAGAGGTTGAGTCATTTCTTCGAGATGGAAAGGATACAGACAACGGATAGATGTGGTGAGTTTACATAATTTGGATCATCCAACGGAGCATTTTTGATTTGTTTTTTTGTTCCTATACTGACTGTACAACTTGAACTATGGTTTGTACCGACTTCAACGCTTCAAGCCTATGGATATATCCTGGCGTTACTGATGAAGAACGCACTGTAATTTCACTAGGTTTGACACACGCTATGCCCCTAGTTTGTTCCGGACGGAATAATGATGCTCTGCTGGAATTAAGATAAAAAGCTAATACTATTGGTCACTGGTTTTCACTTGGAAATGATACGATCCACATTACGTCGTTCGAAGGTTCATCTGCATTCATATCTCTGTTCAGGCTTATTACAGCTCATTCATGCATTGTAACGCCCAACTAACTTTTAAGCTTATCTCTGTTATCTCGATCTGTGGTAGTGATTTAAAACAGTGTTGAATGCACCACATTTCATGTTTAGGGTGTGTTAAAAATACTGAATGGATGTTTAATTTGTCTTAATGTTTTTTGCAATATTTCGGATTTGTTGTTGCTTTTGGTCTCTTTCATCCCTCGAATATATATTGGTCGAAGATGAGGGGTTCTTGCAGTGGTTAGTTATCGGTTTAACTGCTCCTCTTAAAGGATCGGTTAAATAGCCTAGGAGCTCTTACATGGAAGAGGTGAGGAGGACGGCGCGTTTCGTTAAGGCCGTTGGTGAGAGTGTTTCACGTCTCGTTTGGGGAGACGGAGGGTTCATGTTTTCTTATGGTGTGTTTTTGTATTTTTATGTTTGTTTATATGTGATCCTTGATGTGACAATGTGGTTTGGTAGACGAGTAGTTGCTGTTTCAATATTTACAATGAGGTCCCTTTTGATCATTTTGGAGAGATGGGTTAATGACACTTGATAACCTTTTTAAAATATCATCATGGAATGTTAGAGGGCTAGGGGGATTATCTAAAATAAAACAAGTAATGACTAGAATTAAAATGTTGCAATCCAAGGTAGTATACCTGCAAGAGACCCACCTAACAGCGTTTGAGAAGTCGATGGCAGGGACATCAGGCGTAATTTTCGTCACACTCAAGGGGAGTGGCAATACTCATTCATAAATCGGTCCCTTTTCAAGTGAAGGACATCAATGCAGACATAGGCGGTAGATATATAATAATACAAGGTACCTTATTGGGTGAACAACTTAATTTAATAAATGTTTATGGGCCAAATATTGACGACCAACTTTTTTACAATAATCTTTTTCTAAATATCTCTTCACTTAGAGGTAACATTATAATGGGTGGCGATTTTAATTGCACCCTCAACCCTCTTGTAAACCGATCTTCAGGCATAGATGCCTCCCACATACAGACAAGGAGGGTGATCTCACAGTTCATGACGGATATGAGTCTATGTGACATATGGAGAGTCCTAAACCCTGACAAGAAGGAATTTTCATGCCACTCTTCCACGTACCATACTTACTCACGCATTGATTATTTCTTAATCTCCAAAAACCTAATGCCAAATATTAAGAATTGTACCTACGGCAGCATAGTAATCTCGGATCATACCCCATTAACCTTGGACTACATTGCAGTAAAGCCATTTAAGGGTCCACCGATACAAAGTGGCTGCATGACCCAAGTTTTGTAAGCTTCCTGGATTCTCACATAGATATGTACTTTCAAATAAACACTACGCAGACCTCTCCCTCTGTCAGGTGGGAGGCATTTAAGGCGTACATTAGAGGTCAGATAATTAGCTACACAAGCTCTAAATCGAACAAATTCCGTCGTCAAATGTGTGATTTAGAAAAAGAAATAAAACAACTAGAAAGGGACATAGCCCTTAACGACACACCTGATCTACAATGCAAATTGACATTACAAAGAGCCCACTACAATGAACTATCGTCCAATAAAGCCTTGGCAAGTATCAACAGACTCAAACAGTCATTTTACGACCAAGGGGAGAAAGCAGGCAAATTACTAGCCTGGCGAATTAAGGCATTACATGGCGAAAGAGCGATAAACGAAATTCAAAACAATGCTGGAAATATTACATCAGATCCTGAAGAAATTAATGAATCATTTAAAACATTTTATAATCACCTATACAAGTCTGAGCCCCCTGGCGACCCAAAGACTCAGTCAGTTTTTTTGGACGGGATACACTTTCCATGTTTGTCTGAGGAATGAAAAGCTAATTTAGATAAACCAATACAACTATTAGAATTGTCTGAGGCTATGACTAACATGAAGGGTGGAAAGGCAGCTGGTCCTGATGGGATCCCCATAGACATCTATAAAGCCTTTAAAAACAAACTGCTGCCACCGCTCCTGAATATGGTCGAGGAGATATTCGAAAAGGGTTGTCTTCCCCCAACCTTACAGGGTGCATTAATAACAGTTATCCTAAAACCAGGTAAAGACCCCTCCAGGTGTGGCTCTTATAGGCCTATATAATTGCTTAATTCAGATACAAAATTGATCGCTAAAGCACTGGCTTTAAGACTTGAAAATCACCTGCCTACACTGGTGGGTCTGGATCAGAATGGCTTTGTCAAGAGCAGACAGGCCTTCCACAATATTAGGAGTTGATCAATGTTTTACATACAGAAAGGGGGGCTCCAGATACGGCCATTCTGTCCCTGGATGCTGAAAAGGCTTTTGACAGGGTGGAATGGCCGTATCTATTCGAAATATTATCCCAATTTGGGTTCGGGGAGGGTTTTTGTAGGTGGATACAAATTTTGTATAGCACCCCAAATGCAGAAGTATTAACCAATAGCATAGTGTCTGCACCATTTGCACTATCGAGAGGTACACGTCAGGGGTGCCCTCTATCTCCATTACTATTTGTACTGGCAATTGAGCCCCTGGCTATCGCGGTTAGAACTCATTCTCATATCACAGGAATAACAGTTGGGGGCATTGAAAAATCGCCTGGCCCTTTACGCTGATGATATCGTTCTATTTATAAAAAATGTGTCAGTGTCATTGCCGGCGCTCAATAAACTGGTACGTTCTCAGGGTATGAGGTGAATAGTTCGAAATCTAACATTCTTCTACTTAACCTCTTAAGCCCGAGGGTCCCCCCAGGGGACCCCTCCCACCCTTTTTTTATGAGACTATGTCTCAGGGCTTCTTAACATTTATGAAACTATTAATGTTCCATACCCTTTTAACGGTAAGAAACTCAGCTAACTGACAATGTGAACCATTTTTAGCTAAAAGAAACACAAGAGTAATACCAAGCCTTTGAATTAGCATGGAGAGAAAAAATGCTAACTAATGCTAACGAAATTTTGCACAGCACTCACGGTAGAAATGCCCTTATTACTATCTTAACTGCACAAACAAGATATCCGATTAAAGCTGAGACTCCACAGATTCCACACATGTAATATCATCACTGTACGCCCCCGAATTGCGGAGCTATCAGCCAGAAAAGAGAAAGTAAACAACATCTGGTTTAAAAAATATTACAATAATTTCGTTTTACCTTTTTTGATTTGTGATCAAAAGTTGTGTTCACCGGAATAAAAACGCCGCTCAAGGTTAATCCAATGTCTTTGTGTCACGTAGAAATTTTGACTGATAATCCTTCATCATATTTATGGCAATATACTGGGTATAAAGTTTTGCCGTCCAGGCGTGCACTTTCAGATATGCTTTGTTCGCTTCTCTATTACGTCCGCTATGGTAATGTTTACATGGATTTGGGAACTGCCCATCAATTCTATTGGTTCTGATGGTTAAGAAAAAGGTGTAAATCACACGAATCGACCAATGGGTTCCAGAGATATGGTCCTGCGTAAAGTATAAAGAATGCCAGCCAGCGTAAGTACATTACGCAGCCGACTTCATTTATTGTTTACTACGTAACTGCAGGAATTTCAGCAGGACCCAGAGCACACGGAGCACAGAGCAGACAGCAGATAACGGAATTGCAGTTTTATTGCTTGTAGATTATCAGAACATTTCAAAGGGGACACAGCCACATTGGATATTAACCTATGGATTAACTACATCATCGTTTTTATCGTTTTAATGCCATTGAAGACCAGTTTAGACCAGACAAAGAGGAAGGTAAGCCATTAGCCTAGCGCATGCTAGTACCTAGCGCCACTTGTTTTGATGTACGTTTTTGTTGATAACGTCGCAAGTTTGTATCTTTCATTGTTGAGATGGGCACCGTTAGATTCTGTGTCTTTACGATCATAAACGATGTGTTGGATGTGCAGCTAGGATAAGTAATAAGGGAGCTAGGAGTGATTTTCGGTGCAGTAATAGGTTAGCATTTTTCGCTCGGGGCTAATTCAGAGGCTCACTGTTAGCATTGTGTTTTTTTTTTGAAAAAATACATTTTTTTCACAACAGTTGTATTTGGATGGAATGAATACCTATAGTGAAAATTCAAAGTAATAAAATGATTTTTACAGTGAAAAAGTTCAAATGGAACTGATGGTTCCCAAATTAACCAGAGGTGAGTCCGCCTGGACTTTATTTTTCTAAATCTCTCTAAAAAGGTCAAATTTCACTTGTTTTGCATCAATCTTGATACAGGGTACTTATTATATGTTATAGTTTGGATTCCTAAAGCTTTTAGTCTACTAACCCATCATTCAAGGGTGTTTTTTTTTTAGGCGGACATTAGAATTTACATGTTTTTACTATGTTCCATCTGAATTTACTTTAAAATAAAAACATCTATATTGATTCTGACACTTCTACATCCAAATCACAGATGTAACCTTGCTTTGAGAGAAATGATTATTAATTTACCCCTTTTAGAAGTGAAGATATAGTCTTTGTTGTGTTAGTGGCATTTTCGAGCCTGAAACCTGAAAAAAAGAGGTTAAAGAATCTGAAAGACTTAATCCACCTCTTCAAACAGATTTCCAAAATTCCCTGGAAGGCTTTAAATATTTAGGAATACAGATTACACCTGAAATAGAAGACCTTGTTCCAACAAACTATGACCCCATAATAGCTTCTGTGACAGATTATATTAACAGGTGGACATCACTCCCTCTATCCCTAATCGGACGCATCAATATTATCAAGATGAATGTCCTACCTACATTTCTGTATCTATTTCAATCCCTGCCATTGCACCCACCATCCTCATGTTTTCCCAAAATGAATAAAATCTTTACAAATGTTATCTGGAACAATCAGAGACCAAGGTTACGGCTATCCCTTTTATATCTACCTTATGAGAGAGGAGGACTCCAGGTACCCAATCTGTCCTGGTATTACTGGGCAGCCCAAATAAGAGCAGCAATGTGTTGGTTCTTGGACGGAACCCCCATACCATGGGTTGAAATTGAACGTTATACAACAACTCGTGATTAAAAAGCTGCCACACTGGAACTCATGTGAAATAAACAGCTGATCTACAGGTATCTGATATAGCGGATATTTGTTAAGATCCATATGTCACGGATAGGATCATATTCTGTGCTAAATAAGAGACATGTAATCATTTACTAAACATCGCCATGTTTTTATTTAACAAAATAATGTTGTTTAATTCACGTTGGCGTAAGTACAAAACCATCGCTATGTTTTTAGATTAGGAAATGCATCCCGGCTCAAACAAACGATTTTCAATCATCATCCTCACGATCATTTAATGTATCATATGTTCGCGAGTTGAAATTAATGCACTAAATTTAATCCACGTGAGTTTACAACAACAAAAATAATCGCTTTGTTTTTATATCACATCCGACCGGAGGAAAATGCAGCGCTCTCACTACCGATAATCCTAATCCCACGGGCAAACAATAATATGTACAGTGTTAATAGTTTACTGTATTATTAGTGTCTAATATTACTGGGGATTTCGGAATGGTACTGAATTTTGATTTATTGTATCGGCTTCATATCGCAATATATTCCCGAAGTCTGAAATGCAAAAATGTCCCACATTAGGGCAATTCACCCTACATTTAATCATTCAAACAAAATCATATTTCGTTTCTTTTTAACGAAATAAATGTGGTTTAATCCACATAATTTACTGTGTTAATTGTTTACTGTAGTATTGTTTAACTTGAAGGTGCCTGATGTGAACATTTCCAGAAGAACTCTAGCTTGAATGGCCTTTGTATACAGTAGGCCTACAGTATAGCCCAACCATTTACACCTTCCTTTTTTCCCGTCCAAAGTTTGAATTGGATAAAGGTAATCGATGGTGCTTTTATAGCCTATTGTATAATAACTGTGTGATTTATATTGCTTTTCAAATGCATATGGCCACCCATTTACACTGCTCTTCCCGACAAGAATATGAATAGAACTTAGTTAGCTTAGTTATCACTTTACATTTCTGCAAATTAATTTTTAATCACACACGTCTCCCCGTCCCGAAAATAATAAATAAAATAAAAAGAGGAAACAATTTCCAAGTTCAGTTTTCACCGTTTTATTTAAAATAACTGACATAACAGACACCATACTGAAGGCCTATCTGCTGCGGAAACCAGGACGAGCTATTTCGGGATCTGTTTTTCGGGGGCTCCTCAGTCTCTCATTTACCCGGCTCCTGATCTTATGCCACTGGTCAATGTTCAGATTTGGGAACCAATTGGAAACATAGGACTCAATCTTTTTCAACCTCTTGACGGGAAAAAAGGAAGGTGTAAATGGTTGAATGATGAATAAACAGTGAGGAGGGGTACAGTATCAATACACTAGATATACACAGCAGCCCAGCCTGTGAGCAGTATGAACACCAATGAGCGCTCAGCTCGAGATACCAGCGAGTCGAGAGAGAGAATGATATCTGCATTTTCTCTTTTGGTTTGATTAGGACACATCCTGGGGATTGTGTTTACAAACATTGACCAGACCGTTCACCAGCCCCCACCCCCCATGTTGCCTATGCTGTCCTGTGTTGCGAACTCTTTGTTTAAAACGAATTGGCCATCGGAATGTGTGGAGGAATTCTCCCAAGGGTCACATTCCACAGCTCTCCGCCCCGACTCCTGTGATCTCCCAACCCCCAGTCTGTAGGTTTGTGTTCGCATATTTCTATGCCGTAATTCTTACTGGTCCTCTCACGCACATACATTCTCCTTACAGTATACATACATATATGAGTCCGTGTATCTACGGACCATTTGTTTTTCTTTATTAAAAAAGTAAACGGAAGAGCGTCTGAGAGGCGTTTTTGCCCTTTTGCTTTTTACCTTACTAAATGGTCTAATGGTCAGTGGAGCGAGGGGGGAGGCCCGCGAAACTCGCGGAAGTGATTTCAAAACAAAAAGCACTCGTTTGCTTGGAACAAAGAAAACGGCCAAGACACACATTGAGCCCAGAAAATGAATGTTATTAAGGGCTGTAAATATAATAAGCCTGTGTCTAAAATTGACAACAGGCTTATTATATTTACAGCCCTTAATAACATTAATTTTATGGTCTCAATGTGTGTCTTGGCCGTTTTCTTTGTGATCGCTAAATTCCCCTTGTTTCCTCTTGCATACATATATTGTCTTCAGACATACATACATTCTTCTCTTGCATACATATATTGTCTTCAGACATACATGCATTCTTCTCTTGCATACATATATTGTCTTCAGACATGCATATATAATTTTTAATATTAAATGTAAACATTGAATGAATGTGCATGAGAGCAAAATGTATAAATATGAGCATTACAATATATGAATATGAGAACAAAATGCATGAATGTGTCAGTGACAATATATGAATGTGTGCATTGAAATATGATCATATGAGAGCAAAATGTATGAATGTGTGAGTGTAAATATATACGTGTGAGAGTGAAAATTTATGTATGTAAAAGGAGAATATATGTGTGTAAGAGTGAAAATGTATGTATGTAAAAGGAGAATATATGTGTGTAAGAGTGAAAATATATGTATGTAAAAGGAGAATATATGTGTGTAAGAGTGAAAATATGCTGCATTTTGAATGTCCGATAGTCCACCATTTCCACCGGAAATATCAAACATTTAATAAAAGTGAAAAACAATGAACAAGACTTAACGTATTAATAATAATTAATTCAATTTTTTCCGTTTGGATGTAGGATTTTTGACTTTGTTTAGAGCAGTGATCTTCTCTGCAGCAGAGAGCTAAGCGCTGTCAGACCAAACCTAACCCTGAAAAGTATTATCATCTGAAAGTAATCATTATGTTATTAATATTAAATACATATAAGTATTTTTACAACTTGTATTTAGAAATACTCTGTTGTAATTATTGATGCATAAATGTGTTCATCCATTCAATGTGGCATCTGCTATAATGGGGTTAATGTATGATATTACTTAATAATACAATATCAATCAATCAATCAATGTTTATTTATATAGCCCAATATCACAAATGTTACATTTGTCTCAGTGGACTTCACAGTTTGTACAAAATATCAGTATGACAATACGACACCCTCTGTCCTTAGACCCTCCGTCCTTAGACCCTCACATCGTTCAGGGAAAAACTTCCGAAGAAAACCCACAGTTTTAAAGGGAAAAATGGGAGAAACCTCAGGGAGAGCAACAGAGGAGGGATCCCTCTCCCAGGACGGATAGACGTGCAATAGATGCCGTGTGTAAATGCATTAGAATATATGATATGATAATTACATTTGACTTTTATTCATTTCTGATTTCATAGTTTCTCATTATTATTATTTTTATTTCACTATAAGTACAAAATATTTTTTGGACGGACACTATAATTTACAGTTTTTTACCATGTTCAATCTGAATTTTCTTTAAAATAAAAACCATCTATATTGATTCTGACTTTTCTACATCCAACTCACAGGTTTATCATTACTTTGAGAAAAAAGATTATTAATTTAACCCTTTGAGAAGGGAAGATATGGTCATTTGTTCTGGGAATGTCATTTTCGAGCCTGAGACCTGAAAAACAGGCTCAGGGCTTAACAGGTTAACAGTTGCAGTTGAGCCTGGCTCTGCGTCTGGTCTCAACTTAGTTTCTTTCGGTGACATGTTCTCTAACTACTTGAATGAAATTATTAAGTTATCAAAGATGAAGCACGAATCCTCTGACTAGTACCTTTGTATTCCTTATAAAAGTATCCGATGTCATCAGAATTGAACTTTTTTATTATTTTTTATACATAAATCATTAGAACTGGCTTAAAAAAAATTGAAATTGGAAAAATTACTTTCAAAATGTTGAGATTTTTGAAATTGGAAAAATGAAATTCAAAATTGTGAGATTTATGAAATTGGAAAAATTAAATGAAGATGTTTTTAAATTATGCAAATTTCAAAATCAGAATTACATAACAAATTAAAATGAACAGTGTATGGCTTTGACTGTGAAATATGAAAATAGAAATATGGTGAAAATCTAAATCTGCTGTGTACTGTGTATACTGAAGTGTATATAATTATGCAAATGTCATAACTTGTGTTAGCTTCAATAAATTGGTGTTTGAATATTCTACAGTCTAGGTTGAAAGACTATTATGTAAGGTTTCTTATCTTAAAATTAGAAACCATTTGTGTGTGAGATGAAGTATGTGTTCATTTATAACACTTGAAATTAAACTTCAGAATATAATTGTATCTTTTACCTAAGATGTGTTTTATTTATAATGCTGCTCCTGTGATGTGTAACAATTCTGTACAACCAGCAGAGTGCGCTGTTGTAATGTTCAGCTTCATCCACCAGGGGTAGCTATTGTAAAACTGAATTCAATGTGACAAGAATAAACTTATCTTTCTTAAAAATATCTTTCAAATGGGAAGAAAATTACAATATGGTTAAACAATAAAGCATAAACAAGCCAAAACACATTTGCAAGCACAAATACTTCAACAATCCTTTCGGAAAGCCTACAAATCTGGTATCTAACAACTCACTACAGAACACTAAATACAATAATCCTTATTTACAAATACCAAACTTCAACTACAATATGTATAGACAACCTGATTTAGCAAAATGAACTATTTTCTAGTTCCAACTGTGACGAGAAGTATGATTTGTTCTTCACAAGATGGAGGTCAGAAAAATGACTTAGCCTCATGGGAGTGAAACTAAACGTATGAGAACAAGCAAAAGAGTACTTTGAATTTGCAAAATGGCGACTGCCATGTGTTTGTTTGTCAACATGAGGTCAAAACAAGATGGCAACTGATTATTTCAAACTCTGACCTGCAGAACAAAGAGTTTTGAAAGTACACCATGTGGCTCTCACAGAGGAGTTTAAATAATGGCGGGGTGATCTTTAAACGAACCGTAACAAAGGAAACCACTGATGTGGCAAGTTATAGTTTAGAAAACACAACACAAAACAACACTTTAGTTTAAAATAATAACATTTCTATCTAGTTTACTATGAAAATGGGCCTTAAACCCCTTACGTTATAGGCCTTAAACCGAAATACGTAATAATTGACTTAGAGTCACTATGATTATCTGTTGCTGTTTAAACACGCTATAATGGGACAAAGTGGGACGCTATCCAAACACAATCAGAAGAATATCGTCTATCTAACGCATGAATGTCGCATTTCCTGTCGTAATCCACACGCAATGCTTGGTTAAAAACAAAACAGAATAACCACTGATAAAGCCTTACACTTTAATCAGGCCTATTTACTGAAAGGACTTTTTTAAAACAGCCTTAAACTGTTGTTAGACAAACACTCACTTCAATTACTCAGCCTTAAACTGTCTCGCTATGTCTCCTTTATTTTAACAGCCTTAAACCGTTTACGTTATATTGTTGGTTCATTGTTTGTCGTTGACTGTGTTCACGAGGTAGTGTTCTGTTTGTTCCTTAAACCTTGAAATAAAGGTATTTTTTCTGTTTATTCTGCATTTGGGTCCTGCCTGCTTCACTCACTCTAACACCTTTCTGTGTTTTTGTTTGTGTATACTTTAGTCATGACTCGACCTAAGTTCAGGCCCTGCCCAGCTTGCCAGACTCCAAATCAGGCGAGCAGGAAAACATGCAGTGCCTGCTACGGAAGCCTGTCAACCAAAACAAAACTAAAAGAAAATGCGGCATCACTGGATAGTGAATGGGGCCAAGGTGTGGTGAAAAACAAAAATGTTGGACGCATACTTGATTCTGCCCGTATTGCAGTAAGTACAAGTTTCTGTCTGTTAACATACTAAACATATTAGTACATAATGATCATGCCTTTGAAAATATAGTCTTATTGTCAGATACATCTTACAGTGATCGTATTGACCTCTTTGACCCATCTGTGTGATTGTGTGAAGCTGACAAGTGAGCGGCCCGACCAAGCAAGGAGGCAGAGGCAGAACGTCCAAAATACAACCCGGTGTGGGCATTTATTACAGCATGAACACAATGACACACACACAGCCTTAATCCTGCTGTTGTTTCCTTGAGCACAGCACAGCCTGCAGCCACAAGGATCTCACACACACTACCTGCCTCTCTAACAGCAAAACCCCAGAGCCTAAATGCCCAACCCAATCAACCCAACAGGACACAGGTGAGGGGGGAGGAGACAACACAGGGCACCAGGTGCACACAATCAACGACAGACATGGGGAAAGGGGAACACTTTTCAACAACAAAAAACTAAACAACCCGTAACGGAGGCCGAGATCTATGAGCCCAGAGACCTCCGTGACAGATTGTGATGTTTAAATGTTGTAAATATTTTTGTTAGTCCCACACAGTGTTTTTGGTACAAAAAAGAGAGCAACAATGCGTATTGTTCTTTGTAAAATAATGATGTTGCTGTAGGAAATGGCAGAAACAGCAGGTGTACCTTAGCTCTTGCATGCAAATAACAATTAGTCTTACACAATGCAAGATACCTTAATGTTGCTTGTATAATAATCCAAAAGAAACAGTATTAATGGGTTTAAGGTAGCGGGTCAAACAAATGTGTGTCAACTGCTTTTGTTCATTTCAGGTGCGGAAACTTGAGGCTCTAGGCTACAAGCCAATTCTATTTTATGGCAAGCCAAAAAGGGCTTCAAATAGGTGGGCTGCTGATCTAATAACCCATCTGCCCCCCACTCCTACCAACAAAACCATATTGGGCAAAATGCAGAGGGCTTATGAATTCCTCTTGACAAAGGGTAAGAGTATTTTCTTTTTCAAAAGATTGTGTTAAAGGGTAGGGTAGGTAAGAATGGAAAAACCAGCTCGAGTGCGCTAGAATTTGAAAGTACGCAGCCGAAAGAAATCTGCCCCTTCCTTCAGACTTCCTTACAGAGCCCCTCCTCCTACATACACGAACGCGCACATGACCAATGAGGGCACGAGATAAGTTTGGGCACAGATGGAAGGCTGACAGGCAGGTAGGCCATCCAGCAACAACCACAGACCCTTAGCAGAGAGCAGCAAGAGAGACCAGCTTCCGAGCAACAACTACAGACCATTAGCAGAGAGCAGCAAGAGAGACCAGCTCCCGAGCAACAACCACAGACTGTTAGCAGAGAGCAGCAAGAGAGTCCAGCTTCCGAGCAACAACTACAGACCTTTAGCAGAGAGCAGCAAGAGAGACCAGCTCCCGAGCAACAACTACAGACTGTTAGCAGAGAGCAGCAAGAGAGACCAGCTACCGAGCAACAACCACAGACTGTTAGCAGAGAGCACCAAGAGAGACCAGCTACCGAGCAACAACCACAGACTGTTAGCAGAGAGCAGCAAGAGAGACCAGCTACCGAGCAACAACCACAGACTCTTAGCAGAGAGCAGCAAGAGAGTCCAGCTCCCGAGCAACAACCACAGACTGTTAGCAGAGAGCAGCAAGAGAGACCAGCTCCCGAGCAACAACCACAGACTGTTAGCAGAGAGCAGCAAGAGAGACCAGCTCCCGAGCAACAACCACAGACCCTTAGCAGAGAGTAGCAAGAGAGACCAGCTACCGAGCAACAACCACAGACTGTTAGCAGAGAGCAGCAAGAGAGACCAGCTCCCGAGCAACAACCACAGACCCTTAGCAGAGAGCAGCAAGAGAGACCAGCTTCCGAGCAACAACTACAGACCATTAGCAGAGAGCAGCAAGAGAGACCAGCTCCCGAGCAACAACCAAAGACTGTTAGCAGAGAGCAGCAAGAGAGACCAGCTACCGAGCAACAACCACAGACTGTTAGCAGAGAGCAGCAAGAGAGACCAGCTCCCGAGCAACAACCACAGACTGTTAGCAGAGAGCAGCAAGAGAGACCAGCTACCGAGCAACAACCACAGACTGTTAGCAGAGAGCAGCAAGAGAGACCAGCTACCGAGCAACAACCACAGACTGTTAGCAGAGAGCAGCAAGAGAGACCAGCTCCCGAGCAACAACCACAGACTGTTAGCAGAGAGCAGCAAGAGAGTCATTTCATTCTTAATCTGGTGCCATGTTCAACCTCTCTCTCCTCTTCTTCCTCACAATCCGGTATTCTTCCTCCTCATGCCATCTCCCAGTCTTCTCTGAATGAACAGCCAAAAAAGAAGAAGATGAAAACAGAAGTTTTTACTTCACACACTAATAATACATTTGATACCAGGCACATTTCACTTAAATCAATTATTGTGTCGCTAAGCCAGGTTTCATTCAGTTAACCAGACCAGTGCACAGCATGTTATTGTTAATATATTGTTTAGCTGCGTTTTGGTGGCTTATGAAAGGGTCATGGTTAATATTGATGCCTGGCTAACCTAAGAGGGTTTTGTGAAGCCTGCCCAGGACATTTTGCTGGATTACATGAAATAGGGACAAACATATTTGACACAAATAGACAAGTCTGCAGATCATTTTACAATGTTTGATTTACTTCACAATTATATAGTTAATCTCATGGGGACAGGGTTTTATTCTCAAGAGAGACCTGATCAAAACACAACAGCTATATGGAAAACATTTTCAGATAGACTAGACATGTATACAAAGTAAAATAGAACATAACTCATAAAAGCAAAAAGAGGTTTATTAGACAAAGGAGAATTAAATGAAGAGATCATCATAAAATTGCCTGCAAGAGCAACCTCCACGGACACACTCACATGAAGTGGAATAACGGATAACTTCACTTTGTGAACAAAACGTTGAACATATATTTCATTCAGCTGTAAAGCATGGTTGACTAAACGTTTTATTCTCTTTATATATTTAAGGTTGCCACACATGTAGAAGACAGAAGGTCTTCCAGTTTGACCAAATAACTGGGAGAAGGATCAATAAGGTAAGTTGCAGAAGCCATACTTTTTCCCTTTTTTTCATTTGGTTGATTGTCTGACTCATTAACTCATTCAGGCCTTTTTAAAGATACTAAAAAAAAAAATCTTCAAATACAATTATTGTTTCCTGTGTGTCTGTGTGTTGGTGCGGCTGGATTATGAGGACAATACGCATGGATACACACCAGCATTATAAGGACGTTTCGACTTGTGAAGACAAAACTGGTGTCCTCACAAGTCGCGCAGTGTCGAAGCACTTATCAATTTTATGTAAATAAAACCCTCCCGCTTTTTCTCGGTATGTCCTAATAAACCGCCTATACCTGATTTCTAGTGTATATTTGTGTGTGCTCATTGTGTATAAAACGCTCGTACAGCCGATTCATGATATTGCAGTTTCATACACATTTCCCTCTCGTTTTACACAAAATAAGCGCTTTTCATTGGCTGGACACACCTGCTCACTGATTGGGCGGCTAAAGAGTCAATCAGGCAGGTTCTCATCAGGGATTGGCCAGCAGTCATCACGCGGGCAGGTTCTCATCAGGGATTGGCCAGCAGTCATCACGCGGGCAGGTTCTCATCAGGGATTGGCCAGCAGTCATCACGCGGGCAGGTTCTCATCAGGGATTGGTCTTTCAGTGTTCGGTCAATGTCTCACCAAGAAACAGTAGCAGTAGTACATGACTGAGGAGATGGCTGAGGAGATCGCTGACGGCAATGCGGACTTTTAACCAAAACTGGTAAGTGATATTTTTGATCATGTATTTTAAACAAAATATAAGGATTTAAATGTTTGTTTGGTGGCTAGCTACAACCTAGCATCAAAACTGCAGCTGTTCGTTTATTACTTTGTTTGTCCGGCTCGGTGTAAGCCACGTACGGGTCATGCTCCCCATCGCTTTTCGTGTGTATAGGATGAAGTTAGTTAGTTATTTAGTAAGTTAATCCTACCGAGACACTGCATTTTACTGGAAACGTTACATTAACCTTTAGCTCTGCTGTCAGTTAGCACAGTTTAGCTTAGCATCAACCACATGGTAATGACTTCCGCTTTACAACTGAATTAAATGCAATGTGATATTAAAAGGCTGACTATTTATGCCCACTCATGTGTGTTGATTACTAGTTATACTACTGGCCTGTTACTTTTTGAATAAATAATCCAAAGCTCTCAAGTCTCACACATTTGGCGTGAGACACACGCATTTCACTCCATTCACACGCTCACACGCCACACCTTGTATTTCTCACGCAGAGATTTCTTTCCAGGGTACCGCCCACCAAGTTGCGCCGCAATTTTGTAAACAAACTAGTACAGAATCACTGTAGCCACGCATCAACCAATCAAAAGAATGTAAGCTGTCGAACAGCCAATTAGAAAATAACATGGCTGTATCCGGGTAGGATTTAGACATTCCGCTACAACATTACATTCTGATTCCATTCCAATGATTAAGACGCTCGCTGAAGAGTAACCAAAGAGGACGGCTGTCACATAGTCACTCACTGACATTTTGCGTGGCTACAGACTGCTCGACGTGGGAGAAGACCATATTTTCAGTACAGTAAGTCATCTCATCATTGATTTCCGTTGTTATGGAATATATTAGGGGTGTAACGGTTCACAGAAGTCACGGTTCGGTTCGTACCTCGGTTTGGAGGTCACGGTTCGGTACGGTTCGGTACAACAAGAAAAAGCAAAAAAAAGTCCCAAATGCATAATTCCAGGTTTGTTGTTATTTATGTTTGAACAGTAGTGCAAGTTTCAGTTTAAAAATAAAGAACTCTGACATTTTTGAATAATTAACTGTATTAAACAGTTAAAAACAAACCATACACAGTACACTCAGATGGCCATATTATCTATAATGGCTGATGTCAAACAAAAAGGTTTCATCAAGCTGTAAAACTAAAAAGAATGTCTTGAAAATATGACATCATAAATAATAAGAAAGTGTTTCAAGAGCGCAAAGTCGTTGAAAAACATATGCCAAAAGCTTCTGTTATTTATTTTGGTCTCTCGGCTCTCATGTCTATTGGCTTCTTAAAAACAGCGGGGATCAGCTGTTGAACTGCTGCTGTCTTTTGCCGGGCTCCGGTGATTGGCAAATCTGGGTGATGCCTTCTGATATGATTTAGCATGTTTGGCGTGTGTTACCATTAGCATACCGCACCGCTGTAGAACAACGGCGACACACCGTCCTCGTCCGATCCACCACTCGCACACTTAATCGTTATTGTAGTCCACAGGGAACCCGAAATGTTCCCACACAGCTGATTTAAAAGAAGCAGGTGGGTTCTAGCTCCTGTGTGTTGTGTGAACTCGCCATACTAACTTTTCTTCTTCTTGTATTTTGTTAGTTTTGTTGTTGTGTTTCTTCTTGTTCTTCATTTGTCGTTTAAGGGCAGCTGGCAAACAGCTTTTAGGCGCAATACCGCCCCCTGGATTATAAATAGTGTAGTGGATACTGCCCTGAATGAAAGACTTTTTTCCCACTCGTAAAAAAAAGGCGTATTCGTCATGTGACTGCGTGTCCCGAACCGTGACGTCTGAACCGTGACGTCTGAACCGTGACGGTACGGGACGAATACGGATACCGTTACACCCCTAGAATATATGTCCAGGGAGCTTTTAGCTAACAGTTTGACTGACTATATTAGAGTATGCATGAACTAGCCTAGCTAGCCGGTTGAATCCCTGCTAGCTAATTTCAGCAGCTATTCTGACGCTTGTTTTCTTCGGAATTTTGCGCCGACACTAACTTATTATAATGATTATTATTGTTATTTATTATTATCATTGTTGTTATTGTTATTGTAGTAAGCACCAAGGCTATTTGCTCCCTTGTTGGACTGTCCCTGTGCCTCCTATTTTCCCGGTGTGTGTGTGCGCGCGCGCCAGGGCTGGAAATAAATTTTTCAAAACATTTGAATATTTACACAACACATGAACATTTACCAGCCACTGGGGAAAATCTACCAGCCATTCAGTAGTAAACCAATGGTACATTTGTATTATGTATTTAAAATCTACCAGCCACTGTTATGTTTTACCAGCATTTGGCTGATGGTTGGTGTTCATTTCCATCCCTGGCGTGAGTGTGTGTATATTTTATCAGAAAACAAAGCATATTAATAATTATTGCATTTGTCTTTCAAAGATGTCAGGAAAGAGGCAACTAAGCATTCTTTCATGCTTTCAAAACAATCAGCTCCCTAAAAAGGTGGCCAGGTCAGAGGACACTGTAGAGGAGGCAGTAGAGGAGGCAGTAGAGGAGACTGTGGAGGAGGTAGAGGAGGCAGTGGAGGAGACTGGGGAGAACCCATTGGAAACAGAGAAAAGGAGAGAATTATGTGGAGCAGCCACATATAGGTGTTCCTTTAAGAAGGAGTGGTCAACTCGATGGCCATTCATCACAATGGGAACCACCAGCTCCTTCTACTGGTGCTCAGTGTGCAGACAAGAGAACTCCTGTGCTCATCAAGGCGCGAGGGACATAAGCAGGCATGTGGAAGGCAAGGGACATCGGGCCAAAGAACAGTCTCTAAACTCAGTCAGCAGTATTGCACAGTGCTACGTGCCAGAAACTTCTGTTGGAGGCATGAGTGTACAAGAGGCCAAGGTACATACAGTACAGTGTAGCACAGGAAAACTAAAAAGCTGGCGGAAATGTTTGATGAATTACATTTCTCTTCAAATTGATGGTCATATTACCTTGAAAACGTATTTAAGGTTATGAGGTATGTAATCAGTTGTTTCTGTTGCAGACCAGGAGGGCTGAGGTGAAGGTTGCTGTTGCAATGGTGCAGCACAATGTTCCCTTTGCCGTTGCTGACCATTTCAGCCCCTTGTACAAAGAATGTTTTAGAGACTCCCCTACAGCTCAGGGCTTTAAGAGCGCAAGCACAAAAACAACGTGCCTCATAAATGAAGCAGTGGCACCTCATTTTAAGAAGGAACTGGTGATGAAGATGAGAGAGAATCCCTTCACACTTGTCACAGATGGCTCGAATTTTCATTTCATTTCAAACCTTTATTTATACAGATAAATCCCATTGAGATCATTGATCTCTTTTTCAAGGGAGACCTGCTCAAGTAGTTCCACATGAAACATAAAAACATAAATAGAACAACAAAAGGACATCTTACAGCATCATTTACATAATTATCCACATAAACAGGTACCAATAGCTTCCGATTGACTAGCATCCAACCGAGCTTTAAAAACATTTAGTGGCACCAGATTGTTCAGTTTCCATTTAATTTGCAGACTATTCCAAGACAGAGGAGCTGCGCATCTAAAAGCTGTCTTCCCTAAGACAGTCCTAGCAGTTGGCACATTTAATAAAACCACAGCATTCGATCTCAGGCAGTAGCTGATACTGGTATGTGCTTAACAACTTCTATCAGTAATTAGTACTTATTTTTTATCCATTTCTACATGCAGTCATACAATTTGAACAACATATTGTTTTAGTTATGGTCCTTATTGTTACAGGTCTAGAGAAGATGAATCCTCTCACTGTCAGAATTTTTGACACCAACAAAGTTGTGCACAGGTTCCTTGATATGTGCACCACCAGTGGGCGGAGTTGTGGCACCGCTGAAGTGATCTACACAAAAATCAATGACAACTTGCAGGAAAATGACATCCCTTGGTGAAATTGTGTAGGTCTCTCTATTGACAATGCCCCTGTAAATACAGGTGCCAGAAATTCAATCTCAGCCAGAATGTTGAAGGAAAATGGCAGTATTTACATCCATGGATGCCCCTGTCATATCATCCACAACACTGCCAAACATGCGGGGCAGAAGTTTATGGAAGTAAGTTCGAACATGTACACTCTATATTACCAATCCGTTAAGCCCAATGCCATGTAAAACAGTTTGCTGATAGTGTTGCAATAGATACTTGAATTCATGTATTGCAGATATCCGGATTTGATCCAGAGGATCTGACCGTGGATGTTGGGTACTGGTTTAAAGGAAGCACCAACCGTAAAGGTTACCTGGCAGGTTTGTGATTCAACCAGCTCTACTGTTATACAACAAAATGCAGACATTTTTAATTTGTTTACTGTTGATGTTATGTTTTATATTTTCCAGAATTTTGTGAATTCCATGAGAGCGAGTACATGGAAATGCTGCTGCACATTTCAGTGCGATGGTTAAGCCTGGAGAGGTGCATCACACGAATTCTGCGACAGTATGGGCCACTTACCAGCTATTTTAAGTCTTTAAGTATGTTGTTTGTTTCATTGACAGTAATACAGGTGCATTACACCAGACTAAATGTGTACTTTTAAGCACTGACTGTGTTTATTTACAGATGAGAAACAACCAAGATTTAGAAGGCTGGTGGATGCATTTTCCAACCCCCTGACTGAAATCTACCTACTCTTCTATCAAGCGACGCTGCCAGTGTTCACCCTACTGAACCTCCTCCTCCAGAGAGAAAGGTCTTCCATCTTTCAGCTCCACGGAGAGGTAAAAATGCAAGGGTTAGGCCATCCTGCTGCCAAATACAGTATGTCTGCTTGAAATGTCCTTTTTCAAGTAATACATGGAAATGTTTTATGAACTACAAATTTACAGATGACAAAGTTCATGAAGAAACTGTGTGCGAGGTTCATGAAGCCGTCAGCACTACAGGGCCGACAAGTCCATGACATCCTCTACAAGGACCCACTAAACCAACTGCCAGGTAAAAGTTTCATATAAGGAGATATACCTGTATTCTCATTGACCTCAAATATACTTTTTGGGAAGATTGTTGTTATTGGGCGAGTTGGGTGATATCTCTGTTATGGCTGTTAAAAAGCATAAATGTGTGTAGGCATACCATGCTTGTGTAGTTTATGGGTAAAATGGTATGCTTACATAGAGGAATACCTTCAACCACTTGCACTTATTGAGCACATAGTGCTCAAAACTAGACAGACTGAATCTATACAATGACTGTTTGTCTAGTTTTGAGTTAAATTGCCAAGTGAAATCCCTGTCTCTACCTGATGCATATTGTTGAAACTACCTGGACTTAATTTGCTTCTCTATCTCTTTCTGTTCTCTGTCTGGTAGGAGAACAACTAAATGTTGGCTTCACCACCAGAGCTACCCTCAATAGGCTCCTTGAGGCTGGAGACATCACACCTCAGGAGGTGCAGCTATTCCAACAGGCAGCACTGGCATTTCTGGTCAGGGCTGTGGAGGATGGCATCAATAAACTCCCTCTGAAGGAGGCTCTTCTGAGGCATACAAGATTTGTGGATGTGCAGCAGAGGACTGAGTGTGGGGTGGAAGATGCCCTATACTTTATAGACAGGTAAGGGTTTCCACATTTTCCAGGATTTCAATACTTTGATTGAATACATTAATCAGTTCTTTACACATGGTGCTCTTTTTAGATTTCAGGAACTACTACCTTTCCATAGGCCGGAGGAACAGGACAAGGTGTGTGAGGAGTTCCTGGAATATCAGCTGATGGATATCCCCATGCCCCAAGATCCCACCACCTTTAATGTTGAGGAGTTTTGGGGGAGTATGTCCTCAATCAAGTGCAAGGTAAGAAATATTTGGCACCACATGACATACACATAATCAATTGAAATCAAAAGCAAAGCATTTGAGTAATAGAGTCTCTTGGTTCCTTTTTTTTTAAAGGTGACCGGTTTGAGCCAGTTTGGGAGGCTCACTAAAATAGCTCAACTTGTTCTAGTGCTCCCTCACTCTAATGCCGACGCGGAGAGGGTTTTCTCGATGGTTGGACTGAACAAGACAAAAACTAGGAACAGCTTGGCCCTAGATGGAACACTGTCCTCCATCATGACAGTGAAGATGGCAGGCCTGGAACCAAACTGTTTCAGATGGGAGCCACCAACCCCAGTGCTGAAGGCCTCAAAAACTGCCACCAACACCTACAACAAAAAACACTGACACACACACACACACACACACACACACACACACACACACACACACACACACACACACACACACACACACACACACACACACACACACACACACACACACACACACACACACACACACACACACACACACACACACACACACACACACACACATCCCTTCACTAAGAATGAAATAAATATGTTTTTATTTGTATGAATTTATGTGTCATTTATCAGATAAGACCACCGTCCCCACCCAAAGCCCCGCCGCTGCCAAAATCTCACTCTGAACTCTGTTCAAAACTTGAGATCCCTGAATAATCGTCTTTAAAATGCTGTTGGTAAGACAGATGTGTGCTGTGTCTTACTGTGTAGTTCTCACATCCGTGCAGCGGGCAGCCGTCATGCGGTTTCAACGGAGCGGCTCCTCAGTGCATGATCTGTGCATGCATGGAGGAGCGGACTACCGTGTTTTGCAAATGAAACGTGCAGCGTTTCATGCACCTGTAGGTTTCATGCACCTACATCAGTGGTTCTCAAAGTGGGGGGCGCAGAGGCATGACAGGGGGGGCACAAGAGACCAGAGGGAAAAATGGTTATAAAAAAAAAAAAAAAAGATTAAAAAAATCTATCGTTTTTCAAAATATGATTTTTTTGAAAAATGATTGATTGAAAATAATATGATACAGTACTATTACGTCTGGGTCTCTGTGTTTCATTAAAGCTCGGCTCTGTGTGTGTGTGGAACGAGCCATTTTGTGTGCGTGCGCGAGCGAGAGAGAGAGAGCGCACCGGTACCGGAGATTGCTCTTGTTAGCTTCTGGTGCTAGCGAGCTACGCTAACGGATATAAGGAGTTTTTTCAACAACAAAGTGGAGGAGAGTCCTCTCCTGTCAGACTGAGACACTCAGTGAGCTAAAGGACTCTCTCAGCGTTATCTCAGTGGGTCTCAAACGTTTTGGTCACCATTAATGTAAACAATTATTTCCGAGGCACACGTTTATATGATCATTATAGTTTTACAAAAATAAGAGAATAAATTAAAAACAGGTATGAAATACTATGACATTAAAAAAAGAATAACGTTTAAAAGGGGAGTGATTTGTAAAATATCCATAAAGAAAAAGTAAATCTGTTTACAGTTCTGTTTCATATGGGTGTTGAGAGATGTATCCATAGATCTCTTCATGTTGCTCTCAAAGTGCACCAGATTGATGCTTTTAACTTCAATATTTAAAAATCTTCCCGGGAGAGCTTGCCCCCGGACCCCCCTATGTGAGGTCCACACACCACCTATAAAAATAGCACTTTACCCCTGCTTACACCTATATGCCGTGAGCTGATTATCGAGCCTTCATTGCAACAGTCGCGGGTACGTTGTGTATGTGCGTGTGGGGAGTGTTGTAGATAAATTCCACTGTAGCGCCCGGTACATTAACCTCTTAAGCCCGAGGGTCCCCCCAGTGGACCCCCCCCACAGTTTTTTTACGAGACTATGTCTCAGGGCTTCTTAACATTTATGAAACTATTAATGTTCCATACCCTTTTAACGCTAAGAAACTCCGCTAACTGACAATGTGAACCATTTTTAGCTAAAAGAAACACAAGAGTAATACCAAGCCTTTGAATTAGCATGGAGCGAAAAAATGCTAACTAATGCTAACGGATTTTGCACAGCACTCACGGTAGAAATGCCCTTATTACTTATCGTAACTGCACAAACAAGATATACGATTTAAAGCTGAGACTCCACAGATTCCAGACATATAATATCATCACTGTAGGACCCCGAATTGCGGAGCTATCAGCCAGAAAAGAGAAAGTAAACAACATCCGGTTTCAAAAATATTACAATAATTTCGTCTTACCTTTTTTGATTTGTGATCAAAAGTTGTGTTCACCGGAATAAAAACGCCGCTCAAGGTTAATCCAATGTCTTTGTGTCACGTAGAAATTTTGACTGATAATCCTTCATCATATTTATGGCAATATACTGTGTTTAAAATTTTGCCGTCCAGACGTGCACTTTCAGATATGCTTTGTTCGCTTCTCTATTACGTCCGCTATGGTAATGTTTACGTTGATTTGGGAACTGCCCATCGATTCTATTGGTTCTGATGGTTAAGAAAAAGGTGTAAATCACACGAATCGACCAATGGGTTCCAGAGATATGGTCCTGCGTAAAGTATAAAGAATGCCAGCCAGTTTAAGTACTTTACGCAGGCGGCTTCATTTATTGTTTACTAGGTAACAGCAGGCATTACAGCAGAACCCAGAACACACGGAGGACAGAGCGGACAGCAGATAACGGAATTGCAGTTTTATTGCTTATAGATTATCAGAACATTTCAAAGGGGACACAGCCCCATTGGATATTAACCTATGGATTAACTACATCATCGTTTTTATCGTTTTAATGCCATTGAAGACCAGTTTAGACCAGGCAAAGAGGAAGGTAAGCCATTAGCCTAGCGCATGCTAGTACCTAGCGCCACTTGTTTTGATGTACGTTTTTGTTGATAACGTCGCAAGTTTGTATCTTTCAGTGTTGAGGTGGGCACCGTTAGATTCTGTGTCTTTACGATCAAAAACGATGTGTTGGATGTGCAGCTAGGATAAGTAATAAGGGAGCTAGGATAAGTAATAAGGGAGCTAGGAGTGATTTTCGGTGCAGTAATAGGTTAGCATTTTTCGCTCGGGGCTAATTCAGATGCTCACTGTTAGCATTGTGTTTTTTTTGAAAAAATAAATGAAAAAGATCAGTTAAATTAGTTTTTTCCCGTTATATGGATATAAAATATTCATAGTTTATTAAATAGTAAGGTTCCTTAGACGTTGTTTCCTGCAAATGACGCGATTTCGGTCCGTGGGGCCTATAAGTGCTATATAAATAAACTTGCCTTGCCTAAGAGGATAACAGAGTATGTTCTTATATTTTTTATTTTTTTCACAACAGTTGTATTTGGATGGAATGAATACCTATAGTGAAAATTCAAAGTAATAAAATGATTTTTACAGTGAAAAAGTTCAAATGGAACTGATGGTTCCCAAATTACCCAGACGTGAGTCCGCCTGGACTTTATTTTTCTAAACCTCTAAAAAGGTCAAATTTCACTTGTTTTGCATCAATCTTGATACAGGGTACTTATTATATGTTATAGTTTGGATTCCTAAAGCTTTTAGTCTACTAACCCATCATTCAAGGGTGGTTTTTACTATAAGTAATGTTTTTTTTTTAGGCGGACATTAGAATTTACATGTTTTTACTATGTTCCATCTGAATTTACTTTAAAATAAAAACATCTATATTGATTCTGACACTTCTACATCCAACTCACAGATGTAACCTTGCTTTGAGAGAAAAGATTATTAATTTACCCCTTTTAGAAGTGAAGATATAGTCTTTGTTGTGTTAGTGGCATTTTCGAGCCTGAAACCTGAAAAACAGGCTCAGGGCTTAAGAGGTTAATGGGAAACCCTAAATGTTTGAGCACCCTCTATGAAACGTCAAGCTACCCCACAGCACCCCCAAAATAAATCTCTGGCGCCGCCACTGGGCCTGATTATTTGTGTTGGGGGGGCCCGACTTTTTTTTTTCTCCAAAGGGGGGTCCTGACAGAAATGAACTGTTAATGTTCCGGATTAACTGGTTTCCCGATCAACTGGGGCACAGATGCGGGGGGCATGGCCTTCGACTGAAATACACATTTCGATCGCTTCTTCTGTCGTTTACATAAATCTTTTGGTATATTTGGCTCGGTAGGAAGACTTTGATGCACATTCAGTACCAGTGTGTGAGGTTGTGGTTACGATGGCGATATACGGACGTGAACAGCGAGGACTCCAAAAAGAAAAACGAGTTGACTGGGGATGTCTATTCAAAACATTGCGAGCTCCAATAAATCATTTAAACCAGCTATTGTTGCCAGACTTATTACTGAATATCGTTCTTAATGTGATACCAAGTCCATCTGAGACATGTGTACACCTTCAGACAGCCTCCAAGTGAAGCGTGCGTTGTTTACTCACAGTTTGAAAGCAGCGTGGAGAAGTCTTCAGCTGTGGAGAGCTGTGATCCTCTCAGATAAACTGTGATCCGCCCAGCCAGGGTCAACTGGGATCCACCCAGGGAAAAATGGGATCCGCCCAGGTTAAACCGTGATCCACCCAGGTTAAACTGTGTTAAGACTTCTGTGGCCAGCGATCATGTTTAATATGAAAGACTACACACACATGTATCCCTTATAAAAATGGTATTCTGCAGCACTCATCCAGATAAGATGTGACTGTTAACTCGTTTTGCAAAGCAGCAGAAATGTCATTGCTGCATGTGCAGGGATATTTAGACTCTCAATTAATGGCTTATTACTTGTAGAATATGGTCATGTAGAATAAGGCATTAATACGTGTTTTATAATGACTAATAATATATAGAAATGTTTATTCATTGGGATAAACCCCTTGAGATGCACCATCTCGTTTTCAAGGGGGTCCCGACAATAGCAACAACTTACAGACATACATAAACAAAAAGACAAAATGCAAAACATGACACACAAGACAAACCACATACAGTCTGTTAAGTAAAATTCAAGCAATGCATACAATCATTACAATTTGAGACATTCGAGCAAATCAGTTTAATCAATATCAGTTTCATTAATAATAATTAAAACTGCGGTCGCACTTGTGCGCGCAGTGATGAGCGGGCCCTCGCGTCTGTGCGCCTGTCGGGGAGGGTTGCTGGTCCCCCCCCCCAGTCCTCCGAAATGAGCCATTTGTCATCCCTCTAAATAGTTTACCTGACTTTGCGTTCCTTTGTTTCTGACCAGGAAATCTTAGGCATGTGCGCCAGTTGTGTTGGTACCATTTTTCCTGCATCAACCAGGTGTCGTTTGTTGAATAAAAAAAGATAATAATAAACATAGGCCAATTTGTAAAATGGGGGGACACAAACGGGATTTAGAAAAGTGTCACGGTTAAACTCCTTATGAAGTGGTGAGGTGCCGCTCCACATTGCTTTTCTTCCTGAATGCAGCGCTGTTGTGTCTGTGTGTGAGAGCGTTCCACATGTGTGTAGGCCTATGAGAGATTTTTACATATGTCTGCAAATGACTTTGGTTTCAGTTGTGTGAGTCTGAGCAGGCTCGGATTGGCCATCAGGAGATTCGGGACTTTTGGGGGGGCGGGGCTAAAGGAAGGCAATTTGAAATATGTGTGCAATTATAATAGCAATATGTATACAGCGTTTCGTGAATATTGGAATAACTATATCCGAGTAGTTTGGAGTAATTTGCGACATGTAAATCGTCAAAAATGGTGTATTCGCTGTTAGCTTACGACCTCCACGATTGAGCTATCAAAAATGTTCTTCTCAATTAAGTATCATATTGGATAGGGGCTGAACGTGTCCTGGATTGGAATTTTTCCGATCATTCCCCTAGGAGGAGTTCGCAAGAATGTGCTTAAAATGGCTGAAAAACGCACATTTTTCAAAATGGCCGACTTTGTCTGGGGCGGGGCTAATAAAAGCCAATTTGAAATATGTCCGCAATCATAAGAGCAATGTGTATACAGCGTTTCGTGAATATCGGAATAACTACATCCGAGTAGTTTGGAGTAATTTGCGACATGTAAATCGTCAAAAATGGTGTATTCGCTGTTAGCTTACGACCTCCACGATTGAGCTATCAAAAATGTTCTTCTCAATTAAGTATCATATTGGATAGGGGCTGAACGTGTACTAGATTGGAATTTTTCCGATCATTCCCCTAGGAGGAGTTCGCAAGAATGTGCTTAAAATGGCTGAAAAACGCACATTTTTCAAAATGGCCGACTTTGTCGGGGGCGGGGCTAATAAAAGCCAATTTGAAATATGTCCGCAATCATAAGAGCAATATGTATACAGCGTTTCGTGAATATCGGAATAACTATATCCGAGTAGTTTGGAGTAATTTGCGCCATGTAAATCGTCAAAAATTGTGTATTCGCTGTTAGCTTACGACCTCCACGAGTAATTTAAAAAAAATGTGCTCCTCAATTAAGTTTCATATTGGATAGGGGCTGAACGTGTCCTGGATTGGAATTTTTCCGATCATTCCCCTAGGAGGAGTTCGCAAGAACGTGCGTAAAATGGCTGAAAAACGCACATATTTCAAAATGGCCGACTTTTTGGGGGGCGGGGCTAATGGAATGTATTTACAAATATATCCGCAATTCCATGAGGAATGTCTGTGCCAAAATTCGTGACGTTCTGAGAAACTATATGTGACTACCACACAATAGGGGGCGCTAGTGAGCAGTTTTTTTGAAGATTTACGTTTTTTTTGTACATTCTCGAAAAAGTGCTGGGCTCTGACGTGTGTCCCAAGTTTTGCGTCCGAAGCTAATTTTATGCTATCGCAATTTAAGAAAAATGTATATTCAATGTTTAAAAAATGTATAGGCCACGCCCACATTCGGCATTTGTTGTGACACTTTAAATCTCAGTTCGTAGTCACCCCGAGAGTATGTGTAATAAAAAAAAAAAAAGATTAGTCCATCCGCTCTTGAGTTATAAATTTGTGGTGTTTTTGGCGCCCCCTATAGTCCAAAATTAAAATACTTTGTTGTGCCTATTCCCCAAGACAGACTGAACGTTTCCACCAAAATCTGTGATGTTTGGATACATTGTTGATGAATTATGAGCATTTGTTTCTAAGTCCCGCCTTTTTGCAAGTACGTTTTAATTCATGGCGGAAATATTTATCGTTTGAACATGCTCATCTCCTAGGGTAATGTGTTTGACCCTCCACCGATGCTGTATACAAAGTTTGGTGTTGAAAAACTGAAAATTGAAATTTAAGTGAATATTTAACTGTTTTGAACATTATGCCAATTAAAAAAAAAATGTTTAGGCGGAGCTTAGGTTCCAAGCAGGATTATATGTAGAGCAGGTCCACCCGGATATGTGTGCAACATTTCAGGTCATTTGGAGTTACGGTGCGACTTTGTACATCTTTCCAAAAACGGAAATGGCCATAGGTGGCGCTAGCGAGCAAGGTGGAATATTTTAACCCATTGACTCCAGAATGTTGCAATTTTTACTGGTTCTGGCGTCCGTGCAAAATTATACAACTTTGTCAGCGTCCTAAAGGCCTCAAAAACAGGAAAGATGGCGACTAAAAATAATAATACCACCAATAACAATAGGTTCCTCGCACTTCGTGCTAGGACACCGTTGGGTCCTAGCACTCCGTGCTCGGGCCCTAACAAGTACAGACCAGTTGAAAGTGAGATAACAATGCATGTTTAAATATACCCAATGATACAAGAGATCTAATAGCAGCAGGTAAAGTATTCCAAGGGCCAATATACTGCTAAAATGCATGTTAATTAACAACTAGTTGATGGTTAATTTGTGTACCTTAATATAAAGTGTTACCCTATTATTGTTTAACAGCTTCTTTAAATGTAGTTTGAACTTAAGTCAAGTTGTTGCACTCTGTATGTATCCAGTTTGGTTGCATGTTTCTTTCAGGAAGTTGTCACTTTAAAACACCTTTTGTATTTCTCCTGAACAGAGGTTATTAGGGCCCGAGCACGGAGTGCTAGGACCCAACGGTGTCCTAGCACGAAGTGCGAGGAACCTATTGTTATTGGTGGTATTATTATTTTTAGTTGCCATCTTTCCTGTTTTTGAGGCCTTTAGGACGCTGACAAAGTTGTATAATTTTGCACGGACGCCAGAACCGGTAAAAATTGCAACATTCTGGAGTCAATGGGTTAAAATATTCCACCTTGCTCGCTAGCGCCACCTATGGCCATTTCCGTTTTTGGAAAGATGTACAAAGTCGCACCGTAACTCCAAATGACCGGAAATTTTGCACACATATCCGGGTGGACCTGCTCTACATATAATCCGCTTGGAACCTAAGCTCCGCCTACATCTTTTTTTTTTTTAATTGGCATAATGTTCAAAACAGTTAAATATTCACTTAAATTTCAATTTTCAGTTTTTCAACACCAAACTTTGTATACAGCATCGGTGGAGGGTCAAACACATTACCCTAGGAGATGAGCATGTTCAAACGATAAATATTTCCGCCATGAATTAAAACGTACTCGCAAAAAGGCGGGACTTAGAAACAAATGCTCATAATTCATCAACAATGTATCCAAACATCACAGATTTTGGTGGAAACGTTCAGTCTGTCTTGGGGAATAGGCACACCAAAGTATTTTCATTTTGGACTATAGGGGGCACCAAAAACACCACAAATTTATAACTCAAGAGCGGATGGACTAATCTTTTTTTTTTTATTATTACACATACTCTCGGGGTGACTACGAACTGAGATTTAAAGTGTCGCAACAAATGCCGAATGTGGGCGTGGCCTATACATTTTTTTTAAATTGCATATACATTTTTCTTAAATTAAGATAGCATAAAATGAGCTTCGGACGCAAAACTTGGGACACACGTCAGAGCCCAGCACTTTTTCGAGAATGTACAAAAAAAACGTAAATTTTCCAAAAAACTGCTCACTAGCGCCCCCTATTGTGTGGTAGTCACATATAGTTTCTCAGAACGTCACGAATTTTGGCACAGACATTCCTCATGGAATTGCGGATATATTTGCAAATACATTCCATTAGCCCCGCCCCCCAAAAAGTCGGCCATTTTGAAATATGTGCGTTTTTCAGCCATTTTACGCACGTTCTTGCGAACTCCTCCTAGGGGAATGATCGGAAATATTCCAATCCAGGACACGTTCAGCCCCTATCCAATATGAAACTTAATTGAGGAGCACATTTTTTAAAAATTACTCGTGGAGGTCGTAAGCTAACAGCGAATACACCATTTTTGACGATTTACATGGCACAAATTACTCCAAACTACTCGGATATAGTTATTCCGATATTCACGAAACGCTGTATACATATTGCTATTATGATTGCACATATATTTCAAATTGCCTTCCATTAGCCCTGCCCCCCAGAAAGTCGGCCATTTTGAAAAATGTGCGTTTTTCAGCCATTTTACGCACGTTCTTGCGAACTCCTCCTAGGGGAATGATCGGAAAAATTCCAATCCAGGACACGTTCAGCCCCTATCCAATATGAAACTTAATTGAGGAGCACATTTTTTTTAAATTACTCGTGGAGGTCGTAAGCTAACAGCGAATACACAATTTTTGACGATTTACATGTCGCAAATTACTCCAAACTACTCGGATGTAGTTATTCCGATATTCACGAAACGCTGTATACACATTGCTCTTATGATTGCGGACATATTTCAAATTGGCTTTTATTAGCCCCGCCCCAGACAAAGTCGACCATTTTGAAAAATGTGCGTTTTTCAACCATTTTAAGCACATTCTTGCGAACTCCTCCTAGGGGAATGATCGGAAAAATTCCAATCCAGGACACATTCAGCCCCTATCCAATATGATACTTAATTGAGAAGAACATTTTTGATAGCTCAATCGTGGAGGTCGTAAGCTAACAGCGAATACACCATTTTTGACCATTTACATGTCGCAAATTACTCCAAACTACTCGCGTATACTTTTTCCAATATTCACGAAACGCTGTATACAAATTTGTCTTATGATTGCGGACATATTTCAAATTTGCTTTTATGAGCCCCGCCCCCCAGGAAGTTGGCCATATTAAACAATGTGCGTTTCTCATGCATTTTAAGCACATTTTTGCAAACTCCTCCTAGGGAAATGTTCCAAAAAATTCCAATCCAGCACAACTTCTGCCCATATCCAATGTGATGCTAAATTGTGAAGCAAATAGTTGCTAGCTGAAACGAGGACCTCGTAAGCTAATGGACAATATACCTTTTTGGACCATTTATATGTCAGATAAGCTACTGAATCCTGCCTGTCTGCCTGGCACATCAACGCTCACAAACACACACACAGACAGTCACACAAACAACAAACACAAACAGCTCCTCAAGCATATAATAAATATTACGCTACAGCCCTTGTATTTATTATGTGAAGCACCATATGGTTTCATGAAAAATATCTACTGATTATTACAGCCGGAGACTCGCAACGGCGGTGGACTTTCACAGCACCGCTGCACCGGAGCCACCAGAGCCTCGCAACGGCAGGTGTTTGCCGCGGCGGATGCGGTACCGGCGCAGCGGCGCTGTGAAAGTCTGCGGGAGCGGCCCAACGGGAAAAGTCCCGAATCTCCTGATGGCCAATCCGAGCCTGCTCAGACTCACACAACTGAAACCAAAGTCATTTGCAGACATATGTAAAAATCTCTCATAGGCCTACACACATGTGAAACGCTCTCACACACAGACACAACAGCGCTGCATTCAGGAAGAAAAGCAATGTGGAGCGGCACCTCACCACTTCATTAGGAGTTTAACCGTGACACTTTTCGAAATCCCGTTTGTGTCCCCCCATTTTACAAATAGGCCTATGTTTATTATTATCTTTTTTTATTCAACAAACGACACCTGGTTGATGCAGGAAAAATGGTACCAACACAACTGGCGCACATGCCTAAGATTTCCTGGTCAGAAACAAAGGAACGCAAAGTCAGGTAAACTATTTAGAGGGATGACAAATGGCTCATTTCGGAGGACTGGGGGGGGGGACCAGCAACCCTCCCCGACAGGCACACAGACGCGAGGGCCCGCTCATCACTGCGCGCACAAGTGCGACCGCAGTTTTAATTGTTATTGTATTTCTATGTCAAAACGAGTATAAAAAGCATCAAGACCAATTGCTATTATTGTTTAAAAGCTGTTTTAAATGTAGATTGAACTTAAGTCAAGTTTTTGCACTCTGTATGTATCCAGGTGGTTGTGTGTTTCTTTCAGGAATTTGTCACTTTAAAACACCTTTTTGTATTTCTCCCGAAACAGAGGTTATTGTTATTGTATTTCTATGTAAAGACTAGTATAAAAAGCATGTGTGCATATAGCCTATGTATTTGTTTCTGAATATTTAAAGGGGACCTATCATGCAAAATGCACTTTTGTACGTCTTTTATACATGAATATGTGTCCCCGGTGTGTCAGGGAACTCACCAAGTGTCAGAAAACACAACGTCTCTCTTTTCCTCCATACCCAAATCTCTAAAAACGGGGCTGCAACGGATCTGATACAGACTGATCCAGATTTGAAATATCTCTGACGTCAGAAACGAGGAGCTCCGCCTATATGGGCAACTCTCCACCTATCAGGAGGAGACAGCCACGGCCATTGCCGTTCGAAAGCGCAGGAGACGCTGTAGTACATATGCCAGGCCTGTAGGTGGCGCTGTAGTCTGCCACAAAAGCAGCGAAGAAGACTTCTCACAGATTCAGCCCTTGCAAAAACAGGGCTAAAAAAGAGCAAATAGAGCTAAATGAGCCATGGCTAAAATGCATGATCTGTTTGGTATTTTGAAAAAAAAACTTTGCAGACATGTTTTATATAGGTATGGCCCTACAATATATTATTCAAATATAGCATGATAGGTCCACTTTAAATAAAATAAATAACTGGCAGTTATTATGGCTATACATACCTACATTTACTAGCTACATTATTTGATGTTATTGAATTTTCTGACACAAAAAATTCCAATGCTTTCTTAAAATGATATTCAACACATAGGCTACTAACACTTATGTGTCCTTGATAATTCAAAATATGTTATGTTCACCTGTTACTGTATGCATAACACATAACATGACATTTTTTCTCTAGACATCTTTATGTATTTCATATGCATTTATTGAAATAATACTGAAGTTAAAACATTTTTACACTTTTGATAACATTTCCATCCAAAAAATGTGTAAATGTAATTTGCATAGGCCTACTCGATTTTTACTATCGTTGCTATGGACAATGCTAACGTCAATATAGCTTCCATGTTGTTTTAATCTCTCTTTTTTCCACGTTTCTCAACAGAAAAACACTGAGGTGTGATGATAGCAAAACAATGGGATCATGTTTTATTAACCTTAACCTTTGGTTACTAGGAATGTAATTGTATGTAATTATTAACAAATATACTAAGTCTGACATCTTCATTGATATTTTTCGATCTTTAAGGGAACATCCTCTAATAAGCGCACAAAACAAACATCAGTTCACAGACATGTTATTTAATTTTTACAAGTGGCATGTTTGTATTGAACAGGTTATTTAACAGTGGAATACAACTTTTAAACTATTGGAAAGTGTGCATTAAGATTAAACAGTAACACGTCCGATCCCTTTTTCTTTTTTTTATTACCCATCCCTGCTCTAGAAGGTTGATGTGCTGAGTTTCTGTCAGAGGCCAGCCACCATCTATAGCTCTCTCTAGGCAGGTCCTCCCCCATCCTGTCACGGATGCATCTGTGAACACCGTGATGTAGGGGGTCACCCGCCCCGGTGGAGTTCTCCACCGCAGATGTTTTGGGGACCCCCAGTATCGACCAGACGTTTTTTGTGCCTCTTGGGATCTAAATGAAGGCCGGCAAACCACCTCTGCAGGCGACGCATATGCAGTAACCCCCGCGGTACCATGAGGTGAGCAGCTGCCATGAGACCCAGAGTCTGCATGAAGGTCAAAGCTTTCACCGTTGCCCCCTGTCACAGCCTGCAAACTGCCTGAAGCAGGGATGCCTGTCTGCTCTCTGACAGGTTGGCACGTAGTCTGCCTGCATCGAGCAAAATCCCCAGATACTACACCTGCTGGTGAGGTATAGGACTGCCCTTGTTCCAATTGACCGTCATAATGCCATGATCACACCGACGGTGAATGCATTAATCGGAGCTATCACACTAGACGAGGTGTGTTTTCTAACAACACGCCGGCCATAATGTCCCTGCACCTGCATGGTGCTTTGACAGCACTTCCTGCGGTTTATCACACTCACATGTGCGCGCCCACCGGCTACCTCCTTTACTGGAGTTACAACGGGGGCGGCGAGTGGGGAACCGTGTCTCATAATGGGTGCCCAGTTAACATAGTATGAAACGGACCTTGCTGAATTCAACGAGACATTATGGGGAAATGTGGAATTGACTCTTACTCTGGGATAAATGCAATTGTTTTTATTCAATGCATTCGTCACACACACATCACTTTTCATGACTTTACAGTGGGAGGAGGCGGAAGAACTCGCCCTCGCGTCTTGGGTGGTGAGGCACACAGCTCTCACCGCCGGGACGCTTCCTCCCACAGCCCGTCATTTCCATCTCGAAGCTCTCTGACAGAGCGGAGCCGGAGCAGAGGCCTGTCGGGAGCCTGTCCCCATACAGACCAGCCGAGGAGGTAGAGGGAGCAGCGGGAGCCATGGGTGCTCTGAACCGGCGCCTTTCCCTCCTTCTCACCGTAGCGCCGCACTCTCTTGCTGGTGCTATGGGCACTCACTTGTCTCGCTAAATGACTATTCGGGTCTTGTCGTACAACTGTCGTGGCCTTCGTATGGGCCAGAGCGCAGGGGATAAAGCTCGCCGCATTGTAGTTGACCACCTTCTGGAGAACTGTGACATACTATATATGCAAGAGACATTTTTAGCGAAGCAAGACTTGGAAAAACTGAACTCTTTCAATGATAATTTCCATGGGGCTGGGGAGTCTACTACGGACTTTGGCATGGGAATAGTCAGAGGAAGGATATCAGGGAGTGTGGCTATCCTGTGGAATAAGAACCTTGATTCATCAATAAATGTGGTTAGGCTTTGTGCCGACTGGTGCATTGCAATACCGTTTACTCACAATGACAAGGAATGTATTATTCTAAATGTGTATACACCCTATGAATGTCATCAGAATGAGGATGAATATCTAAATAGGCTTGCTTTCATTAATTCCTTTATTCAAAGCAATACTTCTTCTTGTGTGTATGTCATTGGGGATATGAATGCAGATATCTCAGACAGGAACTCATTATTTGCCAAGCATATGGCTCAGTTCTGTCAAGATAACAATTTTATATTGTCAAGCAAGGTGCTTTTGCCTGCAGATAGTTATACCTACATTAGCGAGGCCTGGCATACTACGTCATGGCTTGATCATTGTATTAGTACAGCTGATGCGCATGCTTCACTTGAGTGTATGAGCATTCTGTATGGGACAGCAACGACTGATCATATACCTGTTGCTATGTCAATAAATGTCGAACATCTACCTGGGCTAACCAGAAATGTAAATAGTGCTCAAACTGAAAAACTAGACTGGTCAACCCTTACAAAGGAAGACATTACATCCTATTATGCTCAGACGGATACATCCTTAACTAATATTCATCTACCTAGAGATGCAATTATGTGTAGTGATGTTAATTGTAAGGATGCAAAGCATAGGAGTGATATCTGCTCCATGTACAATGATATAGTAAGTGCTCTGTATGAAGGCAGTAAGCCTTACTACAAAAGTAACAATAAGACTCATAACATCAGGCCTGGCTGGAATAGGTATGTAGCTGAGTATCATGCTGAAGCCTGTGAAGCCACTAAATCATGGGCTATGGCAGGCAGACCCAGACAAGGGTCTGTATTTGAGTACAAGAAGCTTACTAATGCAAGATACAAGTATGCTATTCGCTTCATCTGTAAAAATGAGCAAGCCATGAGGGCCGATTCCATGGCTAAGAAGCTGCTAAGTAACAATGTTATGGATTTTTGGAAAGAAGTGAGGGCTATTAATAAATGCAAAATATCTCTACCATGCACTGTTGACGGAACATCTGGAACAGACAACATTGTGGAGTTATGGCGACAGCATTATAGTACCTTATTCAACTGTGTCCAAAGTGAACTGTATACGGTAGATGATATTGATAACAATGAGTCAATGGTGATAATGCCACATGAGGTGTGCCAAGCTATAAACAAGCTGTCGGACAACAAAGCCAGTGGTGTAGATCATATCTCTGCTGAACATCTTAAATATGCCAGTGTAAAGATAGCTCCTCTTCTTTCTATTTGCTTTACTGCCTTTATGAGTCATGGCTTGTTACCAGACTCAATGTTGTCTGTTCTGTTGGTGCCAGTTAATAAGGACAAAGCCGGTAAAGTGGGAAGCCTAGATAACTATAGGCCCATAGCATTAGCCAGCATATTGTCAAAAGTCCTAGAAAGAATTCTGCTGGTCAGATTAGATGACTTTATTAACTCAACAGATAACCAGTTTGGCTTTAAGGCTAAACATGGCACTGACTTGAAGGAAATTGTCAATAAATATAGAGGTAATAACTCATCAGTTCTTATGTGTTTCATTGATGCTTCTAAAGCCTTTGATCGTGTTAATCATAGGAAGTTATTTGTTAAACTGAGTCAAAGAGCGGTGCCCAAATACATTGTGAGAATTCTGGTCTACTGGTATGGCCACCAGACTATGCAAGTCAAATGGGGCAATAGGGTCTCAGCCCCATTTGGGGTTAGCAATGGTGTCAGACAAGGTGGAATTATGTCCCCAGTTCTTTTTAACCTCTATATTGATGATCTGTCCAAGCGACTGAGAGCCTGTAATACTGGATGCATGATTGGTAGTACTCTAGTGAACCATATTATGTATGCAGATGATCTTGTTGTGCTGAGTCCATCTAGCGCTGGTCTTCAGCAGCTTCTTGCTGTTTGCTCTGTGTATGGTGTGGAACATGACATCAAATACAACGCCAGTAAGAGTGCTGTCATGATCTTTAGAACCAAAGAGGATAAATGTCTTAAATTTCCTGATTTTAAATTGTCTGATATTAATCTTAGTGTCTGTAATAAGTTAAAATATCTTGGACACTTTATTACAGAACAAATGACAGATGAAGATATTTATTGGCAATGCCGCATGATGTATGCACAAGCAAACATTCTCCTACGTAAGTTTGGTGCATGTACAGATGGAGTGAAGATGCCTCTGTTCAGAGCATATTGCACTCCGCTCTATACGGCACATTTGTGGTCAAACTACAGAAAAGCAAGTTTACGGAAACTTCAAGTAGCTTATAATGATGCCATGAGAATATTGCTGAAGAGACCTCGATGGTCTAGTGCAGTGTTTCTCAAACTTTTTCATACCAAGGAAAACCAATAAAAAAACACTCGCGGACCACCTAACTCCACAAATATAAAAAAACACTTCATTTTTCTAGAACAGATTACAAATCGCCTGAAAATGGTACAAACAGGTGGCAACATGTGTGACGAAGGTGTTGCACTGGGCTATATCATGCAATCGAAAGTGAAACTTAAGCTCGCTCCATTGCGGAGATATTCCCGCGAGAGTGCGGAAAACTTAAATGTATTTATTTATTTCAAATGTGAAATGTTACCAATATACTCACGGACCACTAGGGGGCGCTCACGGACCACCAGTGGTCCGCGGACCACACTTTGAGAAGCACTGGTCTAGTGCATGTGAAATGTTTGTGGCTGCAGGAGTCAATACTCTACAAGCTGTTTTAAGAAATCTTATGTATAAATGTATTTGCCGGCTTAATGACTCTGATAATGAAATCCTCTTGGCCTTATCGAACATAAGGTATAGTACTACACGCTACCAATCACAGCTATGGAGACATTGGTATAGTTGTCTCTTTGTAGGACACTGATTTAAATTATTCTTAAACTATGAATTCTTTTTATGCTGTGTATGTAATTTATTATATGTAATGCCTTGTCTTTTATCTATGTAATGTCTTGTCTTTTATCTGGGCCCTGAGTCTGTAATAAAGTTTTCATTCATTCATTCTCCCCTTTGAGGAAGAGCCAGAGGCAACATACGGCTGAGCTGCGACTTTTCTTCCTCCAAGCGTCTGAAACGCTGTGTGACCGATGAGATCGATCCAAAGAGCCCTTCCGTGTATACGGGGGCCCTAGGAGCAGTGGCGGTTCTAGAACATTTTACATGGGGTGGCAAAGGGGGGGCAAGAGGTCTTGCCAGGGTGGCATGGGAGGGCGGACTGTACGTGGTATTTTACACTGTATATAACCTATTTATTGTTAATTCATGCCCTAACACAAGTGTTCTTAATGCACAAGAGAAACAAGGTGTTCAGACAAACAATCGGGTGCCCTTTGAGTCCCCCAAGCTTACTTCAATAATTTTAAATGAAAGGAAACTACAAAATGTATTTTAAAGCAATTAATTAATGGAACAGGTTGTTTTGCATTACAAAAAATGTGTTGTCTTAGTATTAGACAGACATATTTGCATGTCACTAAGCATTATTACATATTAATTTAATATTAAACAAATCAAAATGGCCAATTATTCCAAAAATGTTGCTGCTAATATAATCATATGCTTGTCAACTTTAACTGATCAAAAATAAATTCTGAAAAAATACTTGAATTATCTATGAAATTGCAATATTGACACACGTCCCTCAGTTTGTTTCAACCCCGTCACGCCAAACCATTTACCCTCCTATTAAAATAATGGATCAGTCCATGTGTGATCTGCATTGAGGGAATTACATCACAAAAGTGTCAGTTTCTTCTCTTACCTATATTTCAGTTTTTGTATTTTCAGATTAAGATTGACAAACTCAACATTTCAACTCTGTTATATGAATTAATAATAGTAAATAATTGTTTATTACAAAATAAACAATAGTTTTGCAAAATATTACAATTTTGTAATGTCCTTGATTTCCATGTGCCATATCTTAGCTAAACAAGGTATAATGGCTACTTTTTGTCAAAAACTTCAACCTGGTTAAATTTTTTCAAGTAAATTCCTAGTAATTATTTATATTTTGTGCCTGGGGTGGGAAAATTTAAGTAGTCCACTACCAGATGTTATGACCAAACATTTTGGTTTAATTTTTCAAAGATATAAAGACCCAAAAGGCACCCGATTCAGAGAATACTCTAATTCTGCATACTGTAAGTACTTAGTTATAATTAAGTACACAAATGACATGACCCATCTCTTCAGAGAGCTAAAGGTGACCTGTGCAGCAACACATTTCAATCAATAATTGTCAATACTAAGAGCTGCTAGATTGTGCTGCTGTAATGGAATATGTAAGGAGAATAAGAACATACCATGTGGTCCAGCTGGAGTTTCATCTGCCTCCTGATCCCTGCCTCAGTCCCTCTTTCTGATACTTCATCTTTATTCCTCACATACATTTCTTCTTCTTCACTAATGTCTTAATCTCCTCCTCTTCCTCCTGCTCTGACCCTCCTGGTCTCTTCAGTGAACTCTCTTTTCCTTTTCCTCTTTCTGTTCGTCCTGATCTCTTCTCAGATATGTCTTTTTGTTGTTGTTGAATCACTCCTATACTCTGGCCTGCAAGAGTCTACTTGTGAAAAGCACTGGTACAAATGCTTGTATAACTTTACACGTTAGGGCCATGTAGCCTAGCTAATAAGTAGCATATCATCAGAAAGTATTTATCAAGCGCACACAGGCAGCTGTGTTTAGATCCAGTTTTTACGGTAAAGGATGTATCCTGGTTTCATTGATCTGGCCTCATTGCTGTGATGTGTAGTTTACGTGGATTTAATAGTAGGCTACCGCATAGTTTAGCAAAGTGATCGATCTCCCAGCTAACGCTGTCTGCGTAGTATTTTGTAACGTAATGCCCCAAACAGCGCCCATCTGTTAAACGCTATCGATTCAAACGGCAGCGTTTTATTAATATTTAGTTTCAAGCTCTCGTCCTTAGTAAAAACAAAACTAGTGGAAGGGGAAATGCTCCCAGGGGAAGCTGACCCATAGGCACTGGGACAGCTCGCTCCCTCTCTGCAGCTCTGTGAGCCGCGGTCTGAGTGAACGCCGCTCCGCAGTTTAATGCAGGGCCCTAGCTGCGTTTTTAACGGGCCTAAAATGATATTTAAAATGATTCACTTTTAACTAATGTAATGCTTGTTTCGTTGCTTGAGAAGCTTGTGGAAATAGTGTAGGTTTGTTTTAGTACAGTTTTAGGGAAACAAAAGTTAGGGGGGCAGCTGGGGGGGCAAGGCTCTACAGTGGGGGGGAAGCTGCCCCCCCGTAGATCCGCCCCTGCCTAGGAGATCATCACGATCCTTCCTGGAGAAAGCCATGAGTCCCAACCAGAGGTGGTGTGATCCCACTGTGACCAGGGACATTACACGGCCAGCTGCGGCGGCCACACCATGAATCAGATTATTCATCTGCCCGATACTGCGGTCCAAATAATCACTCCGATCCTGAGATGGAGAGGCGTCCTGCTGAGGAGTAGTCAGCGACACGCCCAACACACCCAGATTATTCGCCGCTGCCGCCATCTGTGCTCCGAGTCGGAATATTTTATCGGAATATTTTATCGGAATATTTTATCGGAATATTTTATCGGAATATTTTATCGGAATATTCCAGCGTCTCTCGGTCACGAGGCAGCGGGGGCAGAGGCTTTTTACCCTCCGCCCATCCTGCTGCCTGTGGGAGCAGATGGGCTGCCAGGCTCTCATCAAGGGGGGGCACGCCGGGACACGCTGTGTCCGTGCGGCCCTGCACCCTGAGGATCCCCACCATACCAGCCACTTGAGCCTTCGTCTTCAGTGGCTGTCGCCACGACGCCTCCACACACTGCCAGATATCTGGCAACGGGGGAAAACGTAGGCTGGCTGCGCCGGGCGGACTGGGCCGTAGAACCTCTGGCGGAGGCGGCTCACCGGTTTCGGCGGCAGTGGTGGGGGGAGCGGTAGCCCTACACCAGGGCTATTCAATTACACATTCAGTTGGGCCAGATTTTATAACTACAAAATTCAGCTGGGCCAGACATTCAGCGGCCTGTAAAAAGCGGGTAATGACACATTTTAAACCAACATATATTACTGCGATGAAAAACATGCAATTTTTATTCATTGTTCATCTTACAAAGGTATGTCAAAAAGTGCATAAAAACACAACAAATTAGCATTAATTTAACAGAATCTGAAAAAAAAAATGAAAAAAAATTTGTTTGCTTTAGAAGTCAAATATTCAGGTTTATTTTTTTTAACCAGGCACATCACAAAGTGCATTTAACTGAATACAATAATAGCAGTCTTAATAAATGTCCTCACATAATAAATAAAATTGGATACATATGACACGCACATCAAAAAGTGCATTAACAAACAGTTAAAGAGCTCCAATGTAACAAAAAGAGGTAGTACTGTAGCAATACTATTTTTTCACTTTTCAAGTAATAACAAAAAAAATCATACGTTTTGGTCACATTTGACCAGACACATTACAAAGTGCATTTAAATACAAAAAGAACTGTCAAACCCTTCAGTGCACAAACCCATAACAAGGGATAAGGCAAGGCAAGGCAAGTTTATTTATATAGCACTTTTCAACACAAGGCAATTCAAAGTGCTTTACAAAAAATGAAAGACATTTAAGAAAATGGCATTTAAAATCAGTCATTAAAAAGAAAAGCAAATAAAATAAACATTAAAAGAAAAAAAATACATGAATAAAAGTTACAGTGCAGTCTAAGATGTGAATAGTTCAATTAAAAGCAGCGACAAAAAGAAAAGTCTTCAGCCTGGATTTAAAAGTAGTCAGAGTTGCAGCGGACCTGCAGGTTTCTGGGAGTTTGTTCCAGATATTTGGAGCATAATAACTAAACGCTGCCTCTCCATGTCTAGTTCTGACTCTGGGGACAGAAAGCTGACCAGTCCCTGAAGACCTGAGAGATCTGGATGGTTCATAATTTAGCAGGAGGTCAGAAATGTATTTTGGGCCTAAACCATTCAGTGCTTTATAAACCAGCAGCAGTATTTTGAAATCTATTCTTTGACACACAGGAAGCCAGTGTAAAGACTTCAGAACAGGAGTGATGTGATCCACTTTCTTAGTGTTAGTGAGGACTCGAGCAGCGGCGTTCTGAATCAGCTGCAGCTTTCTAATAGATTTTTTAGTGAGACCTGTGAAGACACCATTACAGTAGTCGAGTCTACTGAAGATAAAAGCATGGACAAGTTTTTCCAAATCCTGCTGTGACATTAGTCTTTTAATCCTAGATATATTCTTTAGGTGATAGTAGGCTGATTTAGTAACTGTTTTAATGTGACTGTTGAAACTCAGGTCAGAGTCCATGACTACACCTAGATTTCTGGCTTTATCTGTTGTTTTGAACATTGCAGACTGAAGCTCAGCGCTAACTTTTAAACGTTCTGCCTTGGCTCCAAAAACCATTACCTCAGTTTTATCTTTGTTTAATTGGAGAAAGTTCTGACACATCCAGTCATTGATTTGTTCAATGCACTTACTCAGTGTTTGAATTGGAGCATAGTCTCCTGGTGAAATTGTTACATAAATTTGTGTGTCATCCGCATAGCTATGGTAACTTATTTTGTTGTTCTTCATTATCTGAGCCAGTGGTAGCATGTAGACGTTAAAGAGAAGAGGCCCCAAGATGGAGCCTTGAGGTACCCCACATGTCATATTTGTCAACTCAGATGTGTATTTACCTATAGAAACAAAGTTGTTTCTGTCCTTTAAGTAGGATTCAAACCAATTTAGAACTGTTTCCGAAAGTCCCACCCAGTTTTCCAGTCGGTCTAGTAATATGTTGTGGTCAACAGTGTCAAACGCAGCACTGAGATCTAATAATACTAACACTGAAGTTCTGCCACTGTCTGTGTTTAAGTGGATGTCATTAAAGACCTTTACAAGAGCAGTCTCAGTGCTGTGGTTTGGACGAAAGCCTGACTGGAACACATCCAAACAGTTATTTAAATGCAAGAAATTACTCAACTGTTGAAAAACAACTTTTTCAATGATTTTACCTAGAAATGGGAGGTTTGATATGGGCCTGTAATTGTTCATTACTGAAGCATCTAGATTATTCTTTTTTAAGAGCGGTTTAATGACTGCAGTTTTCAGGGCCTGTGGAAAAATACCTGTGTGAAGAGATTTGTTTACTATATGAAGTAGATCTGAGGCCATGCAAGGCAAAACATCTTTGAAAAATCCTGTTGGAATAATATCAAGGCAGCAGGAGGAGGATTTCAGAAGTTGTATAATGTCCTCTAGGTTTTTATCATTAATCTGATGGAATTGTGTCATGGTGTTTGAATTGATGTTAAGTGGACACAGAGACAACACATTTGCTCTTCCTGATGCAGAGGCACTGACTGCTTGTCTGATTTTCTGAATTTTGTCAGTGAAGAAGGAGGCAAAATCATTGCACGCCCTGGTGGATAGGAATTCAGAGGCTACTGACACTGGGGGGTTAGTTAGTCTGTCGACGGTAGCAAATAAGGCACGTGCGTTGTTTTTGTTTTTAGTAATGATGTCAGAGAAGAACGATTGTCGTGCGTTTTTCAATTCCAAATTATAAAGGCCAAGTCTCTCTTTATAGATTTCAAAGTGAACCTGGAGATTTGTTTTTCGCCACCTGCGTTCAGCTTTTCGACATTCTCTTTTTTCTGTTCTCACGGTCATGGCCTTTCTCCATGGAGATATTTTCTTAACAGACACTTCCTTTACCTTAGTTGGAGCAATGGCATCTATAACATTTTTAATTTTTGAATTAAAATGATTTACTAGCTCATTTACTGAGATGTTAGCAGGGGCAAGTGTGGAAGAAAAATTCTGAGTAAACATTTCCCTAGCGTTTTCAGTTAAATATCGCTTTGTGGTTACCTCTTTCTGAACATTTTTGTGAACAGAAATAGAGCTCTCAAAGAAAACACAGGAATGGTCAGAGAGTGCAACATCAGTCACCACAACCGTAGAGATATTCAGACCCTTTGAGATAATTAAGTCCAGAGTGCCCCTTATTGTGCGTGGGCTCCGTCACATGCTGAGTCAGTCCATAGCTATCAAGAACACAAAACAGTTCTTTTGCCCCTCTGTCCTGGGGGTTGTCAACATGGATGTTAAAATCACCAACAATGACTAGACGGTCAAAGTCAATACACACTATAGACAGCAGTTCGGTAAAATCATCAAAAAAGCTTGCACAGTATTTGGGTGGTCTATAGATATTTAGGAACAGAGCTCGAGAGGAGCATTTCAGCTGAAGGGCCACATATTCAAAAGAAGCAAAGTTCCCATAAGATGTCTTCCTGCATTGAAGGGAATCATTGAACAGAATAGCAACTCCACCCCCTTTCTTATGCATTCTTTCCTGACTCATAAAACTAAAGTTGGGAGGGGTTGATTCGATAAGAACAGCTGCACTGTTATTTTGTTCAATCCAAGTTTCTGTTAAAAACATAAAATCGAGATTGTGCTCAGTGATAAAATCATTGATTAAAAATGTTTTTCCTGCCAAAGACCTGACATTTAATAAAGCTAGTTTAAGTTTGTTAAACACACCACCAGTCAGGTTTTTTGTAACAAGCTGTGGCTGACATGGAATCACTGCTAAATTAGATAAACTCACACAAACGTTTGAGCGCTTCCTGTATCTAAGATGATTCACCGCTCTTAATCTATTACCTATCAACACAGATATCGGCAAAGCTACAGGCAGTGAGGGCCCCGGCATGTCCTTGAAAGAGTTGAGAGTGCCATACGCCCTTGAGCCTGGACCCAGCAGATATCAGTTTGCAGCGTTTTGTAAACACACATCCCTATCAGGCTTTGAAGGGGAGGGAGGACCCACCACCCTGCTCCTCTCAAAGGAGGCCACGGTGAGGGCTACACTGTAAGCCGGGGGAGATGGTGCGCATCTCTGCTTCGGTGATTTTGGTGGGCGTCGTTGAGGGGCGGGGGTAAAGGACATGCTGCCAATCCTGCGTGTCGCCTTCATGTGGTCGAACTCCAGGGGGGTGGGCGAGGGTGAAAGGGTGAGCGGAGAGTAGAGAGAGCTGGGGGATGAATGAAGAGTATCCTCAAAGGCGTTGACAGGGAGGGTGACGGGCAGTGGAGACTCCTCCATTTGTGTCATAGGTCTCCCATAATCAGAACATTCCTCAGGCGGGTGCAGTGATACTTCTTCAATAAGGGTAACTAACATATGAATGAATACTACACTACACGTCTACTATAGTAAACTAGCTGCTTACTATCACCTCATTTGTGATTTGTCATCACTGACTTTCTCAATGGGAGAAGTGACATTTTTGGTTTTGAACAAGAGCAGTGATTTTTGGCTCATAGGATGTCAATGCAATCCTAAGACATTGGTGAAGAGTGCTGTCAGTCAGGGAGCAGCGAGTGCTACTTTTCTTTTAGTTCATGTGTGAAAAGCTTGATTCACATTTGTATGTTGATCCAAACATACTGAGCAAACAGATCGCTACTTTCTGAACGTTAGGGAACTGCTGTTTGTTGACATCACTCCAAAACTTCGCTGGCCCGTCAGTGCGCTGCTCTTGTGCCATGGTTACGGATGAATGTATGTCAATAAATTCCAGTGTAAATTTCCCCTCGTCGATTTAGGGTACCACTTCCTTTGCTCCTCTGTGGGCAGAGCAAGTCCATCCAATCGACCGGCAAAGTTCTCTTTCAACCTCGCAATGAAATCTGTCATCACATCCGTGATTTGTGCCGGGGATGTGATGTGTTTGTGGAGCGTCGGAAAATGCAGCATCCGACCCGTACTCAAGTCGGTCGCGAAAAGGTCCAGCTTGACTTGGAATGCGCGCATCTGCTCCACAAGATCAATGACCGTTTTGTCTCTGTTTACGCTTCAGAGTTGAGAGAGACATGTTTTAGAGTTGCTATCATAGGACCACCGTTACTAGCACCACTAGATGCACTTTCAAAAAACGTGCTGCGTTGTGGTTTCTATGCAACGCGGAGTGTTGCGTTCATGGTCTGTACTAGTGTAGGAATTTGGCTACGGGAGGCTGGGCCACTCGGGAGTTGGCTCTGGGCCGCATCTGGCCCGCGGGCCGCCATTTGAATAGGCGTGCCCTACACGCTCCGCCGCCATGGTCATCACCAGGAGGAACTCCTGGCGGACAGACCTGGGCGGTGGACTTTCATGGACGGCTACGTTTATACAACTTCAGTGTGTGAACGCTCGCGTATCATTGATGAGAGTAGTACCCATAGAGTCCAGTAGAGGGCGGAGCCTGTGTGAGATAGAACATTGACATACTGCAGCAAATTATTCTCATTCCCTCTGTGCTCAGAGTTTATGAGCTAAACCATCTATTCCAATTGCTGCTGTGCTGTCCTTAATTCTGCGCCATCATGCTGTGTACAAATTTCACCCTTCAACTAACTTAATTCCCTTCCACTAAATTAATACTCTGAGCTTTTGACCTACACACTGTGGCACTCATTCTTTTTAATGGCTCCATTTATCTTGTCATAGTGCTGGGGAATGAGTGAATGGCACAAGCAGAATGCCACTAAGCATTTTGAACTACAAATGTGTGGATAAGGTTAGTGATGAGCACTGATTTGATATTTCATTACAAGGGATCCATAACTAAATAAACTCAGATGGATACTCACTACATAACACATCCATAAACAAATTAAATAAATAGTAATAATAATATGGTATAGCTTACACATAATGGATACAACCTTAATACTCATACATTAATTGTCAGATCTTACCTGCTGATCATTATAAATGTATGTGTATAATTTACCCATTTTTCCCATCTTTCATCAAAGATATGAACTTGGTTTCTGATCTCATGGTTATTTTCTCCATTCCATACATTTCATTTACTAGATTCTTCCATTGTGAATTAATGAAGTAATTATCTTTAAACCAATTATTTGTAATTTGTTTAATAATTGCCATTCTGGACAGCCTAATGTGGATTTAGTTTTCGTCATATCTAAATTCACAGTTGAAAGATTGATCAATACCAGTGACCTTGTTTACTGTAAAACATAATTATTTGTATTCTCATTTTCATTTTCTACATGTTATGCTTATGAAATAACTTCAAATGTCACTTCTCCCTCACACTGTGTCCTGCAGTGAGACCTCATCCCACCAGGAAACATTAGTCCTAACATTTGCAACAGGGAAGCAGCTGAGCATAAATCAGTTTGAGATGCAAAACAAAAGTGACATTTCACTCCAGAAGTTTCATTAGACACTGGAAACAAATACAGCCAAAATACATAAATATTAAACATGATATAATTAAAGTGAATCAGCTGGGAAGCTGGTTTAAGCATGTTCAAGTTTCCTATGCTTAAACGGTCATAGTTAGTCAAACACTAACGGCCCGTCCACACGGCGGCGTGCGTTGAAGCTTCAACGCTTCTGCCCATTCACTTCACGTCACGCTTTGACAAACTGCATTGTGGTTCCGTTGCTCGCTTCTAAAGTAGAACAATGTTGTAGATTTCATATATCAATCCAACGTCACTCATTTCTAAATGCAGATATTCTTTGAAGCTGTACTAAACACAGTTTTGGCCAATTGGAAGAGAAGAGTGGGTGAGCAGCTGAGCAGTACACCAAAGTGATACTGATGTTTTTCATTTTTACAAAACAACAGTTAGCATTGGCTAAAAAAGAGAGATAGTTTGTCATATATTCATTGTCCAAAGTGTTTAAGTTTTTTAGGTTCCTTTGTATATTTAAATTAACATTTGGTGTGAATGCTTGTCTTTATTCTTTTTGAATGCTAAACAGATTCTTAAAAATGCTTTCTTTTCATTATCGTTATATTTTTGACCTAGTCTTACAATTATTTTCTTCGATTGTTTATATTTGCATCACCTGTGTAAACCTAACTGGCAATAAACTGGATTCTGATTCGGATCAGGGTCATTTCCAAAGGCACTGAAGCCTGAACTTATCTAGCAGCCCACATCAGATTTCTAGAAACACAAAGTAGTCAGCCAATCTGGGCAAATAAAACGATTCCGCACTTTTTTTACACACACATACTTGAGACAGCACATTGGCTCAGTGACAGAATGTATTATTTTCAAGCTAAATCATTTGTATCCTTGTTGTAAATTGTTTAGATTTCATGGCTCTATATTTTTTTTTTTAGTAGAGCAGACATTTAAATCCAGAGGGATAACAGCAACATTACCCAATTTAATGTAAGCTATATCCATGTCTGTACTTGGTAATCACCTCATTATCCTGTTATCAGTCAACATAAGAGTTCACTAAAGTATATGATGTGTCTGAATTCCCTAACCGATTCGTAACAAAATAATTTTCTCTGTTTTACCAGCGTTGATGGGCTGCTGGCTGGTTGGAGCAGCCAGCTGGAGTGATGGATCTTCTACTCGATCATGGGTAATGGGGTAGACAGGAGGAAGTAAACAGGGGCTGAGGTAGAGCTAGTGCTGATAGAGAGCAACAAGGTGCATTCAATACCATTTATTCAAGGTTATATGAAGCGGAAATGTTGTGCGAAGTTTCTGGGCAGGAGTCACTGATTGCTTTGGCTCCTGGTTTACAATCACAGGAGCTCCACAGGGAGGGAGCAGTGGAGAGATGTAAGACTTCAGTCAACACAAAGCCATGATGGCAGCAGACCCTATCCTTAAAGTTCCTTCATCAATGTGTTTGACATGAAAAATGGATCTACAGACTATTGTCAAATGTGCTATGATAGTGCTGAAATCACAGAGACTTAACAATGAACCCTGCAGCCCCCCCTTTCAGCCTCTGCTGGCCTGATAATTCTGCTCATAGCTCACGTTTAACAAGAGCAGGCAGCTGATAAGTCAGAACAGTATTACATCTGCTCAGAACACACAGCAGATGGACAGTATAGGAGACTCACTGTGAAGCTGAGGGACACCCAAACAGAGCTTTAAGGTCCAATGTTTGGACCTTTATTCATCAGGTGGACACAAACAAAACATTTACAGAATGCTAATGTTGCTCCATGTCTGTTGGATGTGTTTGGTAACTGTATACCAACATGTATCTCAGAACAGTGATGAAGACAGTGATAATATGTTTTTAACATATTTTTCTAGCTAGTTGAGGGTTGTGAGTTCAGGGACAAGCTTCAGTGGAAATGTGCATTACTCAACGAGCTGCATATGTTCTGAGAGAAAGCATTAAAGGTCCCATGTCATGCTTTCCTGGTTATTACCCGTCCCCTTGTGTGTTATGTAGCTTTTTATGCATGTAAACGGTCTGCAGAGTCACAAACCCTCAAAGTACACCGTGTAGCGAGTAAAACAACACTTTCTCACTCCCAACCCGTCACATGTTGGCGGTCGGTCAGGGCCCATCCCCGTCACCCTATTACGCACAGGGTACCCCTTGAGCGTCAGTTTTCAACGGGCAGGGCGTCCCATATACCTTCATAGACCTCTCACGAGTTCTGATCACTCTGGTTTCTACACGGACCACTATTGCGGTAAGCATGTTGTAACTTCCGGTTGTTGTTGTTGTCATTGTCATCTCCGGGTATCCCGTGTGCCTGTTCTGTTGCTGATAGCTTATTATCTTAACTTAATCGATCGTTTTAAAACTCTTGATCACGGCAACTACCTGACGTTGTAATCACACGTTACTACAGCTTAAGCACTCACAACTCTCCTTCTCTTAAGCGACTGTAACTCCACAGTTGCCTACACTCTTTTCGGGTTTGCTAACGGTAGCTACTTTAGCTTGATAGCTAGCCATGGCTCTTTCCCCACCCTCGGGTGCTATTCCCTGCTCTAACTGTCTCATGTTTGGTTACTTCCCTACCTCCTTTACTGGTACCGATACATGTGTTAAATGTAGTATAGTTGTTAGGTTGGAGGCGGGAATCATAGCCATAGAAGCCCGGCTCCGCATCTTAGAAAGTAACTCAGCTAAAGTAAAGCCCATGTTAGCCGGTGCGGACCGGCAAAAGATAGCTCCTATTAGCCGTCCCCCAGCAACTCCCGAGCAGCAGGGAGACTGGGTGACTGTTCAGAAGGGGCATAACGCGAAACCCGCAGGTCCCCACCAACCCGTTCACGTATCTAACAGATATTCCCCACTCAGCGAGACACCCGCTGAGAAGCCAACTCTGGTTATTGGTAGCTCTATTATGAGATACGTGAATTTAGAGACCAAAGCCTCCACAGTCACATGCATTCCGGGGGCCAGAGCGGGCGACGTTGAGGCGCATCTTAAACTGCTGGCTAAAAATAAACGTAAATACAGTAGGATTGTTATTCACGTCGGTGGTAATGATGTTCGTTTACGCCAATCAGAATGCACCAAACTTAATGTGGAGTCGGTGTGTAGTTATGCTAAAACAATGTCGGACACCGTAATCTTCTCTGGTCCCCTCCCCAATCTGATCAATGATGACATGTATAGCCGCATGTCATCATTTCAGCGCTGGTTGTCTTGGTGGTGCCCAGCAAACAATGTGGGCTTCGTAAATAATTGGACAGCCTTCTGGGGAAAACCTGGTCTGATTAAGAGAGACGGCATTCATCCTACTTTGGAAGGTGCAGATCTCATTTCGGCAAACATTTCAGGGCTTTGTGGACTTAATCCATGACAAACTGGAGTTGAGACCAGGAGGCGGAGTCGCAGTCTTACACGCTTCTCTGCGCTCTCTCCTAGGCAGTCATCCATAGGAATCCCGAACCCAATAAAATACCCAATATTAGCGGTGTGTGTGTCTGCCCAAGGACAATTAAAGGTAAAACCTAATAGAGGTGTCATACATAATAACCTAATAAAAGTAAATGTAACAACTACTACAGTGCAACAAAACAGGAATATTAAATGTGGTCTCTTAAACATAAGATCTCTAGCATCTAAAGCAATATTGGTAAATGATTTCATATCAGATTATAATATTGATATATGCTGTCTCACTGAAACTTGGTTGAGACATGAAGAATATGTCAGCATAAATGAGGCCACTCCACCCAGCCATATCAATACTCATATTGCCCGAGGCGTGGGCCGAGGAGGTGGAGTTGCAGCAATCTTTGACTCAAGTTTACTTATCAATACTAAACCAAAATTAAATTATACCTCCTTTGAAAGTCTCGTTTTTAGTCTTACGCATCCGACCTGGAAAACTTTGCAGCCAATCTTATTTGTTACAGTGTACTGTGCACCAGGTCCTTATTCAGAATTCTTATCAGAATTCTCTGAGTTTTTATCAACTTTGGTTCTTAAAACAGATAAAGTAATTATCGTAGGTGACTTTAATATTCATGTTGACGATGATAAAAATAGCCTTACTGTTGCATTTAACTCTATATTAGATTCTGTTGGTTTCTGTCAGAGTGTAAATAAACCAACCCACTGCTATAATCACACTCTCGACCTTGTTCTGACTTATGGTATTGAAATTGAGCAACTATTAGTCGAACCGCATAATCCTGCTTTATCCGACCATTTCTTAGTAACTTTTGAAGTACTGTTACTAGACTACAAAGCATTAGTCAAAAGCTCCAGCAGCAGAAACCTATCTGTTAGTGCTATAGCCAAATTTAAGGAAGAGATTCCACCAATACTTAACTCGATAGCATGTCTGCATGTAGGGGAGGAAACTTATACAAAATGTACACCACCCCAAATTGATCATGTTGTTGATAGTGCTACAGATGCGCTGCGAATAAAATTAGACTCTGTTGCTCCTTTGAAAAAGAAGAAAATAAAACAACATGGATTAGCTCCATGGCATAATGCCGAAACCCGCAAAATAAAGCAAAAGTCGAGACAACTTGAAAGGATATGGCGTTCCACTAAACTTGAAGAATCTCGTTTAATTTGGCATATTACTCTCAATGAATATAAGAAAGCACTGCGTAAAGCGAGAGCAGCCTACTACTCTTCATCAATAGATGAGAATAAGAATAATGCAAGATTTCTTTTCAGCACTGTAGCCAGGCTGACAGAGAGCCACAGCTCGATTGAGCCTTCTATTCCCATAGCACTCAGTAGTAATGATTTTATGTGCTTTTTTAACGATAAAATTGTTACTCTTAGAAACAAAATTAATGACCTCTTGCCTTTGACCAGTATAGTGTTATCAACAGCTCCCGGAAACGTAAGTTCTAATATTACACTAGATAGTAAACTAGAATGCTTTTCAGCCATTAACCTTGAACAATTAAATTCAATGATTCTCTCTTCTAAACCATCAACGTGTATGTTAGACCCAATTCCAACTAAGCTGTTGAAGGAAGTTTTTCCATTAATTGGCACTTCTTTATTAAATATTATGAATATGTCTTTATTATCAGGCTATGTTCCACAATCATTCAAAGTAGCAGTGATAAAACCGCTTCTTAAAATGCACAACCTCGACCCAGAGGTTTTAGCCAATTATAGACCTATTTCTAATCTTCCGTTCCTCTCAAAAATTCTTGAGAAAGCGGTCGCAAAACAGTTGTGTGATTACTTAAAAAACAATGATTTATTTGAAGATTTTCAGTCTGGCTTTAGAACACATCATAGCACAGAGACAGCTCTGGTTAAAGTCACAAATGACATTCTAATAGCCTCCGACAAGGGACTTGTCTCTATTCTTGTTTTGCTCGATCTCAGTGCTGCATTTGATACTATCGATCATGATATCTTATTGCAAAGACTAGAGCACTTAGTTGGCATACAGGGAACTGCTTTAGGCTGGTTTAGGTCCTATCTATCTGAACGCTCTCAGTTTGTACGTGTCAATGATGAATCTTCCACGCAAACCAAAGTTAGCCATGGAGTGCCACAGGGCTCAGTGCTCGGACCTATTTTGTTCACATTATATATGCTTCCGTTAGGCAATATTATAAGGAATCATTCTGTACATTTTCATTGTTATGCAGATGATACTCAACTATATTTATCAATCAAGCCTGATGAAATTAATCATCTAAATAAAATTCAAGACTGCCTCAAGGACTTAAAAACGTGGATGACCTTAAACTTTTTGATGTTAAACATGACCAAAACTGAAGTTATTGTACTTGGCCCGAAGAATCTACGAAACAAATGATCTAAAGATATACTAACTATGGATGGCATTAATTTGGCCTCCAGTGAGACTGTAAGGAATCTTGGTGTTATATTTGATCAGGATTTATCCTTTAACGCCCACATAAAATCAATTTCAAGGACCGCCTACTTCCATCTACGTAACATTGCAAAAATCAGGCATATCTTGCCTCAAAACGATGCAGAGAAACTAGTCCATGCATTTGTTACTTCAAGGCTGGATTATTGTAACTCTTTATTATCAGGGTGTACCAAGAAGTCAGTCAAGTCGCTTCAGCTGATTCAAAATGCTGCAGCTCATGTACTAACCAGAGTTAGGAAAAGGGACCACATTACTCCTGTTCTGGCTGCCTTACACTGGCTCCCTATAGAACACAGGATAGAATTTAAAATTCTTCTTCTCGCCTACAAAGCCCTTAATGGGCAGGCGCCATCTTACCTTAAAGAACTCATTATACCCTACTGTCCTACTAGGGCATTGCGTTCCAAGAATGCAGGGTTGTTGGTTGTTCCTAGAGTCTCTAAATGTACAATGGGAGCCAGAGCCTTTTCTTATCAAGCTCCACATTTGTGGAATCAGCTTCCAGTTTGTGTTCGGGCGGCAGACACCCTATCCGTTTTTAAGAGTGCGCTTAAGACCTTCCTTTTTGATAAAGCTTATAGTTAGGGCTGATTAGATTCAGCCCCTAGTTTTGCTGATATAGGCTTAGTTTGTCGGGGGACATCTTACTTCTTCCTTCTCTCTGTCTATACCTGTGTACTCTCGATACAACCCAGCGTCCCCAAATTTCTTTCTTTTTGGTGTCTATATACGCTGGGATCCGGAGTCATGGATGATCCTGCGGTCCTGTGTCCTGCATCGCGAGCCCTGGATCTTGAGTCGTGGCTGTGGTCATGGATCATAGGTCCTGGATGGATATCCTCGTGGATTCATCTTCCTATTATACACACATGCATTTCCAAACATTTGGACTACCTATGTTGCAAATGCATTATCTTTTCAATTTACACACGGCATCTATTGCACGTCTGTCCGTCCTGGGAGAGGGATCCCTCCTCTGTTGCTCTCCCTGAGGTTTCTCCCATTTTTCCCTTTAAAACTGTGGGTTTTCTTCGGAAGTTTTTCCTTGTACGATGTGAGGGTCTAAGGACAGAGGGTGTCGTATTGTCATACTGATATTCTGTACAAACTGTGAAGTCCACTGAGACAAATGTAACATTTGTGATATTGGGCTATATAAATAAACATTGATTGATTGATTGATGATCATAGCGTTGATAATAGACGCCATGAGAACGCTCCCCGCTGCATCGAAATTCAACGAGCGCATTCCGTTCTCAGCTGAAGCGTATGGTGCGAGACATCATTCCAACACATTAGGCTCTTTATATATAGTTTATAAAAAATGACAACATTTTAATTTTCATACTCTGTGATAGTCCTCGGCGACAGTTAGGCAAAAATAATAGGCTTATAGGCATTTTTTTCTCTTATGTGAAGTTGAGATGATGCATGCTGGGTAATGAATTATTTACGTGGACGTACGTAATATAGCCAGAACATTTTCTAAAATTGTGTCTGATTTTTCAATCCATCACATTTAACATGGCATGACGTAGTATAACTTCGCCATCTATGCGACGATGTTAAAGCCCATTGCGATTTCCACCAGTTAAGAAGCACCGTGAACATGTGACTGAAATCAAGAAAATCATTCAATATTCAGCACAAACAGCCTTATGTCAGACCAATAAGTCATTGTTGGAACATTTGCAAGTGCAGGCTTTTTTGCCTGTAAATCATTTTAAGACATTAAAAAAACAAAGTATAACTTACTAATGTGCAGAATGCTAGCTAGCTGCTACTAGCTATTAGCTAGCACAGAAGGTGTTGCCTTTGAAGTTTAACTTTATTCAAAAGGTGGCAAACGACTGTATGGAAGCCCATTTCCGCCACTTAAATTTTTTTAAATCCCCATGAAAAGTCATAATTGTGAGATAAAAAGTCGAAATTATGAGATAAAAAGTCATAATTATGAGATAAGAAAGTCGAAATTATGAGATAAAAAGTCATAATGAGATAAAAAGTCATAATTATGAGATAAGAAGTGCGCATGCGCTGCAGTGGCGCTGTCTTCAAAGGTCCCTTCATCACCTTGCTCCAACTATTACAGGTGACTTTTGTAAATGTTAGATGTTACATATAGCCTATATATTGCAGCTAAACTACAACAATGCAGTTCATAGCTTTGACATTACCTGTTATGAACTATAATATATATTATCGTTTGGATTGTCTATCTCTGTGGATGAAATCTATGAGGGGCCGTGTAGGCCAAAATTCAAACTCACCTCACACACACACTACTGAAAACATCTGGCCTTGCACACACACTACTGAAATACTCTCACGTTCACTACTGAACACCTCACACACACACTACTGAAAACATCTGGCCTTGCACACACACTACTGAAATACTCTTACATTCACTACTGAAAACCTCACACACACACTACTGAAAATTAAGCCTCACACACACACTATTGAAATCCTCTCACATTCACTACTGAAAACATCTGGCCTTGCACACACACTACTGAAATACTCTTACATTCACTACTGAACACCTCACACACACGCTACTGAAAATTAACGTCATACACACACTATTGAAATCCTCTCACATTCATTACTGAACACCTCGCACACACACTACTGAAAATTAACCTCACACACACACTCCTGAAAAACATTTTACTGAAAGGTTCTCAGTAGGGAATGTGCATGTGTTTCACCTATGTGTGTGAGAGGGGGATTCTTGCTGTAACGAAAGTCATTGTAATGTAACGGAAGTCATTGTAATGAAACGGAACTAACAAAGAACAATGCTGCAGTGATGCAGTAGGTGGCGATAATGCTCGTCTGGTTGCAAGTTGCCATTAAAGAAGAAGAAGAACGAAAACAGAAGATTGAATTCAGCATGGATTTATAGAGAAATGGCACCGCAGCTGAAGGCTGGACCCCGGTCCGAGCGGTCTACAAACTGAGAAGGTCTGGTCTATCGAGGTTTTCTTGTTTACATCACCTGGTGCAGCTCGTGAGGTGGCCTAGCAAGTAACCCGCTTGCAACATGCACAGCTGCAATAAGCTAACAAGCTAACTAAGCCGAAATTGAGCCAGAACCTTTCCTTTTTTTGTTTTATCATTTATTGAAGTGATTGATATTTCAGGCTGAGACTAACAATGGCTAGTTAAATATGGTTGATTAAGCTGTGTACTTCTAGCCGACAGTTATGTTAGCATTAGTTAGTTAACAGTAAGTAAATATAAGACTAACCTATTGTTACGGTTGCTGTTTGTCTGCTCCTTAATCTGCTGAGATTGTTTGCAGCTGTGTGCGTGTGTGATTATGCAAATGAGCTGTGTGGTTGCTTCAACATCATTGGCTGCCCATCTCCTGGTCCGCCTCTGAAGATGGTGATTGGATCGACGTCCTCCAATCGCAGCGCACAGCCGGCGCACACTTGCTGGGGAGGAGTACAAAGGCTGCGGACTATCACCACTCTGGAGGCTCTGTATTGTGGGACAGACGCCTCTCGCTACTTACTTTCGGTCTGTGGTTAACCTCTTAAGCCCTGAGCCTGTTTTTCAGGTTTCAGGCTCGAAAATGCCACTAACACAACAAAGACTATATCTTCACTTCTAAAAGGGGTAAATTAATCATCTTTTCTCTCAAAGCAAGGTTACATCTGTGAGTTGGATGTAGAAGTGTCAGAATCAATATAGATGTTTTTATTTTAAAGTAAATTCAGATGGAACATAGTAAAAACATGTAAATTATAATGTCCGCCTAAAAAAAAAACATTACTTATAGTAAAAACCACCCTTGAATGATGGGTTAGTAGACTAAAAGCTTTAGGAATCCAAACTATAACATATAATAAGTACCATGTATCAAGATTGATGCAAAACAAGTTAAATTTGACCTTTTTAGAGAGGTTTAGAAAAATAAAGTCCAGGCGGACTCACCTCTGGGTAATTTGGGAACCATCAGTTCCATTTGAACTTTTTCACTGTAAAAATCATTTTATTACTTTGAATTTTCACTATAGGTATTCATTCCATCCAAATACAACTGTTGTGAAAAAAAAAAAAATATATATATAAGAACATACTCTGTTATCCTCTTAGGCAAGGCAAGGCAAGTTTATTTATATAGCACTTATAGGCCCCACGGACCGAAATCGCGTCATTTGCAGGAAACAACGTCTAAGGAACCTTACTATTTAATAAACTATGAATATTTTATATCCATATAACGGGAAAAACTAATTTAACTGATCTTTTTCATTTATTTTTTCAAAAAAACCACAATGCTAACAGTGAGCATCTGAATTAGCCCCGAGCGAAAAATGCTAACCTATTACTGCACCGAAAATCACTCCTAGCTCCCTTATTACTTATCCTAGCTGCACATCCAACACATCGTTTTTGATCGTAAAGACACAGAATCTAACACTGCCCACCTCAACACTGAAAGATACAAACTTGCGACGTTATCAACAAAAACGTACATCAAAACAAGTGGAGCTAGGTACTAGCATGCGCTAGGCTAATGGCTTACCTTCCTCTTTGCCTGGTCTTCAATGACATTAAAACGATAAAAACGATGATGTAGTTCATCCATAGGTTAATATCCAATGTGGCTGTGTCCCCTTTGAAATGTTCTGATAATCTATAAGCAATAAAACTGCAATTCCGTTATCTGCTGTCTGCTCTGTGCTCCGTGTGCTCTGGGTCCTGCTGTGAGTAGTAAACAATAAATGAAGCCGCCTGCGTAAAGTACTTAAACTGGCTGGCATTCTTTATACTTTACACAGGACCATATCTCTGGAACCCATTGGTCGATTCGTGTGATTTACACCTTTTTCTTAACCATCAGAACCAATAGAATCGATGGGCAGTTCCCAAATCAACGTAAAAATTACCATAGCGGACGTAATAGAGAAGCGAACAAAGCATATCTGAAAGTGCACGCCTGGACGGCAAAATGTTATACCCAGTATATTGCCATAAATATGATGAAGGATTATCAGTCAAAATTTCTACGTGACACAAAGACATTGGATTAACCTTGAGCGGCGTTTTTATTCCGGTGAACACAACTTTTGATCACAAATCAAAAAAGGTAAGACGAAATTATTGTAATATTTTTGAAACCGGATGTTGTTTACGTTCTCTTTTCTGGCTGATAGCTCCGCAATTCGGGGGCGTACAATGATGATATTACATGTCTGGAATCTGTGGAGTCTCAGCTTTAAATCGTATATCTTGTTTGTGCAGTTACGATAAGTAATAAGGGCATTTCTACCGTGAGTGCTGTGCAAAATCCGTTAGCATTAGTTAGCATTTTTTCGCTCCATGCTAATTCAAAGGCTTGGTATTACTCTTGTGTTTCTTTTAGCTAAAAATGGTTCACATTGTCAGTTAGCGGAGTTTCTTAGTGTTAAAAGGGTATGGAACATTAATAGTTTCAGAAATGTTAAGAAGCCCTGAGACATAGTCTCGTAAAAAACTGTGGGGGGGTCCACTGGGGGGACCCTCGGGCTTAAGAGGTTAACGTGTGTGGTCTGTGTCAGGTAGTGTGATATTGTGTGTTAGTAGTGCCTAGAATAGTTTAGTTAGAGGTTAGAGTAGCTTAGGTTTTTGGGACTGTTGCCTTTAGTTTAGCTGTGTGTTTTGTATATATTTCCTGTGTTAGTCTGTACCACTTTTATAGTGAGGGTTTTTGTTTCTATTTAGTTCCGTTATTACCTATTCCTTTCTGAATGCCTTTAGACTCCTTTTGAGTCCTCCTTTTGTTCGGTTATTTGTCAACCGGTGCCCTTTTGGCTCTTTTGTTTGTTCAGGCTGCGTGCCTTCCATTTTGTTTACCGCTGCTATTGAAAATAAACCACTTATAATTATACCAATACCAACCTGGTTGTGTTTCTTCCCTTTAGTTCCCCTAGCCTAATAGGGAACGTAACATGTGGGGACTCGTCCGGGATATTAAATACTCTCCTGGGGTTATAAGTGGTTTTTGTACAGCTAAAAACAATTTGTTGGACTTTGTGTGCAGTTTTAGTTGAGTATGGCACTTTTCGATTTTGAGTCGTTTTTGGTCTGTCCTTCTTATGAGCAGCTAGACCGGTGTGGTAAAGATGATTTACATGAGCTAGCGCAACATTTCAGTCTCGCAGTAACTAGGCAAACATTACAAAAAGAGTTAAAGGCTCTGGTGGTGGATGAGTTGGTGGAAAGGGGTTTTCTGGTGTTGCCTGCTCAAGCTGAGCTCACTGTGCCTAATGTCCTTGCTAAGGGAGAGGGTAGTGACAGCAAGGGGAGCGAGCAGTGTAAAGCACTGTCCGCGCCGCCTCGCTATAGTCCACCGTCTCCTGGTAGTCTAGATTCCCGGGAAGGGAGTAGACTCAAGGTCCGTCTCGCCCGGCTCCAGTTGGAAGCTAAGGACAGGCAGCTTCAGTTAGAGGCAAAAGACAGGTAGCAGGACAAGCAGCACCGGTTTCAGTTGGAATTAAGAAAGTTAGAAATAGACAAGGAACTGAGAGTGCTGGAACCCCATAAGGAAGTCCGGGTGCGTCAGCTGGAGCTAGACTCCGAGATGCGCGCATCCGGTGCTTTTGGCCGTGCCGGAGAAAGCTCTCCAGTTAATCCCCACCCACCTGCCTTTGACGTGAGTGAAAACATTTCGCTAGTGCCAATCTTCCGTGAGACTGAAGTGGATGCGTATTTTGGTGCGTTTGAACGTATTGCAGCGGCACTACGGTGGCCGGCTGAGGCCTGGGCTCTGTTAGTGACGGGTAAATTACATGGGAGAGCTCAGGAGGCGGTTGCTGCTCTTTCGCTGGAGGACAGTCTAGATTACGACTTGGTGAAGGGGGCCATACTTCGAGTGTATGAGTAGTCCCTGAAGCTTACCGGCAAAAGTTTAGACACCATAGGAAGGGTCCTAATCAAACTCATGCCGAGTTCGCCAGGGAAAAGGGAATGTTTTTTGTTAAGTGGATTGCCTCATGTAATGCTACAGATTATACTTCCTTGAAGGAATTAGTTATGTTGGAGGAATTTAAGAAATGTTTGCCTGATCACATTGTTATGTACGTGAATGAGCAAAAAGTAAATTCCCTCTCTGCTGCTGCTGTGTTAGCCGATGAGTATGTGCTGATGCATACATCTGTGTTTTCCCCGGTCTCTACTGAGAGATCGCGCCGTGTATCAGCCGCACCATCTACTGAGCCGTGGAATGTGTCTAACGTAAAAAGAGAGGAGAGAGAGTGCTATTACTGTCACCAATCTGGACATGTCATCGCCAACTGCGCAACTCTGAAGCGGAAAGAGCAGCGGCAGAATACGTCTCCGCCAAACGGTATTGGCCTGGTCACCCATACCGGTGCACAGGCGAGTAAAAGTGTTCCTGATGTCTCATTATCTGAGCCTGTGATTGTGCCTGTGCTTTCAGATGAAGCTGTGTCCGGGGAGAAGCCAGAAATTGTGGTTCCTCCTCGTGAGGATGTCGCGAGACCGGCGCAACATGCCGGCTCAGACAAGCCTCTAGACTTCTCGACACTCCCGGTAACCCGAGAGCGTCAGCTAGTTTATCGAATCCTGGTGTTGGTGTTAGCTCTACAACATCTTAAGATCCATGTTGGACCCAGCCTTTGGCCAATTGTGGTGTTTACCTGCTATGACCCCTTTATATTCTGCCCCAGCGTGTCCAAGCACAATCAGCGTCTCCTGCACTGGGCTCTGATTGTGCGGGACTATCACAGTAGACACCCGTCATTAAAGGGTTCAGAGAAGGTGTTGGCCGATGCTTGTCCAGGTTGAGTGTGAGATGTTAGTGTGTGTTATTAACAGTTTGTTAGTGTGTTAGGTTCACAAAACTGTGGGTTTGTGTTTTAAGGGGGGGGGGGTGTTACGGTTGCTGTTTGTCTGCTCCTTAATCTGCTGAGATTGTTTGCAGCTGTGTGCGATTATGCAAATGAGCTGTGTGGTTGCTTCAACATCATTGGCTGCCCATCTCCTGGTCCGCCTCTGAAGATGGTGATTGGATCGACGTCCTCCAATCGCAGCGCACAGCCGGCGCACACCTGCTGGGGAGGAGTACAAAGGCTGCGGACTATCACCACTCTGGAGGCTCTGTATTGTGGGACAGACGCCTCTCGCTACTTACTTTCGTTCTGTGGTTAACTTGTGTGGTCTGTGTCAGGTAGTGTGATATTGTGTGTTAGTAGTGCCTAGAATAGTTTAGTTAGAGGTTAGAGTAGCTTAGGTTTTTGGGACTGTTGCCTTTAGTTTAGCTGTGTGTTTTGTATATATTTCCTGTGTTAGTCTGTACCACTTTTATAGTGAGGGTTTTTGTTTCTATTTAGTTCCGTTATTACCTATTCCTTTCTGAATGCCTTTTGAGTCCTCCTTTTGTTCGGTTATTTGTCAACCGGTGCCCTTTTGGCTCTTTTGTTTGTTCAGGCTGCGTGTCTTCCATTTTGTTTACCGCTGCTATTGAAAATAAACCACTTATAATTATACCAATACCAATCTGGTTGTGTTTCTTCCCTTTAGTTCCCCTAGCCCAGCGTTTCTCAAAGTGTGGGGCGCAGAGATGTGATAGGTGGGTCGCGAAATACAAAATATTTTTATTTTTTTCACACTGGTGGAATATCAAAACAACGGCCCGGGGTATAAAACGCATCAATGAAAGCGACCCTCTACCACACAAAACAACACCTGTAGATAACCCAATTTGTGTTCTTTGAAATTGAAAAGGATATTGCATTGTGTTTGTTACTTTCGTTGCAGTTGTATGTCTTAAGTGTAATTTGGCATGCTTTTATTTTGAAGGCGAGTTTACGCTGTTGACAGTTGCTATGGAAACAAACGTTTCACAGCGGGCGGAACTTGTCATAAAGTCCGCGATAATAAAGCCCACCCATTTAGAGGGAAGATATGATTGGTCAATTGTACTGTCATTTGACATTACTCTCTCTTCAGTTACTATAGCTGGACGTCCAATCAGCTCCTGTCTTCACCTCGCAGAGACGAGCTTCTTTCATTTAACCCTTCACATTCAAACAAACTGAATAGGCAGATTCAAAGGATTTATTTCTTTGGAAATGTTATTTTAAATACAATTTAATCAAGTTATTATTTGTAAAACTAATGACAAATATGACTAAAAACATATTTAAAAAAGATATATAAAGAAAAATATAATTTGTTTTTAAATATTATTTTGTAGAATATCTTAGGCCCTCAGAGACAGGCTCGCCACTGGTAACAATCTCTCATACACACATGTGAAACGCTCTCACAGACACACACAACAGCGTTGCAGTCGGGAAGAAAAGCAATGTGGAGCGAGAGAGAGCGAGAGAGCAAAAGAGAGAGCACACCTTTATCTATTTAATAAAGTTGTAAAAAATAAAGTAAGAAATCATTCCAATGTGTACTATAGGACATTAAAAAGTTTTAAAGGGGAGGGATTAGTCAAATATGCATAAATAAAAAGAAAGAATGCTAACTAGGTAACAATAAACAAGTTTAAATGATTTGTTGTGATCATATTCTAAAGATGTTTGGATTATTGAAAAGTATACAGCTCCCTTTCATCTGAGTGTTGAGAGCTGTATCCATAAATTCATGTTGGGCTCAAAGTAGGGCTGCTCGATTATGGCAAAAATCATAATCTCGATTATTTGGGTCAATAATTGATATCACGATTATTAAAAACGATTAACCATTTACTTTGAAAACATCAATTTATTGAAGAAAATAATTTGAAAAGTATGTTTTTAACAGTTGATTACCCTGAACTTTAAGTATAATTCAACTGAAAAACCTATTTAAAAAAAATAAAATCGTTTTATTTCGATTGTTGTTTTCATAATCGTTGCAAGCCAAAATCGTAATTGCGATTAAAATACGATTAATTGAGCAGCCCTAGCTCAAAGTGCACCAGATTGATGCATTTAACTTCAACATTTAAAAAAAATCTTCCTGGGGGTGCATGCCCCCGGACCCCCCTAGAGAATGTGACGTCCACCACCAAATAAAGCAGGTTAAAATAATTAAATTGCATACATTTTATTTTAGTAAACACTGAAAACGGGTCCCACAGACCCAAACAGCACACAAAGGTTAAAGGTAGCATATAATAATGTTAAAATGTGCTAAATATATACACTGCAAAAAAACAAAAAAGAGGAGTAAAAGTAGCTCACGACTTGTTTTATTTTTTGAAAGTAGCTCTCATCCTAAAAAAGGTTGGAGACCCCTGTTATAGAACGATACATTTGACCATTTTAAGCTTGGCCTACCATTTTATTGGAGCGATGAGGAACAGGTGGGGCTTGAAAAGGCCCCCCTGTTCAAAGTGGGGAATGACAGAAAAAGTTTGAGAACCACTGCCCTAGCCTAATAGGGAACGCAACACCTATGTACTCCAGCTAGCCGGCTAACCTACATCTGTTGCTCCCGGTCTGCACGTTTTACGTTGCGTAAGTGAACATGAAACTATTGAGTTTTGGGATATTATTTGCATACAAATCTATAAATGCCTTAAGGTTTCTAAAATATACAATATGTGGTAAATTCAACAGTGGACCCAGCAAAGATTCACATTTTTGCATGATTTTGTTATTGATTTGTTGCTGTTACTTAATTATACTTTTAATAAATTCAAGTCAAGCTTAGTTACATGTGATGGTAGCTAGTTAGTGCTCTTACCTGTGTGCCTCCTCCGCAACCAGACTGTATTAAAATTCTTAAGTATCAGTTCTATCTACTTTAAACAATTAAAAAGACAAAATCAACTACATTTATTCATATACCAATCTTTATTTTTGGGGCCTCTTCTTCTTTTAAATTAAACTTTCAGACGTCAGATATTGAAATACAGTAATAGTTTTGTCTATTTAAAAAAGAATGAGCCATTCCTTACAGTTAACTTCATATTTCTTATTGTCTAAAGCATTTATGACACACATTTTCCCCACTCATATTCACAGTGTGGATCAATTGAGACAGCGTGCAGAGACTTTGAGAGAAACCTCAGCATGACGGATGTCCTGTCTGTGGGTTTGGCTGGAGAGGACTGAGGTGGAGAGGTCTTTCTCTGGGAGGAGGACCAGGCCTGATGAAGAAACCACCTAACTGCATCTGTGAGCCCATACTGGGCTCAGCTGTCACAAACAAATGATGGTCCTGTTTGACCTTCTGTTCACAATAAAAGTGTATTTTCTTAGTGAATGTCCTGTATTGGTCTTTAATCTGAAATCAGCTTTTCATTTTCTTCTTGCCCCTCTGAGAAAACGGTGAGGCAGTTGTGTCCTTCAGGTATGTCCTTTCCTAACAGAAATGACAAGAAACATCAAACCTCTGACATTATTGCAGAGTAAGTGTGTTATTTATGGAAGAGGTTTGTTTATTTAGCGGCTGTAGAAATAATGTATTTTTTTAATTCATCACTTTGTACTACAAAGATAATCAGATTATGAATGAACAGTCTGCAGTTAATCAACATTAAAATATCTTATTATTAAATAATATTCAACTGCTCGGTTGTCTCACTGCAAGAACCACTTTTACCACGTCTTTTACAGACAATATGTAGAGACAAATAATTTCCTTAAATACATTGAAATGTGACAGCTGATTATAGTTGTTACTTGATCTATTTAAACCAGAACGTTTCTCGTTTCTTTGTACAGTATGAAAGGAGTCTTTGTACCTTTGAGTCCATGTTGAAGTTCACTGATGTTAGGAGTAGGTCTGTCTCTCGTGGTCAGCATCCTCTGGTCTGTCTGCATCACCTGGAAACTTTAAACAAACATATATATATGTAAAGTAACAATGTGTTGGTCACAGACTTTTTTTACATGCAAATGTCATGTGATAATCTTTTTGTTATCCTTAAAAAAAGTGCTGGATATCACAGCCCTTACTGTATCTTATCAGTTGGATTGTGTATTATTGTATAGTTGGGGTCCTTTTTATTTTAGAATCGTTTTTCATGAGACAGTCAATTTAAATATTTGTCCTATGCCATATTCACATTCATTTGTAACACACACGTAAGGGTAAAAGAAAAACATCTTCAACGAATGTAATGCAATGAATAAGCTTCATTGTCACAGAAGCACACATAACGTCATATCTAATATTTAAACAAATCATTTCCTTGTCCCTAAAGCATTGACTGAGCTATTTTTCGTCCTCAAATGCAGGCATTAAGTTACATGTTCACATTCTGCTGCCACAATAAGTCGGTTTCTCCAGTGTAATGATAATAAAATGCTAAGTAAGTATTGGTAATAATATTAATAAAAACAACAACGTTTGGGTTCGTTCGTTTAATATGATGAACGTTAACCAGTAAGCTTCAATAATCAACTCCAGCTCAACAAACCATACTGCAATATCTACGTTAACGTTATTTCTGGGACCAACTGGAAATGTGAGATTCATATTTTTCAGATACACAGATCTTATAGTGAGGTTAATCTCATACAGTACTCTGCTCTTCAACACTAATGTGACGCTAGCTGTCTGCATCGTCGAGCATAGCTATTTTAAATTAACAATAACAATGCATACAGTTACCTAACTAGCAAACTAACTAATGTACAAGCATGACCTTATTTTACCAACCTCACCGAGAAGCCTTATGTTCTACAGTATAATCCTTCTTAATGTTTTACACTTCTCTATTATGTTTTAACTTGTATGCTACGGATAGCATCGTTAGCACAGATGTAGCTTCGTCTCGCTCGTTAGCTGAAAAGCTAAAAAGACAAGTAAGAAATAAAGTGCTTGAATTTCACTTACCGAATAAACTGCATTCATGGAGGGTCTGTTTGAACCGCAGAGCCATAAGATAAGTGCTATATTTCAATGAAGAATACTCCAACAGGCATCAACACGTCAGAGTAGCAGCCTGGAGCTAATGAAGCTAACGGGGCTAGCAAAGAGACCACTAGCAGATGACTTCCGTTACATTAGAATGACTTCCGTTACAGCAAGAATCCCCTCACACACACATAGGTGAAACACATGCACATTCCCTACTGAGAACCTTTCAGTAAAATGTTTTTCAATAGTGTGTGTATGACGTTAATTTTCAGTAGCGTGTGTGTGAGGTGTTCAGTAGTGAATGTGAGAGTATTTCAGTAGTATGTGTGCTAGGGTGACCAAATGTCCTCTTTTGCCCGGACATGTCCTCTTTTCACGCCCTGTCCGGGTCGTCCGGGGGGGGTTTATAAATTCATGAAAATGTCCGGGTTTCGCGGACCGTTTGCATGTACTTAAATTGACTGCCGCATTGCACAGAATACTACGGTACTCTGTTGCGTGTGTGACGTAATCCCTGAGTCTGAAGCTTTGTGGGCGGCTCTACAACTACGCTGACACACAAACAGAGGAAGGGGACAGAGCGGACCGCAGCTCACATTCACAATGGCAAAGCGCAAATGTACTTTTACAGATGAATTGCAGAAGAAATTCCAAATGTACCGACCCGGTCGGAACAAATGGGAGGCGGAGTGCACCGTGTGCAAAGCTTGCACATACGTGTGTGTGTCCAATAAAGGTGCAGGCGATCTTAAAGCGCACATGGACACAGACAAACATAGGAAAACTGTGCAAGGTGAGAGTTTGTCGGCAAAGTTGACAGACTTCTTTGTTAGACCAGGCAAAACAGAGGATGCTGTAAATGCAGCGGAGGGTGCGTTTGCATTTCACACTGTGAAACATCACAACAGCTACAGATCTATGGATTGCACAAGTGCCTTGCTAAAAAAAAAGCATTTCCAGACTCTGACACTGCCAAAAAATTCAGTAGTGCGCGCACTAAAACCGAAGCCATTGTCAATGGTGTTATAGCGCCCCACTCGATTGATGTCGCACATGAAGCACTCAAAGAAATCCAGTACTGTGGTGTTTCTACAGACGGGAGTAACCACGGAGCAGTGAAAATATTCCCAATCATAATCCAGTACTTTGACTGGAAGAGGGGTGGCATGCAAACAAAATTAATCGAGGTTAAAGACACACCAAATGAGACAGCAGAAACCATTGCACAATATCTCATTGAAACATTGGCAAAAAACAATTTGTCTGAAAAATGCATTGCATTTACTGGCGACAATTGCAACACAAACTTTGGAGGAATCCGATGTGATGAAGGGGGAAAGAATGTGTTTGCAAATTTGAAGAGGTTGCCGCAGAAGAACACTCTGATCGGTGTGGGTTGCCCAGCACACATATTGAATAATTGTGTTCATCATGGGGCAGACACAATAGATATTGACCTTGAGAATATCATGTTCAAAATCTACCAGTACTTCCACATTTACACTGTGCGCACTGAGAGCCTGAAGAAGTACTGTGATTTTGTTGACATTGAATACAGAAGGATGCTTTCTCACAGCAAGACAAGGTGGCTGTCATTGTTCCCAGGCATTGAGAGGATGATACAGATGTTTCCAGCCTTAAAGGCATTCTTTCTGTCTCAGCAAAAACCACCCATAGTGATCAAGAAGTTTTTTGAAAACGAATTCAGTGAGATCTACCTTTGGCACATGCACTCACTCATGTCTGCGTTCCACACCCACATTCAACACATGGAAAAGGAGAAGAACTCCATTATGGAGGTAAAGAAAATAATGAACAGCATCCACACCATTCTTCTTGAACGCAAGAGCAACAACTTCATGTCCCTTAAAGTTAAGGGACTACTGGCACAAAAGCGTAGTGATGGACTTGGTAAGGAATATGACCAGTTCTGTGCTGATGTGCAAGGCCTGTACATGTCTGGAGTATCTGGAGAAGTGGATGACTCCCATGGAAGAGTTCTCCACATTCACGTGGATGGATCTGAGTGAGCCACCAGAGTGGAATGATGTGGAGGCCTGCATCAAGTTCCTAGGAGAGAAGGGGGTGGTAATTGATGATGTCAAGTGTTTTGACCAGGTCACCAATCTGAAGAGATTCACAGAAAGGTGCAACCGTGATGAGGAGTTCAGTGGCCTGCAGGTGCACCAGAAGTGGACCAAATATTTTGAGAAGGCCAAAAGCATTGCATGTTACTCAGAACTACTGAAGATTGCACAGTTTGTCTTTGCACTTTCCTCTCACAATGCAAATGTTGAGAGGGTTTTCTCACTGATGCAGAGCCAGTGGACCAAGGAGAGGAACCAGCTGTCTGTTGAGTCACTGAAGGGGATTCTATTTGTGCAATACAATTTGAAAGACATGTCTTGCAAAGACTTTCATGCTTATTTGTTGAGCAACCGAAAACTGCTGGGAAAGATCAGCTCCACAGCTAAATATCGATGGGCAGACAAGGAGGATGAAGAAGAAAAGCAGGATGAAGAAGATTGAAGTATGCAGCTATGGAGAGAGAGAAAGCTATGTAGCTGTGGGAGAGAAACTTTAAACTTTTAATTTTAAATTGGGACCCTAGAAAACTGTTTGAAGCTAGAAATATGTGAAAAGTTGTCGTTTCACTGTGGTTGTTTACAATGACAGGGCCTGGAATTGTGTTTACAAACATTTAAAGTAGGCTTATATTTGGTTCATGGTGCCTCAAAATGTGTTTGGTTTGATTTAGGTAATCAAATGTTATGTTATGTTCACGAATGGCAATTATGCAAATGTGAAATCCAAAACTGCATAGTGCAGTTTTAAAATAATTAGATTAGTATCTTTGTGAGGTTACTGTTTTATTGTTTACATTGACAAGATACAAAGAGATTATTTGTTAAAGCTGGACTTTCTATTTTCTACTATTTCATAAATTTTGTTATTTATTTTTGTCCAGTAAGACTTGAAAAGAGAGCTATTATTTTGTTACAGGTTGATGTTTAAGTTATTCTTGTGCATTTGAGATTTGTCAGAGATAATTCTAGGCATAATAAAGCATGTTGATTGTTGAGTAACCTTGGTTTGGTGTGTCTTTGGTTATAGAGAGATATTATTGTGTTTATATACAGTAAAATAATATAAATAATAATTTTATATCCATACAGAGGAGGCATACTTTAAAACAATAAGGCATCTTTGAGTCAACGTTGAGTATCATTAAGTATCTCGAGGCTGGGGGCAGCATGTCCTCTTTTTTGGAAATCAAAATATGGTCACCCTAATGTGTGCAAGGCCAGATGTTTTCAGTAGTGTGTGTGTGAGGTGTTCAGTAGTGAATGTGAGAGTATTTCAGTAGTATGTGTGCAAGGCCAGATGTTTTCAGTAGTGTGTGTGTGAGGTGTTCAGTAGTGAATGTGAGAGTATTTCAGTAGTGTGTGTGCAAGGCCAGAGGTTTTCAGTAGTGTGTGCGTGAGGTTCATTTTCAGTTGCGTGTGTGTGAGGTTCATTTTCAGTAATATGTGTGAGGCTTAATTTTCAGTAGTGTGTGTGTGAGGTGTTCAGTAGTGAATGTGAGAGTATTTCAGTAGTGTGTGTGCAAGGTCAGATGTTTTCAGTAGTGTGTGTGTGAGGTGTTCAGTAGTGAATGTGAGAGTATTTCAGTAGTGTGTGTGCAAGGCCAGAGGTTTTCAGTAGTGTGTGTGTGAGGTGTTCAGTAGTGAATGTGAGAGTATTTCAGTAGTGTGTGTGCAAGGTCAGATGTTTTCAGTAGTGTGTGTGTGAGGTGTTCAGTAGTGAATGTGAGAGTATTTCAGTAGTGTGTGTGCAAGGCCAGAGGTTTTCAGTAGTGTGTGCGTGAGGTTCATTTTCAGTTGCGTGTGTGTGAGGTTCATTTTCAGTAATATGTGTGAGGCTTAATTTTCAGTAGTGTGTGTGTGAGGTGTTCAGTAGTGAATGTGAGAGTATTTCAGTAGTGTGTGTGCAAGGTCAGATGTTTTCAGTAGTGTGTGTGTGAGGTGTTCAGTAGTGAATGTGAGAGTATTTCAGTAGTGTGTGTGCAAGGCCAGAGGTTTTCAGTAGTGTGTGTGTGAGGTTCATTTTCAGTTGTGTGTGTGTGTGAGGTTAATTTTCAGTAGTGTGTGTGTGAGGTGTTAAAGCAGCCAAAACAGAGTATATTTCTCTGTTAATCTCCAAAAACAGCCATAAACCTCAAGTTCTTTTTAATGTCCTCAATTCGATCATTAATCCTTGTGATGCTTCTCCAATTGTGCCATCAACTACTTTCTGCGATACATTTCTTACATTTTTTATCGAAAAAGTATCTGCTCTTAGGCTAGCCTATACTAGTGCTACCCCAGATCCTGCTCCCTTTCTGTGCCCTGCTGTCCTTGACCATTTTGAGCCTGTATCCCTCTCTTCTCTCTCGGAAGTAGTCAAGCACCTGCGGCCGACAAACTGTATCTTAGACAGCATTCCCTCTCGCTTCCTTAGAGATGTTTTTGAATCAGTTGGAGCAAGTGTTTTATTAACACCTCTCTAAGCTTAGGATGTGTCCCAGCTGTCTTCAAACATGCCGTGGTTAAGCCACTACTTAAAAAGAAAAATCTCGATCCCTCCATTCTCGCAAATTTCAGGCCCATCTCCCAGCTACCCTTTTTATCTAAAGCCCTGGAGTGAGTAGTCTACGCCCAGTTGCAGTCATTTTTAACCACGCATGGTATCCATGAAAAATTTCAGTCTGGCTTTAAACCTATGCATAGTACTGAAACAGCCCTTTTAAGAGTTTTTAATGATCTGCTCTTAGCCGCCGATTCAGGCAGCCCAGCTGTTTTGGTGCTGTTAGATTTAACTGCTGCCTTTGACACTGTGGATCATAGTATCCTGTTGTCACGGCTTGAACAGTCCGCAGGCATTACAGGCTCTGCTCTTGCATGGTTCAGGTCTTATTTGACGGACCATAGCTTCTCAGTGCAGTTAGGTGTCTTCTCCTCTGCCAAAGCCCCTCTTACCTATGGGGTTCCCCAAGGCTCGATTCTGGGCCCCATCCTTTTTCTATTGTACATACTGCCCCTAGGTTCAATTCTTACAAAATATAATATCCCCTTCCATTGTTACGCTGATGATGTACAGATTTATCTGCCTCTCAATCAAAATGCCAACTCACTACAGCAGTTGAAGGACTGCTTAATAGAGATTAAATCCTGGCTGAGCCAAAACTTCCTCACCCTTAATGAGAGTAAGACCGAGGTCATCTTTTTTGGACCCCAACCAACAGTCTCCCCGGTTGATATTCTGGGCTCCCTCAATAAAAATATCCTCCCCTCTGTTATGAACCTTGGAGTGACCTTTAACAGCGCCTTTAAATTTGATAAACAGGTTAGCACTGTAGTCAAGACCTGCTTTTTCAAAATACGACTATTGGCTAAGACCAAGTCGTTTTTATCTTTGAAAGACCTAGAAAGGGTTATTAACGCCTTTGTTACCTTGAGACTGGATTACTGCAATGCTTTGTATGTGGGTATGGACCAGGCCTCAATTAGACGCCTCCAGCTAGTTCAGAATGCAGCTGCACGTCTTCTTATTGGCCATAAAAAGCGCGACCATATCACCCCAATACTGGCTTCATTGCACTGGCTTCCAGTTCGGTTCAGAATAGATTTTAAACTCCTTTTATTTGTTTTTAAAGCGCTAAATGGGCTGGCTCCTGCCTATATAGCCGAACTCCTCCATCACTACATTCCAGGCAGAGCCTTAAGGTTGGCTGATCAGCTGTTGTTGATAGTGCCTAAGACCAGGCTTAAAACCCGAGGGTATCGAGCTTTTGCAGCGGCTGGCCCTAGGCTCTGGAATACTTTGCCCCTCCATGTGAGGTCGGCCCAGACCCTGTTTTTTTTTTTAAATCAACACTTAAAACTCACTTTTTCTCTTTGGCTTTTATTTAATTATTTATTTATTTAGTTATTTATATATTCATTTAGTTCTTTATTTTAATATTTATAACATAACATAGGATTTCATAAAGTATTTTATACATTATTCGAATATAGGATTACTTAAAATATAGTACCTTATATTTCATCTTTTTTCCCTTTAGACCCTTGTGGTTTATTCTTAAAAATCCTTACCCTTACACACCCCCCATTTTCCCTCTGCTGGTCTATGGCCTTGTAGAGGGTAACGGGGTACAGAGTCGCTTAGATAAGCGGGGGAGTGCATCTGACGAAGAGATAGGTTGTTGTGCTCCCTATCTCTGTTTCTTATCCTATATCTAATAGAACTGCTCGGGTCTTGATAGATTGAGTGGGGAAGTTCATGAGATCTTTTTAGAGGGTTATCAAGAATAACTTTTATTCAATGACCTTTTCCCTCTCTGTCTGTGTCTGTGTATTCTCCTGTTCCGATTAATCCAGCCAAATCTTTGTTCTTGTTTTGTATCTATATCTACGCCGGGATCCGGAGTCGAGGCTGATCCTCTTGCTGTAGTCCTGTGTCTTGGATCCTCTATCCTGTGTTCTGGATTAAGTCGTGGACTTCGGGTCGTGGCTGAACCTGTCTCTGCGGTCCTGCCTTGGGTCTCGTCATGCTGCTTCCCTGATGGCTTCCACAGGATTGTAGCTGACATCCTCGTGGATTCATCTTCTTATTACAGACACATGCATTTCCTAACATTCGGCCTATATGCTGTAAAATGTATTATCTCTTCGATTTACACACGGCATCTATTGCACGTCTGTCCGTCCTGGGAGAGGGATCCCTCCTCTGTTGCTCTCCCTGAGGTTTCTCCCATTTTTTCACCTTAAACTGTGGGTTTTCTCTGGAAGTTTTTCCTTGTACGATGTGAGGGTCTAAGGATAGAGGGTGTCGTTTTTCTCATACTGATATTCTGAACAATCTGTGCTGTTGTATTTGCTGTAAAGTGTCTCTACTGTAGGCTATTTTTATTATATGTACAGCACTTTGGCTCGACCAAAAATCGTTTATAAATGTGCTATATAAATAAAACTTGATTTGATATATGCCTATAGTTTTGTGGTAACGTTCACGGGTTAGAGTTAGGCTAGCAACTCACAGCAGCAGTATGCCTACACTATTGTCATTAGTGGCGTGAACGTTACCACAAAACTATAGGCATATATATTATAGTTCATAACAGGTCATGTCAAAGCTATGAACTGCATTGTTGTAGTTTAGCTGCAATATAGGCTATATGTAACATCTAACATTTACAAAAGTCACCTTATTTGTGACCCGCTCTATCGAAATCAGTCGGAAGTCGCAACGGCTCATTTCAAAATAAACGTGGATTTGCGTAAAAAAATATTTTTTCGGGTGTTTTGTTTGATTTTAAATAAACAAGGTCTTGGTTTTCAGAATATGAAACTTTTATTTCCAAAATCACACCATAAATACATTTTTGAAGCTTGTAAAGGGAAGATGACAGGCACCTCTCACTCGCAATCTGCTCTTCCGCAGCGCCGCCCCCTCCCTCCAGCTGACATTATGAATGTACGTGTATAGTAATCACAAATAACACGGCAGGGTCCGTTACGGTTTGTTTTCATCTGGTTTCAATTAAACAAAGTCTTGGCTTTCAGAATATTAAACTTGTTTCGGCAAATTCAGAAGATAAATACAGCTTTGAAGCTTCGGCATAATTACAAGCGGAGAACGGTGTAACTTAACGTCACAGCAGGCATAACAACAGCCGGTGTTTCTCGTGAGGGTTTTCCCCGGGAAACAAACACAATACACACAAACGGAAAATTACACAAACACACACACACACGTATACACTAGAGATGTTAAGATTCACCGATTCGCATCGGTGCACCGGCATAAACGTTCAAGATGCGAGTGCACCGGTTGAAAGAGCGCACATCGGCTACAGTTTGGGTTGAACCGGGTTGAACTCGCGATGCATCGATTGCGTAGCGTCTTTGCATCGGTAAAAAAACGATTCATTCATATAAAATCCCCTCATCTTGTCAACGCTCAGCAGAGACGATCTTTGATATTTGCTTCGCCAATACGGAGGCCGAGAGTCTCAGTTATCAACACACACGGAAGTTGAGAAGAAAGAGAAACACAGCGCACCGAAAAATACCTACAAATCAAACGTTTGGAACACTTAGGATTGTTCAAGAAAGACGGTGTAATAGTCCTTTATGCTATATAGTTGACCGCAGGTCATGGAGGGTAATAAGGTATCCGTAGACCTTTGTATGAGGTATCTTTATTACTAAACAGGTCTACAGCCATGATACATAGATCCGTCCTAGATGCAGGCTTACATACACACAGTATCACTCCGCAGCCGCACCCTATCAGTAACGTCCTGATGGTATATGTGCGCGGCACTATATACTACAGACGGTCAACTTGAAAAATCGCTCGCAAATTGATAACGATGCCGAGCCGCTTTAAAGTACACAAGTAGTACGAGGAACTTAGCGACGCACATAAAGAGGCGACATGGGGTCTGCGGCTGAAAAGAGAAACCTGAAAGTTAGACATATGAGTTAAATCACTCAGTGCGGTGTTATGTCAGAGAGAGTGGTGTTTAGTTTACAGCAGCCTGTGACGGCCAATAATAATTTAAATGTCTTCCGTACTGTAAGCAGTTATGAAATACCTGTTTGTGAAAGGTTATTTGTATTCTTTATTGTTCATATAGAACCCACTGCTTTCTGCTCACTGGTGAGTTAGCCTATGAATGAGTGTTAAGCACATCAGGCTGGCAGCTGTATGGGCATTGCTCTATGGTAGCTGTTATTTGCACATTGTTAATCATGAGCAATGCATCCTTACATTGTTTAACTGTGAGGTGTTATACAATTGTACTTTACTCTGGAGAGCTTTTAAAGGTAAAAAAATAAACGGCATGATAGGATGTGCAGTACCAAATATGTAAAGCACTTTTTGTTAATGTATGATTTGCTGCATATAAGGAATAAAACAAAAATCCTCTGTCGTACCATATTGAAGTATCATTATTTTTGCATCGTGTTGAATCGCATCGTATCGCCCGAATCGCATAATGTTGAATCAAATCGTATCGAACTGTATCGCAACAGGGGTGAATCGTATCGTATCGCATCGCCTGGTGTTTCAAATGTATCGTTAATGTATCATATCGTGGCAACGTATCGAGATGCGCATCGCATCGGCCTCAGTGATGGAGATGCACATCCCTAGTATCCACATTTTAGACAGTCCATATTAATCCTCTCAGTAATATCCTACAGGAACAGGAATAGGATGAACCATGTACGTCCCAAACACCTGTGGAGATGGCCAGGGCACATTGTATTGTCCATATGCTGGTGCAAGAGCATTAACATAAAGTGGGTTTATGTGAAGCCCTACCAAACGATGAACAGGATGACCCAATGTCTCATAAGTCAGTGTTTCTCTGGGTCGTTTCTCTCTCTGTGACCTGCGTGGTTGTGTGTCAAAAGGGTCATTTTCTTGAACATTTGGCAGGTCTGCAGGCTGAACAGTTTGTGTTAGCTCTTGAGTGTCACTAGTGTTATTGTCCATAAACATCTGCATAGGATTCTCCATTCTGAACTCCTCTGCGTCAACGTCTAGTTGAGGCTGATGTGTTGTGTTAGGAAAGGCTGGAGGTGAAGCATCCTGCTCTTCAGACTGATGATGTTGGTGTCTCAACCTATTAGCCCAATAATACTGGTCCTCATCTGAGCTTGCTGACTCCTCTGTTTCACCTGGTTCAACATCCTGCTGTGCTTTCCTTTGCTTTCTCTGTGTTTGTCTTTGTACCGTGCTTTGTGCTGGATCCTCAAGTGGCAAAGCATTACATGACATCAACATGTTGCGATGGAGGATCCTATTTCTTCCTGTTCCATGTTCTGGCTTTACCTCATAGACCGGGCTGCTTTCTCCTTTCCGAGAGACTACAATGTGTATCTTATCTTCCCAGTATGAGCGTAACTTTCCGGGTCCACCACGTTCAGACATATTCCTCACAAGGACCCTGTCGCCTGGTGAAAGCACTGCACTTTGCCTTTTTTATCATAGCTTTTTTTCCCTCTTGCTGTAGTCTTTTGAATATTTTTGGATGCAATGTCATAAGCCTCTTTCATTTGTTGCTGCTATTTTTGAGCATACTCATGATGTGAATTACATCCTTCCCCATCATTTATCTCAAAGATGAAATCAATTGGCAGACGGAGCTTTCTCCCAAAAAGCAGATAGAATGGGGAATAACCAGTTGCTTCACTGGTTGTACAGTTGTAAGCATGTACCACTTTAGTTACATAGTCACTCCAGTTTCCCTTTTTCTCTTCATCCAAAGTCCGCAGCATTGAAAGCAAAGTTCGGTTAAATCTTTCTGCCGGGTTCCCCTGTGGGTGGTAGGGAGTTGTTTTTGAATGTTCGATTCCTGAGTACTTCTGCAGTTGTCTGAAAAGCTGGTTCTCAAATTCTCTATCATGATGTATTTTAGCAGGAAAACCACATTTCAATGCAAAATCATTAAAGATGTTCTCAGCTGCAGTTTTACCTGATTTGTTTCGGGTTAGATACGCCTGGGCAAATATAGTGAAGTTATCAATTATCACTAAAATATATTCATACCCTCCCTTGCTTTTTTCAAGGTGAAGGTAATCTATGGATACCATTTCAAATGGTGCTGTTGCAGGTACATGACACATAGGGGCTCTGACATGCACTGTAGGTTTTTTTTGGATGTTACATTTGCACACCTGAGTGATGAAAAACTCAATGTCTTTCTGCATTCCAGGCCAATAAAACCTGTCTTGTGCGAGGTGTAAAACTCGTTCCACCCCCAAATGACCCATTTCACAGTGAAGGTACCTGTACACCAGTCCTCTGTACTGCTCTGGAAGCACGATTTGCGTACATGTTGCAGTTTTGCGTTTCAACACACCCTCTTCTGAAACAAATAGTCTTTTCCATTCATGTAACAGTTGCTTAACTTGTGCTGTTTCCATGTTCATGAGCTTCCTGTCTGGTCTGTCTCCCAACTTCTTCAGGTTGAGTACACGGGATATGGCAGGATCTTGAGACTGGGCCTGCAGTAACTCCTGCTGCGATATTTTAATGTCAGGCTGATTATCTGCAGTTACCTCCTGAATATGTGGGCTGCAGGTTATAGCTGAGATCCAGTCCACCTCACACTGTTTTTGTGTCTCAGCTGCGTGAAGTATTGCACATAACACCTCAGGAGAGCATTGCTCTGTGCACTCCCTCATGTAGAAGTACATACTCGCAGGTATGCGGGACAAGAAGTTGCTTTTTCCTGGGCGGTATTTCAGAGTTATGTTGAAGTCAGCCAGCTCAGACACCCAGCGATGTCCAGTTGCGTTCAGTTTAGCTGTGTTCAGGACATAAGTGACAGGATTGTTATCACTGTATACCAGAGGTGGGGACTCGAGTCACATGACTTGACTCGAGTCGCATATTTTTGGACTTGAGACTTGCTTGACTAACATTGATAAAAGACTTGACTTGACTTTGACTTGGTATTCATGACTTGAGACTTGACTTAAGCTTGAGACAGATGACTTGAAAGTACTTGACTTTTTAAAATTAAATATTTGCGTTGGTTTTTGTAGTGAGATACTACGTTTAGTTTTTTCGAAACGTGATTGGGTGATTATAGCGCCATGCGCACAAACCTGGCAACCCTCTAGTAGGCAGGAGTGTCAGTTAACATGGCAGCGGCTAGCTTTACTCCACAAATAGTCAAGTTTGGATTCAAGGATTATGTTGTCGATGACGGTAATAAGAAGAGAACAGCGGTATGCAGGGTCTGCAGCATAAAGATCAGTGACAGGACCACCACAACATCCAACTTCATTCGTTACTACAAAAAACCCCACAGAGAAAGGTATGTGCATAATAATAATAATAATGCATTACATTTTTTATTAGAGCGCTTTTACAGGTGCTCAAAGCACTTTACAAGTACACATTACACATATTAGACATGTAAGAGTCATTACTGCGGACATTACCCACAGGAGCAAGTGCGGGTAAAGTGTCTTGCCCAAGGACACAACGGCCTGACCGAGACGGGATTCATGTGTTGTGTTAGCTAGAAAGCTAACGTTAAGTTTAAGCTACGTTAGACTTGGTTTCAAATCGATTAAGCAAAGAGAAGACAAAACGGTAAATGAACACTAGAACCGCCAAGGGATTTATTTAACCCTGATACTGACGGGCTGTCGGGAGAGAGAGAGGAAAAGAGATGCCTCGTTTATTTCCCCTGTGTTATTATCAGAAATTACTGTAAACTGTTGAATAATGTAGTTTGTTTAAATGTTTTAATTATGTTGTTTTTGTTTGTAGAAGTGCATCATTCCTTGATTTATTGTAAGATGAATCTGAACTTTTTGATCTGTTATGATGATACACTGAAGCTATTTCTAAATGAACCCAATTAAGTGAGTTTTAAATCGTCCTACTTAGTTTATAAGGAAATGATGAAGAGGAACAAATTAAATGATTTGAAAATTATATCTATGTAGGTGCTGACGCTGTTGGTGGTTCTAGTGTTAACAGAAATTTAAATTAAATATGTGTAATGGCAAATGCCATATATGATTTTCTTACCTGGAATTCTGCCTTTTTGAACAGACTTTTTGAGTCCTAGCTATATTGTCTGCAGTTCTGGGGTTAATATGAATCTAATATGATTGTCATCGGTCTAAATTAGATTTCAATGACTAACTGTGTATGTAATGAAGATCATAGTGTGGGTTGAAGCCATTTTCATAACCACTGTCTTTTAACTGATTTAAATGTGGAAACTGGGCTTATTCATCAGAATTTCGTATGACTTGACTTGACTTGCTTGACCTGAGCAATGACTTGACTTGCTTGACTCTCACCACAGTGACTTGGGACTTGCTTGATACTTGTAGGTCAAGACTTGAGACTTGCTCATGACTTGCACATACTCCCACCTCTGCTGTTTACTGTAACAGAAGGAGCATAAAACAAATAATCTCTAAATCTGTCTGTTACAGCTCACTTCAGTGCTAAAAACTCCAGTTTCCCTGAATGCAATCAATAGTTTTTTTCTGCTGGTGTCAATGTTCGTAGCCTATAACTCTTAGTTTGCCTTCCTGTCTCTGATATAGAACTCCTCCAAGCCCCTCTTCCGAAGCATCTACATGCAAGATGAATGGATCCTCAAACCTGGGGTAAGCTATTACCAGTGGGTTAGTTAAGACATCAACTAGATCAGGGGTACTCAAATACAAATCTTAAAGGTCCAAAAAAATTGTTTTCAATAAGACAAAGGTCCGTTTATTACGGTTATTCAAACTTTTAAACAATTGCAACAAGATTCTTAACACGAGGTTGCAAAAATAAAAATAATCTGTATGCAGCGGTTTTCATTGTTATTGTGTCTGTGCTTGATCCCTCAGAGTCGCAGTGTAAGAGCTGCAGTTATGAATAAAGGCAGCTGCACCCTCTTTCATTCAGCATTCCCATTATTGCTTTATAAATGTCTTGCCCCCTTGTGTGTCCACTGAGGTTCGTCAGGCCCAACACATCTTCAACAAACTCCCCCTTTGCCTCATCATAACAACTCACAAACACCAGCAACTGAGCATTGTCAGTGGTGTCAGTGGACTCATCCACAGCTAAGGAAATGCACTGTGCATTTTTTATTTCATCACAAAGCTGATTAATCAAATCACCAGCCAGTATTTATGTTCTTCTGGTTGCTGTGGAATCTGAGAGGGGGATTTGCTTGATTTGACTTGTTATTTCCTCTTTATGTTTGCCTTCAAACATGTTCTCCATCACATCAGACATGCATTATTTTATACTTCAGTTATTATCCAGAGGAAAGTCCTTAACTTCTGGCCTAGTTAAATCAAAGTGGTTACTTTTTTTTGGCTGGGCAGTGTAGTTTTACACACCGTCTTATTTGACTTTCTCAGGACTTAAAACTGTTTTTTGGGGGCAGACCCCCACAAAGAAAAAAATCTATTTACACACGTAAGGTCATCATCTTAACAGTTTTGTATGCTCATCCGTGAGCAGAGCATCAAGTTGACATGTCTATTACAGCTGAATGCGGCGATTACCATTCTGTTCAGCAAAACGCCTCACAAACGTATTAAGATCAACAGCTTTAGTGCGTTTTGATTCAATGCTGAGTACAGCCAAACTTGACAGTCTCTTCTCTGTCATTGTAGACCGCAAATACCTCATTCCTTCAGTACTTGGGTCCGAATGCTTCTCGTTTTGCGCCGTTCAAATGAAATCGCCGCCAATCATATTTCCACGCTCGCGCCAGGGCCGGGGGAGGGGTTACAAGACGTGCATCTTGTGCTGCATTCACTTGCACTCGGACATTAGAGACTTTCTCTCATAAATGTCCGATGAGCCACAACTTTTCTTTCAAACCACCCAGCTGCCACCCCGGTAGGTGAAACGAGGCTACTAGTAACCTACTAGCTACAGTACAGATTAGCTAGATGAGCTGTTAACTCTCGCTCTGACTTTTTTTTTTTAAACACACACACATTTTTCCCACCTGCATTCCGCGAAGACCCGCCCTACTGTGCCTCTGATTCGCAGACTGTTGGTGGTGGGAAAAAACGCTAACGGGATACTGAATGTGATTGGACCAAAGCAAGCGTTGACAGACACACACAGACAGTGGAACAGTCGTACATGCAGAGCGCTGTTTGCAGTGGACATAGCGGAGAATTTTGAGTCGTTGCGTTGTGGCGATGTCTCGCAGATAACACAGATAATACATATGAAAAGTATAATTAGCTGAGAGTCCAGAGACAGTTGTGGTTCGGTCCGGATCCGGATCGGAGTCCGGACTTTGAGGATGCCTGAACTAGATAGTCTAACCCCCTGATCGCACCGGAAGCGTCTGCGCTGCGCCGCGCTGCGACCTCCTCCTGCGTCATAACCCACCAGGCGCGTTTCAAAACGTTGCGGAAGCGGAGCGTCGTGTGTGCAGCCTCGCAGTTGTTGTTGATTTTGGAATATTTCCTGGACATTTGTACTTCTACAAGTAAGTAGGCTACGTAGTTAAATGGTTTATGTTTGTGTCTGTTTAAATCGTGTTTATTGTTGTTATTTCCTATGTTGTTGTGTTGTAGAGTACAGACACAGTTAATAATAATTGTAATATTCCAGTTATAAACAACATGAATCAAAGATGTGTTGCTGTATTTTAGTTGTAAAAAAATATGCATTCATCATCATAATTATTCTATATATATATAATTTACAGTGCCTGTAAACCGGAGGAGAACGCTGGCATGTATTCTCCTACTTGAAAGACTACGGGGGTGGGGGGAGGAGAAGGAGCTGGTTTTGGGTGCACCCCCTCAACCAGCAAAGGAGACAACAAGGTGATTTTCATCACTTCCTGCCTGCGCTGCGTCAAAAATAGGATTCATCCTATATTTTAGAAATTCCTTGCGGCGAGGAGCTTCTGGGACGCTTCGAGCCGCGGCGCAGCGGGTCTGGTGGAATAGCACCCATTGACTAGAGTGGCCGCGATCGCTAAAAACGCCGCAGCCGCAGCGCAGACGCTCCTGGTGGGATTAGGGGGTAAGGCAGGGATGGCAAACATACGGCCCGCGGGCAGGACCCGGCCCGGGAGGCATTCCAGCTTGGCCCACGGAGCTGAAGGACTTTGCTAAGTAGGCTATGAGAGGAGGGGAAAAAAACTGCTATTTTAAATCCGTCCACTAATGGCGCACTACCGCACCGGTACCAGTGAGAGCGCAGCCAGACTGTAAAACAAGTGATGAGTAAGAGTAGTGATTGCAGTCAATAACCTCTGACACCCTCATCCCCAAGTGTCCAGAAAAGTGGACACGGAGTGCTGAGTTTTCCAAGAAAAATGGACCGCATCCTATTTTTTTACAGAGGTAAATGGAAAACCTGTATGCTTGGTGTGTTCGCAGCAAGTTGCTGTGCCCAAAGAATATAATATTCGCCGCCATTATGAGACTCACCATGGAGAGAAATACGACTGCTTGCAAAGACAACGGAGAAAATAGAAGATAAATGACCTGCTATCAGGTCTAAAGAAACAACAGGCCGTTTTTACCCAGAGCCGAGATATAAGTGACGTAGCAGTGAAAGCCAGCTATCTCATCGCTAACGAAATAGCATCAGCCTCAAAGCCATACTCTGAGGGTGAGTTTGTGAAAGCATGCATGCTGAATACTGCAGAAATCGTGTGCCCTGAGAAGCGACAGGCTTTTGCCAACATTAGTCTAAGGAGGAATACAGTGAAGGATAGGATTGCCGATCTTTAAGCAGATTTGGATAGCCAGAAAAAAACAAAAGTCAAGTCATTCGTAGCATTTTCAGTTGCAATCGATGAGAGCACTGACAGTACAGATGTTGCTCAACTGGCCATATTCATTTGTGGTGTTGATGAGACTTTGACGGTCACCGAAGAGTTCCTTGAGTTGGTTCCTATGACAGACACCACTAAAGCGGATGACATTTTTAGCGCTCTCGTTGAAGCACTGGACAGGGTCGGAGTGGACTGGACCCGTGCTGTCAGTCTGGCTACAGACGTCGCACCATCAATGATCGGGAAAAAAGCAGGTGTTGCGAAGAAATTCAGGGATAAAGTACAAGCAGCAAATGGAGGAGATCGTTTTTGGACATTCCACTGTATTTTGCACCAGGAGGCATTGTGTTGCAAGACGTTAAAAAGGGATCACGTCATGAAAGTGGTTGTGCAAACTGTTAATTTCATCCGAGCCAGAGGGCTGAATCACCGTCAGTTCAACAGCCTCCTCAGTGATAAAGACATCACCTGTAGCCTACCATATTTGTAGATGTGTAATGTGTAGCATTTTAAAGTTGGAATGAGGTTTCTGAGTGAAAGTATGAAGGAACAGTTAGCAGTTGAAGTCGCATGAAGATTTTTAAGTCTGAAGAGTTTCTCCATTGACTTCCATGTTAAACATTTGATGAATTATGGGATATATCCCTGGAATGATGAAAGTTATGAATGTGAAAAGTAATAGCCATTGATTTCCAATCGAGCTGAAAGTTTTGATGTTTGAAAGGAGTTTCTGCGATGTGGAATGTGGGAGCAGAAGAGGTGCAAAAAAAAACGGCGGAATAATAAAAATAAAGAATTTGTGCGTAGAAGAACAAGTAGTTGGAATGCTGTATCAGTACAAGTACAGACCTGGGCGGTGGACTTTCATGGACGCCGGACCCGGAAGTGCCCGCCAACGAGAAGTCCTCGTCATCCTCCTCCCTGGCAAACGGAGCCATCCGCCCCGCTGGAATGGCGAACGTGAATGGCACCGCCTCGGCCATATCCTGGTCCCCCAAACCAAACACTCAGAGGTGGTGGGGATAGGCCCGGGTCTCTAGAAGTGGCGACTCCATGAAGGTATGATAACTCTTTCTTCTTCTTTCAAACGTTTTACTTTCTCTGCTTCAGTTTGTTGCTCGCTCGCTGAAGAGAAAAGGATGACCGTCAGGAGGCGTGGCCGCCTTATATACGGTGGGCTTGCGCACACATTCAGGTAGGCCCGCCCTGTTAGAAGTATTTGTTTCTCTCGCGTCAGGAGAGAAGCTTAGAATAAAGAGACCAATGGAGTCTCTGGCATAAGGTTCAAATGGGTTACTATTTTAAAGTGTCAAAAACAAAGTGACAGTAACAGACTGGAACAAGAAAACCAGTGTTTTTGTACCTATATTACTACCAAACAAAGTAGGCATTTTCTTTGTGCCACTGCATCTCACAAATAAACAAGGACATTTAATAATCAGACCCTGCAATAAAATAAATCAAGTTTCCCTTTAGTTTTTCAAGTAACTCAACTCAAACTCACTAGTCACTCACTCAGCATCATCAGACAGGTTTTTAGGAATATGAGAATGTCCACATTTCCAGGTATTTATAAGCTGGGATGTTTGGGCATTTACAATATCCCCTGCTCTGGAAAAATTATCTCGCTTGGTACTGATGTTGCTGGGACAGCAGTGGTCGCGTTAACCGAATATTTTATTTATCAATGACGGAAAAATCTGAAAGCAGTCTGTCATTTTGACAGATTAGAACAAACTCGGAACAGCGCCAACGTTTCCCCGCAGCGAGGCTCTGGTGTTATGCCGTGTTATGCATGCCCTCCAAAAGGAAATGATATAGTTTCCAAACCGTACTTTGCCGTACAGATCAATACATGTCTGGGAGGTTTTGCTTTACGCTGTGCGCGCTCCCGCGAGGTGCATGCACACACGGCATAACACCGCCCCCCCACCCCCCCGGTTGACAGTTCACGAGCGTGCTCTCTTGTGAACAGTTCAGACCCGACGGGTAATAAGGGATTATGACGGACATTTTACGATCCTGTCTGTCAAAATGACGGACAGCGAAAAAGTCTAACGCCACCTCAGTGGGATGGAGAGATATGCCTTGGCCATGGGTGACAGCAGTGGGTCAAACTGCATTGTCTCTCCACCACTTCAAAAACAATACAGTTTTTGCCAAGAAGGTGAGGCTTATTGACAGGGCGAGATATAAATATGTCAATGTCTCTAGGTGTGTAAATGTAGCACTGTAAATACGATATCCTTTTGTGTTCTGTTGTTTTATGTTCATGTTGTAACCTACTTGCTGCCATGTTGGACAGGTCTCTCTTGAAAAAGAGATCGATTATCTCAATGGGACCACCTGGTTAAATAAAGGTTTAAAACAAAAAAAAGTATTAAAACATTTTTTTTTTTTAAATAAAATTAATTAAAAAAAATAAATCGCGGTAGATTTTGTCAGTCTCACGACGGTATTGGGACGTTTATTTACCGCGATACCGCGTATATCGTTACATTAGTTACTTTAATTAAATAGCGTGGTAATGAATCAAACAGAAGGTAATTGGGGAGAGAGAGGCTGCAGCTCCCTCTCGCAGTCCGGGCCGTGGAAAAGAGACCTGAGCCACATTCGTCCTTCCCGCTTGCATCCCCCTTCGCTCCTCCTCTCTGGGGGCTGTGACGTAATCTTCCGCCCTCCTTTCACCAATGTCCGATATCGCACATAACAGAGGATTTAGACGTTTGTATATTAATTGTACAGCTTTACACGTCTTTTCTCCTCATACTCTCTTTCATGACTTTTTATTTAATGCATTTTATCGGCTACAATCGTTTTTCTCGTAAAACCCGAAGTCAAGCTTACTGTTGGTATTTCGGAGATCCCTTCCGGAATAGCTTTTCAAAATAAACTTTAGCCACAGACGAATGCTAACCGGAAATATTTTCACAATAAAACAGTTATAAAATTACTGTATGTTTGAACTATATTATATCATTAAACATTGATTTTAATTTCTTACTGCCCCGAGGGGCCGGCTATGTTTATAGATATCTCAGTCGGTGAATGCTCGCATAGTATGGTTAAGAGGTAGTACCCATAGAGTCCAGTAGAGGGCGGAGCCTGTGTAAGATATAACCTCTTTACCTTTCCTCCACACTGTTAGGCAATTGTATGCATTTTTTTATTCTAGTATCTGTTACATATTTTACAAACAGGTGCAGAACAGTGAAGCCCATGCACAAGAACAAAAAACTGCATTCCTTCAAAAATGAGTCTCCACAGATCCCTGTGTTAAAAGGTCCAACTTTACAACAGAAATAAACATGTTTACTAATGACCCTGAAACCTTGAAAATATACAGTCTGTGCTTTTTGTGCAAGTCTGTGGCCATGTGAAGTTTGTCTGTGCCTTTCATAAGTGGAGCCATGTTTGGAGCAGACAGCCTCAGAGCCTTATTATGGATTAGGTGTGTTGTAGTTGAGAAAGATACATTTATTGATTTTTTAGAACCATGGTCATTCATAAGGTCAAGCTTTACCTCAAGTAAAACACATTAACAAGATTATCATCACCTCGCCCAGGTCTGGAGTCAAAATGACTGCACGCAGGTTATTATATTCCTATTTAATATTGTTCTCTTTGTGCAGGTTCCCGTTGTGTTGTTCAATTTGTAGGTGATTTTAAAGAGCTCACACAGCAGAAGATCTTAGAGTAGCCCTCTTCCTGCTATTTTTGAATAATGTAAGTGCCTTGGCTCAGTGCTATCACGCAGATGACAACCTGCTTTGATATTGTGTGTGCAGCAGGACCATTCTTCATGTACCTTTCCTGTCAAAGATAAGGCACGCTCAGTGGGCTCAGAGACACCGGCATCAAATGATTAATTAAGAAACACTTCTTTCAGAGGCCGGCATTTCAATTACAGTGTTTGCAAACTTTAACTGCTCAGTGAGGTTCATTCGGTCCACATACTGCACCCATTCCAATGCACTGCATCAGGACATGCAGTGCATTGGAATGGATGAGGTGACGATAAACATTGTTCTCCTGTCATTTTGGGGACTTCACTCTGATGAAAGCTTCAAATGCACCTGGCAGGTTTTCCTGAAAAACACGCACGTCCAAACCAAACAGGGCCGATACTGCTGAAGGTGAGCACCAGAGGTGGAAGAAGCAGTGGCGGTCGGCCCATAGGGGCGACGCCCCACTTCTTCCCACATTCTAGATTGTCATTAAAAAATATTTACATTTTTAAATTACATTCTTTCTTTTTTAAATGAACAAGGTACATATGTGAACTGCTCTATCGAAATCAGTCGCATTGACCCGAAGACACATTTTGAGTTGTATACACTGTTGGAAAGAGGATATTCCTAGCTTTCTAATGATATCAGGATTGTTGTTGTACTCCAAATATTAAGCAAAATATGTCACATTATATAATGACTGTCACCGAGTCATCATTTTGAGAAAAAGGCCTTCAAAGTTTCCTCTTCTCTGGAATCCATTGATCTGATAGATTATTAGCAGAGCAAATGATCAAAATAGTACAGAGGGAACATATATTCATTTGGATTACTGGTCTGGGGGAAGCTCGCGCGCGTGTGTGTTTGTCACCCGGGGAAACCACTCATGAGAAACACCGGCTGTTGTTATGACTGCTGTGACGTCAAGTTACTCCGTTCTCCGCTTGTAATTATCATCTGAATTTGCCGAAACAAGTTTAATATTCTGAAAGCCAATACTTTGTTTGTTATAAATCAGATGAAAACAAACTGTAACGGACCCTGCCGTGTTATCTATGATTACTATACGCCAGGGGCGTCGCCTGGACCTGGAAACATTCGGGGCTTAGCCCACAGTGGTGGCGTTACAGTCGAATTTTCTACTGCAAGATCATTGCACAGGGCCTTGGTCTTGTCATAGACCTCATGTGCTTTCTCGTTACTTCGGTGACTTTTCAGTGTGTTCTCAACTGCTGTTTTGTAATCTACTGCCTGCACCAAGTCAATTGTTTCTTTCTGCAGGTATTTGTGCAGGCTCTGAGTGGTTGAGAGCCGTGTCTGGAACATGACAAGCATGTAGATGGTACTGAATGTTCAAAGCTTGCTTTCCAGTCCCTTTGCTAGAGGGGCTGAAAGGCTCCCTAAAGTCTTGATCAAAGCAGGGAGGTTTTTGACATGCCCAGCGAACAACAGTTGTTTGTCCCCTACCTCTAGCTGTTTCTGAAATGTTTGCAATCTCTGATGGTGGACAAGAGATGTGGAGAAGAAAGAGTAGAGACACTCCAGGAGATCAACGCAGGTATGTGAGTTTTATATGAGTTTGTATAAGTTAAATTATTTCACATTGCTTGTGAAAAATATACTACCACTATACGATCACTGATGTTTTGTTGTTGACTGGACACTTATTTTGTAAAAGAGATAGCATGTGAGGATCTCTTAAGCAATGCAGCTCACGTGTCCTTTTTATATGCTGTCCATTGAAATGCAGGAAAGTAATGAGCTCCGAGTGATCTGTTGCCGAGGGGACACTACACCGGAGTTACATAAGCAGAGATAAACTGCTATTTTGGGGGGAACTCACCTCCTCTGGGGTCCCCCAGGAAGAATTTTTTTAAATATTGAAGTTAAAAGCATCAATCTTGTGCACTTTGAGAGCAACATTAAGAGATATGGATACATCTCTCAACACCCATATGTAAAAAATAATAATCTCAGAATCAGAAAGGGGTTTATTATTTAAAAACACTTCATTTTCCAATTAAATCATAAACTATGTCAAATTATTAGAAGTTGTTAGTAATCAGATTAAACAGAAAACAGGGATGGAAGGAGGAAATAATAATCCCTCATCACTTGCAGTTTCCCTCATCACTTGCAGTTTGCGGTTGAAATGATCTCTTTTGCAGGCCAAACATGCTGGATGGAAAGCAGTGGTGTCTCACTTGCCTTGGCCCTGTATCTGCAGTCCCTAAATCAGTCATGTTACCCATTGACTCTTGTCTGTTCTGGTGTTCCTGTTCATTGTTGTCTCCATTGTCATTCTTGTCTGTTGTATCTCCTTCTTGTGTGTCCCTTTCTCCTGTTCTCCTTTCTTCATCCTCTACTCTGTGTGGCTCATCTGTGATGACTGTGTAGGTAAACACAAACAAGTATTGTAAGGGAAACTTCTGCAGCAATGGAGAGTCAGGACTCAGAGAGACACGAGGAGAGTTGGAGCTTTGATGTCAAACACTGGTAGTTTATTACAAGCATCGGCCGGAGAATTCATATCACAAGTCACAGCAGCAAAAGGTTCTGACTGCACGGGTGGGTTGTCATGTCAATTCTGATCAGCCTATCTCTCGATAGACCTTTTTAACTAGTTTACAGAGAGTCAACTCACATATTGGGGAAAGGTATACGTGAACACCTGGAGACACTGAATCACTTATCTGACTCATTGGCTCTGTGACCGAGAGTTGACCGGTCATAAAACAGGTAATGTCAACAATAGCTGAGACTTCCCATTCCTTAAGACAGATAACAGACTTAGGGTTCGTCGTAAAGGTCAACAGGCAGAAAGGTTAAATATCTATAGAGTAAAGACAAAATTATTCCCTCACAGTCCACTCTTTTTATCATCTTTGATAACCTGAAAACATTAGTCTAATACTAATTTGGTCAATACTTAAATCAATAGGCGTCTTCAGATTTGAGTGTGGTCTTACACAACATCAATTACATCACAGAGTAGAATAAGATTGAAACATTCAACCACAATGATTGATACAGATAATCACAATAGAAAATCATCTCTCATCAATGTTTGGATCATCTGTTGTCAAAAGCACAATAATGAACACACATAAAACACAGATGCATAATAGCAAAAACATCTTCTTTAAAATAATATGTTAACATGTAACCATTAATTGATCTCACTTATCAAACTATAAAATCAAAACCAGCTTGCAGTTTAAAGATTTACTTTAAGGCAATCACTAGTCAAATGCATTTAAAACATAGGATCATAAGAGATCCAGGTGAGGTATAAAATCAGGATCATAACAGATCCAGCTGAGGTGTAAAATCACAGTTAAGGTATAAAATTCACAGTGGTGATTTGATCAATTTGTAATCTGCAAAGTCACAGTGTCCTCAATTTTAGGATTACTTTACGTTTACTTCATTACATATTAAATCAAAAGACTATGGCATGATAACATAATTACATTACTTCAACTATCAATCATTATGTCATTTCAAAATCTGAAGGTTAAACAATTCTCAAAATGTTTAACAATCTGAAAAGGAAAAGTTAGGCAAATATTCAAAGACTTTTGTAAAAACCTGGAAAGGAAAGTTTAAACGTTTAAAACTTGAACCATTATTTTAGGTCTGTCTGTGCATGGGTAATACGTTGAAGAGTAGTGTTGTTAAACCTGATTGCTGGACAATTAAGGATATTAACATTATTTGTTATAATATTAGAAATATCTTATTGTTCAATACCAGAGATGGGGTCGTTACTAACAAAAAGTAATATATTACATATTACATATTACTTTAAAAAAAAAAAGTAATATATTACACTACTTCGTTACTCTCTACATAAAGTAACTCGTTACTTTACTCGTTACTTTACTCGCAGGGCCGGCCCGTCCCTCCCTGCAGGCAGATCACGCAGACTGCTAAAGTTTCAAATGTTCTCTTTAGTTCAGTTTCCATTGTTGCATAAGACTGATCCAGATCCTGAATGTTTTCCTATCTGACCATGGCTGTCCTCTGTCTTCTGCTATCTGTATATTTTGCGCAGTATATCTCTGCTCACGCTGTTGCGTCGGCGTGTTCTCCTGCGTGTTGGCCATGTGTTGCACTGGAACCAGACACCGCAAAGACTTCAGCCGAGCACGTACGAACTGCGCATGCGTGAGTGGCAATAACTCTCCTTACCAGCAGGCGGCGGTAGTGTGTATTCGTCATTCAAAACAAGCAACAACCGGAAGACAGAGAAGAAGAACAGACTACGTGATATAAACTAACAACAAATAGCTGTGCGTTAGCTTCACCTTAGCATGTGTTCTTTGCAGGTGTTTGTTGAGGTGTTATTATGACTGATTTTAGTAAGTAACGAAGTAACGCGTGTCGGGGCAATGTTAGTAACTGTAGTGTGATTACTGAATTATAAAACTAGCGCGTTACACTACTCAGTTACCTACAAAAGTAATATTATTACAGTAACGCGTTACACCCAACTCTGTTCAATACCTTATAATCTGAAAATATCAATTAATTTATTTTGTTTAGTGTGAAAGTGTAATCTGATCTGACAAAATATATGTATCACCACTATTTAACACATGTCTGTTCATCGGAAATATAAGAACAATCATTAATTGTACATCTGTAAACATCTGGTCATTCAATTCAAATGTTATCTTTGTACGAGAGCTGGAAGAACATGTCCTCCTGACTCGTTCTCCTCCTCTCTTTATGACACAGAGTGTCTGGTGTGTAAAGGCATCCTGATACTGTAGATTAGCACTGAGGTGCTGATTGGCTCAAAACTCTTCTTCATCAGAGCGCCATATTTCAACCCCCCCAATTGCTCTGCTTTTGTGTGGCTCATTCAGTGAGCACTGTAGCTGATCCCCCCAGTGAAACGGAGGCTCATCTGCCTGCATTCCTTCTGCTATCTGCTTGAGAGCAGTGCAACTGCCTATTCCAAGTGGCACATCCAGATGCCCCCCCCCGTGATGGGAGAGGTTAGGAAGACATCTGCTCCTCCAGGAAACATGGAACCTTGTATGAAGCCTCTGAAGCCCTCGCTCGTCTTGCAGGGTTGTCTGTTTGAGCCCCCCGAGCAGAAAGATGAAGAAGCATCCCATCTCATCAGAAAGTTGAAGATTAGAATCCTCTCATCTCGAACGACCTCGTGCCTCCTTGCCCGTGGCTGGGGTGCTCTCTGCAGCCGGAGAGTGTGATCCTCTCTCTCTGACCCTTGGCCTTCAGAGCTGTCCTAGTTAATGGGTTAACACTTGATAGGGATGTTTTCCTGAGTGAAGACAACTCAAGGTAATGGATTAGCACATTATCATTCAATTACAAAAATAGGATAGGCCCCTCAGAATTATTTGGGAGCCTTCCTAACACATGCACATGCATACATTTAAGGTTTGTGTTAGTCATTTAACATGCAATAATCATATACTCATCAGTCCAAAGCAGAGAAATGTTATTTTGAGTTAAAGGTGAGCTTGTCCCTGTGGATATAACCCCTTCTCAATGATTCTAAATGTTATATTAATTCACCATTTACCGTTTGATAAAAGATTAGTTTATCAGAAATACATTTGAAATAAATGTTCCAATATGAAATCAATTACTCAATATAATTTACTCTCCCCTCCCTTTTCTTACATATGTCACATAGTAATAACAACGTAGGAGTCTATTTAAACATGGTATCGTCTATAAGCTATTAATAGACAAGACGCAGTATCAGTATGCGACTCGCAAATATCTCTTCTCTCTTTCCTATCCCTCTCTTCCCTCTTCTCTCTATTCTCTCTTCCACATCTCTCTCTCTATTCTCTCTTCCTCATCCCTCTCTCTTCCTCATCTCTCCCTCTTTCCTCATCTCCCTCTTTCCTCACTTCCCCATGTCTTTTTCTTCTCACTTCCCCATGTCTTTCTCTTCTCACTTTCCCATGTCTTTCTTCTCACTTTCCCATGTCTTTCTTCTGTCACTTCTGTTAGATATGAAATAAAACATACGAGTCCATGTAAGCATGGTATAGATCATAATCCATTACTCGAGAAGACTCAGTATCACCTCTGCGCAGCTCACAAAAAACAATTGTGAGAAACATATATTATGCAGGAAATGCATACCTTTGTTAAAAAAAAAAAAAAGCATAGCCGATTCAGGAGGAAAAGCTTCAACCCCCTTAACATCTGAGTTACCACCGAAGGCATAGCATGAATGATATTGGGCGTCTGAAGGTGTCATTACTGAGAAATGTCAAACAAATTCAAAACCTTACATTTGAAAACAGGTTTGCATTCCTCCACTTAAAGTGACGTTATCATTGGAAACAATAAAAACGAACTGTTTTGATGTAGAATCTATCAATTGAATCGTCAGAGCAGAACAGAATGGTTGTATTGTAGCCTGAGTTTCGTGCAGCCTCTAGTTTTACCAGGTGGAAACATGGTCCATATAATGTGAAGACATGCAGAATTAGACAGTAAGAGGCACCTGACATTAGGCCTATACTAAAAATAGTAGGGGCTTTTAACAGCTTGCCAACTTACAGGCATCCTCTGCATAGCAGTATGAATAGCCTTAAAAAACAAACAACCCACTCTGTGGTAACGAGAGTCATATTTCTGACCCAAATGCCCTAAGTGAAGCCGTTAGTCTCATCTGACTGACCCAAGGGTTGGTGCTGGTGTGACAGGGAGTCTTCCAAGTGTTCAAAGCAGATGTCAAGCTTTCAGTTCATGGCTCGATGGGGGGGAGCAGACCCACGTGAGACAGACCCACGGCTGTAATGTTCAGTTTGAGGAGCGTCATTCTCTCTGGGAGCAGGAAATGGTGTCCATTCTCGGACCAGACCATTAATGTCATGTAGAGCAGCCATAGCATCTCTGTGACTGCACTCAGCCGGACTGTAGCAGGGCAGAACTGGGTGACTCTTAGTGAAGCCGTCTAAGGCCATAGACAAAATGGAACCACGTACTAACAAAAAGGACACAGGGCCATCAATGTCTCTCTTTACCATTGGCCTAATCATAAAACAAATCAGTGGGAAAAATGTGGAACACTAATCCATCATGTGAAATGTTGAGTTAATTTAAATAATTACGTATGGGTTGAAATCAAATTAACATTAACATTAGAACTAAAGTCAGTTAAAATTGGACTTGCACGGATCAGAATCTAATCAATACACCATTTTCCCAGCTCTGTAATGAAAAGGATAACAAGCAGGGATGCAAACTTGTCACCTTTCGGCGAAATTCGCCGTTTTGAATCCAAAATAGGTCGTTTGTGTGATTCATGTAGATCTGCAATAAAATATTTTTTTGGGGTATGGGGGGGGTCTGGGACCCGGAGTAATCTGCGGCCGCGAGCTGTTATGTGCCATCATGACACGCATGGTGTGCTTTTTTATATATTATAATGAATGCTCGAGTCTTCCTGCCTGTCGGCTCTGCTCATGGATGTATAATAAGGCTCTGCTGCTCCGCGAAGATGGTCTAGCTTCAGCAGCCACATTACCTGCGGGTGCGTTCGTTAATATTAACTGTGTGGTCCGGAGTCACTGTGGCACAGACTGGACCGCTGGTGAACAGCTGTTAGAACGGGGCGTTCAGGTGTTCAGAGCAGAGCTCCCTGTCGGAGCGGCAGAGCGCGATGTGAACTAAAAAATGTTTCTGTCGCAATATTATTTAAGGAATCGTTGAGCTAGCTAACTAGCATACATTGTCACTATCTGCTAACGTTAGCTTTAGCCTTCGTTTTCTAATAGTTTTTTTTTTTTTTTCATAGGCTATAAACGGAGGTGGTATAAGTATAGATATTGTACTTGAGTAAAAGTAGAAGCACTCAGATCTTGTACTTGAGTAAAAGTAGAAGTACCAGAGTGTAGGAATACTATGTTACAGTAAAAGTACTGCATTCAAAATGTTACTCAAGTATAAAAGTATTCTCATCAAAATATAGTGAAAGTAGCGACAGTAAAAGTAGTTGTTGTGCAGATTGGTCCATTTCAGAATAATATATATGATATGTTTTATAATGATTGATCATGAAAGTGTTCTCAAAGCTGGTAAAGGTGCAGCTAGTTTGAATGACTTTGTAGACTGCAGGGTAGCTTGTGGATTTACTCCAGGTGGAACTAAAGTCTGATTTAACACTTGATTATATTTCACATCATTCATCCAGATCTGTAAAGTAACTAAAGGTATTAAATACATGTAGTGGAGTAGAAGTATACCATGTACCTCTGAACTGTAGAGGAGAAGAAGAACAAAGTAGCAAAACATTTAAATACTTAAATAAAGTACAAGTATCTCAAAATTGTACCCAAGTACAGTACTTGTTGAGTTTATGAACTTAGTTACCTAACACCAGTGGCTATACAGATAGAAAGACTAAGCCTTGCACAGAGGCATGAAAATACATTTTCAAAATGCTCAACAGTGCTGCCAAAATTATAAACTGACTGCTACACAATTAAAATAAATGCTTTTATATATTTCTATTAAATGTGACTCTTTAGCGTTTCTGTTATTATGAACACTGCTGCTTTAGTTGTTTTAGTTGCTCTGTCTGTTCGCATTTGGAAGTCTCATGATTTATTGTGTGGGCCTGTGAAGGAGAGGCCCAGGGAAAACAACATCTATCTTGGAACTGCAATTACACTGAATAAAAATATAAATGCAACACTTTTGTTTTTGCTCCCATTTTTCATGAGATGAACTCAAAGATCTAAAACATTTTCTATAAACACAAAATAACCATTTCTCTCAAATATTGTTCACAAATCTGAAAAAATCTGTGATAGTGAGCACTTCTCCTTTGCCGAGATAATCCATCCCACCTCACAGGTGTGGCATATCAAGATGCTGATTAGACAGCATGATTATTGCACAGGTGTGCCTTAGGCTGGCCACAATAAAAGGCCACTCTAAAATGTTCAGTTTTATCACACAGCACAATGCCACAGATGTCGCAAGTTTTGAGGGAGCGTGCAATTGGCATGCTGACAGCAGGAATGTCCACCAGAGCTGTTGCCCGTGAATTGATTGTTCATTTCTCTACCATAAGCCGTCTCCAAAGGCGTTTCAGAAAATTTGGCAGTACATCCAACCGGCCTCACAACCGCAGACCACGTGTAACCACACCAGCCCAGGACCTCCACATCCAGCATGTTCACCTCCAAGATCGTCTGAGACCAGCCACTCGGACAGCTGCTGCAACAATCGGTTTGCATAACCAAAGAATTTCTGCACAAACTGTCAGAAACCGTCTCAGGGAAGCTCATCTGCATGCTCGTCGTCCTCATCGGGGTCTCGACCTGACTCCGGTTCGTCGTCGTAACCGACTTGAGTGGGCAAATGCTCACATTCGATGGTGTCTGGCACGTTGGAGAGGTGTTCTCTTCACGGATGAATCCCGGTTTTCACTGTTCAGGGCAGATGGCAGACAGCGTGTGTGGCGTCGTGTGGGTGAGCGGTTTTCTGATGTCAATGTTGTGAATCGAGTGGCCCATGGTGGAGGTGGGGTTATGGTATGGGCAGGCGTATGTTATGGACGACGAACACAGGTGCATTTTATTGATGGCATTGTGAATGCACAGAGATACCGTGACGAGATCCTGAGGCCCATTGTTGTGCCATTCATCCACGACCATCACCTCATGTTGCAGCATGATAATGCACGGCCCCATGTTGCAAGGATCTGTACACAATTCCTGGAGGCTGAAAACATCCCAGTTCTTGCATGGCCAGCATACTCACCGGACATGTCACCCATTGAGCATGTTTGGGATGCTCTGGATCGGCGTATACGACAGCGTGTTACAGTTCCTGCCAATATCCAGCAACTTCGCACAGCCATTGAAGAGGAGTGGACCAACATTCCACAGGCCACAATCAACAACCTGATCAACTCTATGCGAAGGAGATGTGTTGCACTGCGTGAGGCAAATGGTGGTCACACCAGATACTGACTGGTTTTCGGACCCCCCAGACCCCCCCAATAAAGCAAAAATGCACGTTTCAGAGTGGCCTTTTATTGTGGCAAGCCTAAGGCACACCTGTGCAATAATCATGCTGTCTAATCAGCATCTTGATATGCCACACCTGTGAGGTGGGATGGATTATCTCGGCAAAGGAGAAGTGCTCACGATCACAGATTTTTTCAGATTTGTGAACAATATTTGAGAGAAATGGTTATTTTGTGTTTATAGAAAATGTTTTAGATCTTTGAGTTCATCTCATGAAAAATGGGAGCAAAAACAAAAGTGTTCCGTTATATTTTTGTTCAGTGTACTTATCTTAAAGAGATTGCAACATTATACTCCTTTAAAAAAAATTGCTCAATTCATTTAACACATTTATTATGCACACAATAAAAACCTCAACAAATATATTGATCCTGGCTTAACCAGCGACCTTTACTCTATTGTTCATAAGCTCAGTAGTTTAACAAGTATTAGAATTGTAGTAATGTCTGTAGACCAATTGTACTAGAAATAATTTGAAACAGTTTAATAAAGAATGTTAAACTATATTTAAAACTGTAATTGAACTTCAACTTATATCAATTATCTGATTCCAGTGGCCAGTTGGAATAGACAATCAACAAAGTTTCCATTTTGCAGCAACAGCGCAAAAGGTTTCAACCACAATTAGTATTATGTCTGAGTCTAGTTCTGTCTTATCTGCTTTGTTTCGGAATGTGTTCAATACATTACGTTTTTTTTTTCATTCATTATCACCATAGATTAAGAATAATTGAAACAAATAATACAACATTAACCTAATTGAGCAGACAGATTTTTTGCAACCCTGATCTCCTCAGGCCGGTATTTACGACCAGCAGTGATGCCTCTGAGGGTCTCAGGGTGTAAGACAGATGCAGGACATAAAAACACTCTTTTGCTATTTATTCTCATTTTGCAGCACATTTGCAGCACATTTATACTATAATATATAATTTTGCTTTACATCTTTACATTATTTATTTTTCTCAAGTCATTTACTTTTGGTGAGATAACTAAAGTTTAGTTCATTTTACCCTGGCTATGGACTGATTCATTATTCACACACCTGCTCGCTCGTCGCTGCCTACTCGCTCGTCGCTGCTTCGGACCGGAGGTTTGTGGAGGTGTTGTGAGGGCTCGTGTTCGCTTGTCGTGTGCTGGGAGCGGAGGAGGATTGTCACGGAGGAGGGCCCGTGTTCTGCTGGATCGGAGGCCTGCTCTGGTGCCATCCACCTGTCTTGGTTCCGGTGTGAAGGCCTGCTCCTGCCTGTTTCTGCTTCTACGGGTGCGAAGGCCTGATCTGAGATACTGTGGAGAAACCTGGAGAGTTGCTACGCTGCTGCCTCCCTGCCTAGTTCTTGCTGCTGTCCTGGCGTGGTTCTTGCTCCGGGAACAGCGTGGATACTGTTGTGCTGGTCTGGGAGAATGGCGGGTGTCGTGTTTCTGCTGTGCCTTTTTTTGGCTGTGCTGGACAAGGAGAAGATCGCTAGTCATCCTGAAAAATCTAATGGATTCGGGTATGTTCTGCCGCCCGCAGTGGACATCCCCTGTACAGTTTCGGAGGTGTTGCACAAACAATTGCTGGTTGCACTGTCGCGGACATTCATTTCGGAAAATGTTTGTCTTTCTCACATGCCTGCCACGATGGTCCTTCAAAATTGTTTTTTAAACTCTAATCTCACTTTCGCGAAGTTTGCTGGTGACTCTAGAACAGCTGACAATGTATGTGTGTTGATTAAGAGGAAAAGGTGCTTGATATTTTTATTGTTGTTACTATCAGGAAATGTACAGCCAAATCCAGGTCCACCTAGCAGTATTAGTCAAATAGCTACTCCTGCTGATTTTATATCTAGATCTGGGCTAGGTTTAATTCATTTAAATGTGCGTAGTCTGTTACCTAAATTAGATTTTGTCCGTATTTGGGCGAGTTCGACTGATGCTGATGTCATTGTCCTATCAGAAACGTGGCTAGATAAATCCATTTTGGCCTCTGACATTTACATAAATGGTTACAGTGTATATCGTACTGACCGGCCTAAAAAAGGTGGTGGCGTTGCCATTTATGTGAAAAATAAGTTTTGTGTAACTAATATGGTTTCCAAATCTGTTAGTAAACAGCTAGAATTTTTAGCCGTGAATATTGAGGTAACAAAGGGTCAACAGGTCATGGTGGTGGGCTGCTACAGGGCCCCCTCGGCTGTCAATGACTCTTTATCGTCATTGGCAAAACTGTTATCACAACTTTCCTACAAGGAAATAGTGCTGCTTGGTGATTTTAATTGGGACTGGTTAACTTCTGTGTCAGAGGATTTTAAAAACCTGTGTACCTCTTTGAATTTTACCCAGATTATAGACAGTCCTACTCGCCCAAATATTAAGTCCCCAAATAAATCCTCCTTAATTGATCTAATTTTAACAAATGTTCCACATAAATACTCATCTGTGGGAGTATTTGCTAATGATGTGAGTGACCACTGTGTTGTAGCCACAATTAGGGACACTAAGGTCCAAAAGGTTAAACCGCGTATCATCACAAAGAGAGACAAAAAACACTTTGTGGAGCAGGGTTTTTTTACATGATCTGTTTGATTGGGGTAAAATCAATCTGTGTGCTGATGTAGAAACTGCATGGTCTTATTTTTATCTTGGTTTTATGAAAATTATAGATAGACATGCACCTCTGCGTAAATTTAGAGTGAAGGGACGAAACAATCCCTGGTTTTCTGCTGAGCTGTCCAGTCTACTTCATGAGAGAAATAATGCTTGGGCTAAGGCTAGGAAATCAGGCTCAGAGGTGGAATGGCTACGCTTTAGGCAGCTAAGAAATAGCTTCACATCTCAAATAAAAAGTGCTAAATCAAAGTACTATTTGTCAGTAACCACAGAAAACCTGAATAATCCTAGGAAATTTTGGAAAGCCATAAAATCGATTTCCACTGGTGATATCCCAAATGAGCTACCTCCGTGCCTCACCACAGCATCTGGCATTATATCAGACAGGGCTACTATGCTAAATTGCTTTAATAAGCATTTTGTGTCTTGTGGCTCTCTGTTTGATTCTGTCACTGACTGTACTTCTGCTTCTGTGAACGCTCCAATCCTTGACTCTGAACAATGTGGTCTGGAAAACCCTTTCAGTTTTACTCCTTTAACTATTGGTATTGTTCATGAAGCATTATCCAAGTTAGATCCTAGGAAACCGGCTGGCCCGGACAACTTAGAACCTTTCTTTTTAAAGATAGCTGCAGATTTTATTGCTCCACCTCTTACTTCTCTTTTTAACCTCACCCTCAGCACAAATACAATTCCAAAAGTATGGAAGTCTGCTTATGTCTTGCCTTTACTGAAAGGAGGGGAGGCAACTATTTTAAATAACTATAGGCCAATCTCTAAATTGTCAGTTCTGGCTAAGGTGCTCGAACGACTTGTGAGTGAACAAGTAAAGGAGTTTTTATGTATAAATGATATCCTGTCTGAACATCAGTCAGGATTCAGAAAGAAACACAGCACCATCACTGCGACAATGAAAGTGGTAAATGACATTACTAGTTTTTTAGATAATAAGCAGAGTTGTGCAGCTCTGTTTATTGACCTTTCCAAAGCGTTTGACACCGTTGATCATCGCATTTTAAAGCAGAGGCTACTCAGTATTGGCATATCCAGCCATGCAGTGGGGTGGTTTGTGAACTACCTCTCTGAAAGGTCCCAATGTGTTCATTTTGATGAACTGTCTTCTGAGTGGTTAAACATTTCTAATGGTGTACCACAAGGTTCTGTTTTAGGACCACTTTTATTCTCCATATATATTAACAGCGTAGGTGATAATGTGGATGAAGCTACTTTACATTTTTATGCGGATGATACCGTGATGTATTGTGCAGGTCCCTCCATTAAAGAGGCTGTTGTTAAATTACAGGCTGTTTTTAACACTATTCAGACTCAGCTCTCTGAATTAAAGCTTCTTTTAAATGTGGATAAAACCAAGGTAATGCTCTTTTCAAAAGCAAAAAAGACACCAGAGCCTGTTTTAGACATTGTAACTACGCAAGGAACACAACTTGAAGTTGTTGCCTGTTATAAATACCTAGGTATCTGGCTTGATGATTGTCTCTCTTTTAAACTTCATGTCAATAACCTGCTTAAAAAACTGAGGGTTAGGCTAGGTTTCTTTTACAGAAATAAGTCCTGTTTCCATGATCTCAAGGGACCTATCTGTCTAAATAAAGGTTTGAAATTAAATGAGTTGTTACAAAGCATACACAAGACGGCGGGTAGGCAAACCAATATAGAAACAATTAGACAAACAAACATGAACTCGCAATAAACACCAGCGCGACAGCAAAGTTCATCCAGCTCAATTTAGTCCGAATTAAGAGGTTTCAGAGGGGGTAGGGAATTATAGAAATGGAGCACCTACTCGCGCATCCACCCTTGTACAAGTGCTAAGATCGTGCCTGAAGACCGTCCAAAAGCGATAACTAGCTTATCCTCTTGCAACACCACTACTCTATTCTAGTGGCGCTATGATCCCCCGACCAGGAGAACATAGACTTTTTTCCACTACCCTTTCTCTCCAAACAACAGCACAGTTAACTGTAGTCCTACACGACCAACCTATACACCCGCCATCGAGTTAATCACAACGATGAAACACAGTTTTGTTCTACAAAAAATGAAACACAACCGCTCAGTTTCACAGGTAATTTTAGGATACCGTCAATCACAGATTCTGGTAAGGCAATGTCCAAATGTGGATTTGAAATTACACTTACCAGTTCTGAAGATGTATTGGTATCCTGCCGACAACGCCAATTTGTAAGGAAACTTCTGCAGCAATGGAGAGTCAGGACTCAGAGAGACACGAGGAGAGTTGGAGCTTTGATGTCAAACACTGGTAGTTTATTACAAGCATTGGCCGGAAAATTCATATCACAAGTCACAGCAGCAAAAGGTTCTGACTGCACGGGTTCGTCATAAAGGTCAACAGGCAGAAAGGTTAAATATCTATAGAGTAAAGACAAAATTATTCCCTCACAAGTATGTAAGTCAATCAGTTTCCAGCTGTGTCAAATAAATGAATTTCAAGATACACAAATGTGTCTTCATTCAAATGAGTGTCACCACACTGTCACAAAATGTAATACTAACCAATTAAAAATAGTTAAATTTACATTGGAAACCTCTTGTAGATATCACTGTTAAGAGTAGTTATCTGCCAATAGGACAGAATCATTCCTATACAAATGCAGTTTGAGTAATTCCCTTAATATATTCACTTAACACTTTAATATAGTCATTTTCACTTAATACTCTAATATAGTCATCTTTCTGCATTCAAAACTAAGGAAAGCTGTACAATTTGACATGATAATGAAGAAAAAAGGCCTCCGACAATGCAGATTATTTTTTGATCATATCAATTTTAAGTTGGGGGTCAAGGCTTAATATTTGGGAGCATAGTGTCCCTTGCCCCCTTTCAGGAGCCCCACTGGATTAGCTTTGATCTGAAATATTTGTATAAAAAGCTTGTTAGCTGGCTGTCCATCTCATAATAGTGATGGGAATTCCGATTCCCTTCGGGGACACGAATCTTTTGATTCAGTTCACTTGAAAGATTCGTTCACTGATTCGTTCACCGGTTCGCGAACGACTTCTGGTGATTTGCACGTTCGCGAACGATTCGTCTTTGTACTTAATTCGTTCAGTGAGTCTTCACTACTGCCGAAGTCCGTACAAGAAGTTTGCTGGCGTAACATGTATGATATTAAAACACATTTTACACCTCACCTTGTTGCCCCATGAATTATGCTCTGGGAATAGGCTACATATTATTTAAGAAATATAATTGGCCATTGTTAAATCTCTCATAAATGTGTGCCTGACTATACGATGTATTACAGCAGACTAGCACGTTATACTTTCAAACCCATGCACGTACTATGTGGCCTAACTTAAATCCCAAAGCATTAAACTCCATTTGGCCGAGTTCAAAGTGAATAAAAAAATATATCCTCTACATCGGTGACGATTTATTCATATTCTATAGTATGTACCCATCTATGTTTACCTTTAGCTAGCGGCTAAGCTAGCTGGACGCTACGGAGCCCAGCTATCCGCCCTCTGAAGCTTTTAGGGCGGACAGGGAGAGGAGAATGTCCCGCTAACGCTGTGTGTGTTTCACATTAGCGGGATGCTATGGAGCTCAGGTATCCGCCATCTGAAGCTTTTAGGGCCGACAGTGGGAGGAGAATACAACGCTGTGTGTATTTATCGCTAAGCTAGCGGCTAAGCTAGCTGGACGCTACGGAGCCCAGCTATCCGCCCTCTGAAGCTTTTAGGGCCGACAGGAAGAGGAGAATGTCCCGCTAACGCTGTGTGTGTGTGTTTCACATTAGCGGGATGCTATGGAGCTCAGGTATCCGCCATCTGAAGCTTTTAGGGTCGACAGGGGGAGGAGAATACAACGCTGTGTGTATTTATCGCTAAGCTAGCTGGACGCTACGGAGCCCAGCTATCCGCCCTCTGAAGCTTGTAGGGCCGACAGGGGGAGAGTACAACGCTGTGTGTATTTATCGCTAAGCTAGCTGGACGCTACGGAGCCCAGCTATCCGCCCTCTGAAGCTTTTAGTGCCGACAAGGGGAGGAGAATACAACGATGTGTGTATTTATCGCTAAGCTAGCTGGATGTTACGGTTCCGGTATCCGTCCTCTTTATTGCGGACAGGTTGAGGAGTGTGTGTGTGTGTGTGTGCATGTGTGTGTGTGTCGGAGCTCAGGTGAGAGGGCTCTGATTACAGTACACTGTAGGAAACAGTTCTGAACTGTTTCCTACAGTTCTTTAAGTTCGTTGTTCGCGAACGAATCGTTTTGTGGGAGGAATCAGTTCATCTCGTTCACTTCAAAGATTCGTTCAAAAAGAACGAATCGTTCGCGAACGACCCATCACTATCTCATAATGTTCACATAGAAACTAGCTGTCAATAGGAATATCAATCAGAAGAATTATAATTTCATGCAAAAATCTGTCACAAAAAGAGGTTGCACAATTAAATTCAGGTGTTGTTATGGCAACGTCTGTGGCCAAACAGCCACATTTACTGCTGCAAATACGTTCAAACATGCTGTCGACACGTAAAGCAGTGGCAACTATGCCACCATTTCAGCTGACTTTTCCTCAGAAATACCGTCACATAACATCCATACATCCATATATTTCAGTGTTAGGTTGATGCTTAGCTAAGATAACTATGAAACACTTTAACTGACAGGACTCCGGATCAACTGTGTACTGTAAGGTAGCTTCTAGCTTCATGTTGAACAGTAAGTCAACATTTCCCAGAGAGCTTTCTTTGAAATCACCAGGTAACGCTAAAAAACATTACATTTAGATTGTATGACAAAGTGTTTATTTAATATATCTGGCTAGCTATAGCTACTTGCTAACGGTTTAGCCTACCCGCACGATTCAAAGTAACGTCAACGTAGCTATAATTTATGCTTTGCTTACATGTTGACATAAGTAAGTTTACTGACATTTACATACCTTGTTCACCTGACTCAAGTGGTGGCTCTGGGGTTGTTGTGTGAGCCACCACTTGAGAATTGCCGTCTTTTTTATTTAAAAAAATGTCTAATGTCCAGAAACTCAGCGTCCGCGGCTGAAAGTTTAAACACTGTCACAGAGGAGAGGTAGCCTACGTACCTGTCAGCCAATAAAACACGTTTATTTCCATGCAACTCTCTGATTGGTCTGGTGGTGTCTTGCCTCTGTTGCGTTCACTGAACACGGGAAATTACATTCCTGCCGTCCTCTAGGTAAAGTACGGTTAATGTATTATATTATTGAGGGAGAATTTGTCCGGGGCTAAAGAAAAAACATCTACCCCAGGCGACGCCCATGCTATACGCCATAGCCTACATTCATAATTTCAGCGAGAGCAGAGTGCGAGTGAGAGCGGTCATCTTCCCTTTACAAGCTTCAAAAATGTATTTATCGTGTGCTTTTGGAAATAAATTCATATTCTGAAAGCCAAGACTTTTGTTTATTTAAAATAAAACAAAACACCCGAACCCCGAAAAACTATTTTTTTACGCAAATCCACGTTTATTTTGAAATGAGCCGTTGCGACTTCCGACTGATTTCGATAGAGCGGGTCATATATTATATAGTTGGTGTCAGAGTTCCCGTTAGAATATTTTTTCGCCGGTCAACATGTCCGTTAAAGTTTAAATCTTCCAGACAAAATGAGAAAAGTGCCGGTCAAAGGTCTTCTTTGTTATTTATTGTGCTTTAAAACTAATTGATATGATTCGATATTAAACAAACTAATCATAGTAGATTAACTATTCAAAAGTGAACAGTAACTTATAATAACACGGGAATAATAAACGGAGCGCTCTCTCCCTCTCCTGACAGCCCGTCAGTATCATGCAGCTCGCGGATCAGTAATGAGTGACCCGACAGTAAAACTAAACATATCTATAACTAGTTACAGTAGTTTGAGAGGTAATTAAAATAGCTACGTGTGATATTCTAACCTGAAGGGTGTGTTTTGTTCGCTCACCGCTGCATGTGATCATGCAGAGCTGCGTGTCGACTCGTCAGCAGCAGCTGATCTCTCTCTCCCGCCAGATTAGACTTTACTCGCGTTTATGTCCATATCGATCAGATCCAGCTAGTTCTAGCTAATGATATGACTACCTGCTTATTAAAAGACACCTAAACAATAAGCGTCGCTATGCAACTGGGTGAGGCCACAAAGTATAGTGCAGCATTATGCATTTGTTTACATGCCCACCGGAACCCCAAGGCATTACCAACAGATCAACGCACAATCAACCCATACAGGACATCTCTTTCTCCACATTAAGTGTTAGACATTATAATTGACTATTCTTGTCTGTCACATACTCTTTTGTCTGTCACATAAGTGGCGCAAGTTGTGCAACTGATGCGGTATTGCGCTAAACGGAAATGATTTTGAACGGACACTTTGACCGGAGAGATTTAGATTTGCCGGTCGTAGTCCGGTAATTACCGGCTAACGGGAACTCTGGTTGGTGTCAGTTAACCCTTTGGAGTCCTGGGCTAATTTGGCCGCTTTCGCATACTTTTCATTTGTCTTACTAAACCCCATTAAGAAATGTTTGGCATGTCAATGTTTGGTATCTTTTTTTTAAGGACAACCTCACCTATATAACCTGATAGTTATCTTTTTCATTTTGAGATACTATATGAACATTTTGGACCCAAAATCACACAAAAACGTAAAAACAGATTTTGAAAATGATATTATTTTTTATATAGGTAACACAAACATGCACAACGAAAACATTTGAAAGCTGTAAATATATACATGGGATGTCACTATGATAATGTGAACGTTTGATTGAGGTAGCATGAACCTATATACAATTTTTATGAACAAATAACAGGTGTATAGTGTTGTCACGATACCAACATTTTGGTTTCGATACGATACCAAGTCAAGAATTGCGATTCCGATTATTTTTCGATACTTTTATTGTATTATTTTCATGATCAATACAATTGTAGTTTATCTGTTAACCTCTTAAGCCCTGAGCCTGTTTTTCAGGTTTCAGGCTCGAAAATGCCACTAACACAACAAAGACTATATCTTCACTTCTAAAAGGGGTAAATTAATAATCTTTTCTCTCAAAGCAAGGTTACATCTGTGAGTCGGATGTAGAAGTGTCAGAATCAATATAGATGTTTTTATTTTAAAGTAAATTCAGATGGAAGATAGTAAAACATGTAAATTATAATGTCCGCCGGAAAAAAAACTGTGAAAACCACCCTTGAATGATGGGTTAGTAGACTAAAAGCTTTAGGAATCCAAACTATGACATATAATAAGTACCCTGTATCAAGATTGATGCAAAACAAGTGAAATTTGACCTTTTTAGAGAGGTTTAGAAAAATAAAGTCCAGGCGGACTCACCTCTGGGTAATTTGGGAACCATCAGTTCCATTTGACCTTTTTCACTGTAAAAATCATTTTATTACTTTGAATGATCACTATAGGTATTACGTTCCCTTCTGAGCTAGGGGAATCAAAGGGAAGCAACACAACCAGAATGGGATTGGTAAAAGTTATAAGTTGTTTTAATGCACAACAGGTGAACAAAATGGCAGGCAAGCAGCCTGAAACAAACAAATTGCCACAAACACCGGTTTGAATAACAAACAAATAGAGGCCACAAGGGCGCAAGTTTAAATGGGCAACCAAACTAAGGGAGGACTCTAAAAAGTGAGTCTAAACGCATACAGGGAATCTAAATACTCACACACTAAATAAAGAAGGAAACAAAACCTCACTGTAAAAGTGGTACAACTAGCAAAGGAAGGCTGTAAGAAAACACAGCTAGGACAACAGTCAAACAATATTAAACTAATCTAAGCACATCTAATCAAACTAATCTAAGCACATCTAATCACAACAATACTGCTAATCACAATAACACGGTCCACACAAGTTAACCCCCAGAACGAAGAGCAAATAGCGAGAGGCGTCTGTTCACTCAACAGAGCCTCCAGAGTGGTGATAGTCCGCGGCCTTTGTACTCCTCCCCAGCAGGTGTGCGCCGGCTGTGCACTGCGATTGGATGACGTCAATCCAATCACCATCTTCAGAGGCGGACCAGAGGATGGGCAGCCAATGACGTCAGGGCTACTGCGCAGCTTATTTACATATTACACGCACAGCTGAAAACACTCACAGGCAGATTAATGAGCAGACAGAAACCGCAACCGTAACAATAGGTATTCATTCCATCCAAATACAACTGTTGTGAAAAAAAAACAAAAAAAACAAACATACTCTGTTATCTGCTGTCCGCTCTGTGCTCCGTGCGCTCTGGGTCCTGCAATTCCTGCTTCCTTACGTAGTAAACACTGCGTAGAGTCTGCTCCGTAATGTGCTTACGCTGGCTGGCATTCTTTATACTTTACGCAGGACCATATCTCTGGAACCCATTGGTCGATTTGGGTGATTTACACCTTTTTCTTAACCATTATATCCAATAGAATCGATGGGCAGTTCCCAAATCCACGTAAACATTACTATTGCGGAGGTAATAGAGAAGCAAACGAAGCATATCTGAAAGTACAAGCCTGGACGGCAAAACGTTATACCGAGTATATTGCCATAAATATGATGATGGATTATCAGTAAAAATGTCTACGTGACACAAAGACATTGGATTAACCTTGAGCTGCATTTTTATTCCGTTGAACACAACTTTTGCTCACAAATAAAAAAAGTTAAGACGTAATTATTGTAATATTTTTGAAACCGGATGTTGTTTACTTTCTCTTTTCTGGCTGATAGCTCCGCGAATTCGGGGTCGTACAGCGATGACATTACATGTGTGGAATCTGTGGAGTCTCAGCTTTAATCGGATATCTTGTTTGTGCAGTTAGGATAAGTAATAAGGGCATTTCTACCGTGAGTGCTGTGCAAAGGTCCGTTAGCATTAGTTAGCATTTTTTCGCTCCATGCTAATTCAAAGGCTTGGTATTACTCTTGTGTTTCTTTTAGCTAAAAATGGTTCATATTGTCAGTTAGCGGAGTTTCTTCCCGTTAAAAGGGTATGGAACATTAATAGTTTCATAAATGTTAAGAAGCCCTGAGACATAGTCTCGTAGAAAAACGGTGGGAGGGGTCCACTGGGGGGACCCTCGGGCTTAAGAGGTTAAATGTTTTCTTACAACATGGTCTCTTCTTTATACTTGAGTTTGTCATTTCTTTGATAGTTAACTTTATATTTTATTAACATGTAATAGTACAGTAATATAAATAATTATTGACAAAATGTACATTGCAGATGTTATCCACGTTGGTAAGTTAGCTAAAAAGATATTAGACAGTTATCATTGCCATTATTTGCCTCGTCAAACTACGAAAACGTTTGTTTGTCTGTCTTGTTTTGGCGTCTTCTTTGTCAACAAGCCGAGGCGCAGCGGCAGTTGCACTCCCACTTGCAGCCATGCTTCTCGTTTTCTCACATTCTCTGGCAGCTAGCGCGTGCATGAGAGAGGGGAGGGACTTACGGCCCGTCCATACACAGGCATGAAAAAAATCTTGAAAAATCTTGATGCTGGGCGTGTCTGAAGCTTGGCGATTTCACGCGCCCAAGGCGACCAACAACCAATCAGGAATCTCCCAGGAATCTCCCGCCCGCCCCCGGCATACAAAGCAAAAAAAAGCCTTCAGGATGAGCAAAGACGTGTTCGACGAGTTGCTCGGAAAAGTGGGTCCACTGATTGCAAAGGTGGACACCCATATGCGTTTGTCAATCGGACCCGCCGAGCGACTCGCCATCTGCCTACGGTACGTTTTGTGTATTTCTACTTCTTTAATATGACTCTGTATATAAAGAGAGAGAATGCATGCCATGGATGAACGATGAATGAAGTCTGTGATTTAGTTCAGATGAATGACATTAATTAAGATAGCTAGGTAAACACAGTATTGCTCCCCTGTGTACATGGCGTGTGTGTGTGTGTGTGGTCTCTGTGTGTGTGTGTCTGGGGTGTGTGTCTGTGGTCTGTGTGTGTCTGGGGTATGTGTGTCTGTGGTGTGTGTGTGTGGTCTGTGGTCTGTGTGTGTCTGTGGTCTGTGTGTGTCTGGGGTATGTGTGTCTGTGGTCTCTGTGTGTGGGGTATGTGTGTGTCTGGGGTGTGTGTCTGTGTGTGTGTCTGTGGTATGTGCCTCCACGTAGCAAGTCCTCGTCGTCCTCTCCATCTCCTCCAACAGATAACGTCCCTCCTGTCTGTTTTTCCTGTCCCGCTACTCCATCGCTATCAGAACCAGACGGCCTACTTGGCTCCGAGGCCCCGCGGCCGGCATCGCCGCTGCCGCTCGGTACAGAACTAATCTGTCCTTCCTCCTCATCCAGGTTTACAGGTTTAATTAACCTGTAAGCTTCGGCATTTTGTGTAATAGCTGCTTGTCTCGAAACTCCTTTTCCCTCAACAATTTCCTTTTCCGAGCGCCACTCTCAAACTTTTTCTTCTCCGACATTTTCTCCTAAACAACCTTCATCTGTCACTCAATCACTCGTAATTTGAATAAGTCACATGTGAAACATATTCTCATTCTGATTGGCTGTTAAGTGGTGCCCACTGACTGTTACGGAGTCATAATTTTTTATGCTGTTGTTATGCCTGCTGTGACGTAAAGTTACTCCGTTCTCCGCTTGTAATTATGCCTTTAAAAGCTTCAAAGTTGTATTTATCATCTGAATTTGCCGAAACAAGTTTAATATTCTGAAAGCCAAGACTTTGTTTATTGGAAATCAGATGAAAACAAACTGTAACGGACCCTGCCGTGTTATCTATGATTACTATATGCCTTACATTCATAATTTCAGCGGAGTGAGGGGAAGCGGCGCTGTGGAAGAGCAGAGTGGCGAGGGAGAGCTGTCTTCTTCCGTTTACAAGCTTCAAAAATGTATTTATCGTGTGATTTTGGAAATAAAAGTTTCATATTCTGAAAGCCAAGACTTTCAATTTGAATTATTATTTTTTTTTTGGCTCATGATAGGCCCCCAATCTCCGTAGGCCCCTGGGCTTCAGCCCAGGTCAGCCCGTGCATTAAGGAGGCCATGTCTGCAGCTACCACCTGAAACCGTCATCCCAGGAGCAGAGCGGCTGGGCCTTCTTGCCCATGTGTTCGTTGGGGATGAGGCTTTTCCACTGCTGGACAACCTGCTGCGTCCATTCCCTGGACGTCAGCTCAAGCGTGAAAGGAGGATGTTCAACTACCGCCTCAGCCGGGCCAGGTTGGTCGTTGAATGTGCGTTTGGCATCCTCTCATCACAGTGGAGAATGTTCCGGCGTGTCATCACCACCAGCCCGGAGGTAACAGAGTTGTGTGTGAAGGCCACCTGTGTGTTGCACAACTTCCTCCGCAAGAAGACAATAGGAAGGCCATCACGCACACCTGTTGTCGCAGAGTCCAGTGATGAAGCTCCAGCTACTCCAACCCTGCGTGATGCACCTAGGATGGGCTCAAACAACGCCACACGCCGATCCATTCAACTGCGGGAGACCTTCTGCTCCTATTTGAATGAGGAGGGTGTAGTGTCATATCAGCATAAAGTGGTGTAGGGTCACCATGGCTCCTCCACACCAAAAGCTCTTTTAAGAGCTACCCATTTTCTTTAAAATCAAAACATTCCTAATAAACATGTTTCTTGAATTGATATTATTATATTATGATATGACTAACAACCTTTTTCTTTCAGCCCTGTTTTTACTGAACAATTACAGAAGAAAGCACATTATATATCGACATACATGAAGCTTCTGGTATGTTGCAACTGACAAACCACATGAACAAGTGAAGACACATTATAGCCATAACATACTTTAAATAATGTTTTATTATGTAATGTTGTGAGTGAAGTGTGTGATGAGTATAAAAACATGTAATGTGGATCAGTATGTGTGAAAAACTAAAAAGTATTATTAATTACAAATTCTCCTCCTCCTGGTCCGCCTCAAAAATGACCTTATGAATGCCGAAGCGGACTCTTGCCCTTGACATCAGCCTCATGGTGGGCAAGAGGCTCCTGAAAAAGAGCAAGTCCTCGTCCTCCTCCACCACTGGTGGGGTTGGTTGTGCGATGGCAGACAGCAAACTCCTTTCAAATGAGGACATCTCCCTTCTCCGTTTATTTTCCCCCCGGACCTCAACATTTTCTTCCTCCTGTCCTCTCTCTGCCGGCTGGCTGCTGGCGGACCGGCTGGCTGACTGGCGGACTGGCTGGCTGCTGGCTGACTGGCTGACTGTCTAGCTGGCTCTCTTCCTCTGCCACAAGGGTGGATGGAGGCAGGGTTTGCCGGGGGACATTACTGGACATCTCACGGTCAGTGATGAATGGGGTTAAAAACCCCATCACTGCCGTGAAACGCCAGGGCTTGTGTCCCCCTGCAGACCCTGCCCTGCTTCTTTTGGCTTCCTTCTCCATACTTTTTCCCTTGCGGAACATGTCCCTGAGCGCCTTCCACCTCCTTTTGCACACTTCCTCTAATAAAATGAAATGAAATAATAAAGTTAATAAATAATAAAGTTAATTTCTTGAATTTACTAAATTATTCCTCCATTAATGAAAACCAAATCCCTTTATCACTGTCAATTGCATACAAGGTTTTACATGTCACACTTTATATAATGAACATTTATGAGATTAATGTCTATGGTGCTATTTTATGCTACATTCCATGCTGGCTAAATATACTGTCTATGCTGTCTATGCTGTCCATGTATTATATGTTATACTATATGTTATATATTATGCTTATACTTATTATATTATATATATATTATATTAATATATATATTATATGTTATGCTACATTACTAGCAGTCCATTCAATGTTAAAACGAAGTAAACTGGATATAAACTCTCCAAACAGGTGAAAACCTACCAGTTTCACCAACTGTCTCTGCCACCTCCCTCCATGCCTGGTTCCTCCGGTTTAGGTCCCGGTAGGTGAACAGAGAGCAGTCGTAAAGGACCGGGACATTTCCTACAGCGATGATTAATTTATCCTCCATTTTATGACATATGGAAAAGACCTGCGGTATCTGCATACACGCGATTTGATTGGCTAGCGCTTGTACTGGCGGGATTTGCATAAACGGGATTTGATTGGCTGATGCCAGCTTCGAAAGCATCGGGAGCATCAAAAGTTGAACATTGCTCAATTTTTGATGCTCACGATGCTTGCAAAGCCATGCTCCGCTCCCCACAATGCAGTTCGGCGAAGATTAAAAATCTTCTACGTCACCCCATTCAAGTGAATGGGCGAAGCTTTGAAAGATTTTTTTCATGCCTGTGTGTGGACAGGCCGTTAGAGCGTGCTTGAGAGGGGAGGGACTTAGCGCGTGCTTGAGAGGGGAGGGACTTCAGGCACGGCTGCAGTGCAGGGAGTGGAAGCAGAGCGCTGAACACACACGGCTCTTATTAAAACAGCGCTTTCTCACCGGAGTACTTTTCCCCGTCATTCTTATAGTACCGATACTAATGAAACGGAGGAATCGTAACGTTTTTAACGGCAGGGTATCGCGGTACCTTTCAAGTATCGGTACACCGTGCAACACTAGTATCCATCTGCGTTTTTTCCTCATTTCTCAAGTTCTGTCAACAGTGACACAGTAGGCACAACAAAACATTTAAAAGCTTAAATAATGTACATGGGATGTCATTCTGATAATGCAAAAGTGTTATTATAAATATAATACAAATATATATATGTACAAAAATCATTTTTTTCTGTCTTTATCTGTGCCACGCTTCAAAGCAGTTTCTGTCAACTACGACACAGAGGGCAACATCACAGGCTCCTCCTCCTCCTCCATGTCAAAAAACAAGCTTATGGCTTGACTCACGTTCAGAGTTCTCTTCATCATAGTTGAATCTTCAAAACTCTAAATCTATCTAACTATATCTAAATTCTCAATGTTTGTCAGTCACTTTACTTCAATCGCCGTCTCTCTTCGTTTCCCGCCGCCTGTCTTAGTATATCTTCGTCTCTTTCCATTTCCCGCCGTCTCTCTTCGGTTCCCGCCATCCCTCTTCGTCTCTTTTCGTCTCGCTTCGTAACCTGTGGGTTAAGTGATTAAACATCACTTAAGTGATTCAATTAAGTGATTCAATTACAACAGTGGGCCTTACAGGGTTAAGGCGAGACACTACAGGTGAATAGGGTAATTTTTTTAACTTAAAGATATCAGCTAGAAACTTCTCCATTTAATTACTTACATTAAGACAATTGTTTTTTATATTACAAGTTTTCTGAAATAGCATGTTTAAATATGCAAATGGACCATAATCTCATTAAAAATGCGCATTTTTTATTACATTTCAGGAACACAAATCTGAACATTGGATAAAGCCAGGTTCAAAATAATTTTTTCATATTGTAGTCAGATTAACATCTAAAGTTTTTACAGAAGGGATTTTGGATATCTCTTTTTATCACTCCATAAATCAGAAAATACTGTCAACAGCCCTAAAATATCAATTTTCGCCACGTTTTTAGGTATAAAATGTTATATAATTCAGGCTATGAATGATATATGAACAAACCCTTCTGTAAAAGCCTTCATAATATTGATAGGAATATAACTGGAAGGTTTGGTGTATGTAAGTGCTACTGAAGTGGACATTTCTCACTCAGAATAGGAGAAAAAAATTATTTTGAGAAAACGACCTTTAAAGATTGCAGTGAGGCGCTAGCTAAACCCTCCTGTTCTTTGGATGACAGCTTGCGCATCTACGCACTCCGTGAAGGTATTTCATGGTCAGGGTCATTTGTTTTTTGTCTAACCTTGCTTCGTGCAAGTGACAATTGTTGTCGTCTTCTCTGTGATTTCGTTGTTTGGTTTAAGACCCCTTTGGTCTTCCACGATTGGTTGCTGATACAAAGGAAATGACCATATTTGGATCCGATGAGATTGTGCAGGAGAGACGGAGCTTTCCAACGATACCTCAAACAAACAGCGGTCGCAGTACTTTATGTTACGTTAGAATGCTAACTTTTGGTGAATTTAGGAGAAATCTACAGACGCAAATAGACAAACTATAGTAAAAATAAACATCTAAATGTGTATTTTTTACGTTTCCCTTCCAAAAGCCTGAAAGAAAACATGTTATGGAATCAAAATAGCACAACATCTCAAAATTGACCAGTGCATGAAAAACGATGTTTTTGCCTACCGTGTCTCGCCTGAAGCCCGAAAGCCCCTGCAGAGTCAAAAACCCTCAAAGTACACCCTGTAGGGAGTAAAACTCTAACACAGAAAATACCTCCCCAAAACGCCTCGTTGGAGAGTTCTCATTTACTTCCAGAGCTATGGCCGCACCCTCTGCCAGCCTTTCACGAAACAAAGCTTCCCAAAACCTTTCAGCATTTGATTCTGGATATGTACAGCGTAGGGCACTGAAGAAGGATATGTCATATTTATTATGCTACAGAAACATTATATTGCAGTTTTGATGTTGTCAACTCCGTCATCTAATATGCAAAAAGACTGCAAAAATGCATCTATGATTATTTTTAGTATTTTCGATCTTTCCAATCCTGACGAGAGATCTCTCTCTCCCCGTCTGTGTGCGAGGGGGCGGGGCAGTTTGCACACATGCGGCTGCTACAAGCAACCATAGACTGTATATATAAATGGACGTAGGGTCCGTGACGTCACCCATAGGATTCTGCAGAGTTGCCGAGAAGCCCTTAGTGGGCGGAGTCGGCCACTAACGGCTCGACAGTGACGTCAGAGTTCAACTCCCGCCTGCTCCAAATAGAGTGGCGAAGTCACGCCCATCTACTTCCGGTCCATGGGACCTTATTTCGGAAAAATTATGTATTGAAGTCAATGGAGAGAGAAAACGTATCTTTCTATCCCGTTTGAATCGTGCCATGAATTATACATATGATGTTTGTCAATCTTAAAATATAATTTCCATGTCAAAAAAGTCACAGTTTGTCGTAAAACTGTTGAAATATAAGACTATGAAAAATATGTAACAAGAAAGACTACAAATCCCAGAGTCGCGTAAGTGATGTCATAACTGATGTCACAATTGTTTTCCTCCGCTAAATATAAGAGATAGCTAAGATAAGATAACTTTAACAAGATGCCTGTGTGCTTAGTACCAGGTTGTTATCATACCAGCAATGGTATGATAATGTCTTGCTCGTTCTTTCGCTTCCCGTCTGATGAAAGGACCAGGAGTGGCTGGATCAAGTTAGCTACCTAGCTAGTAGCAAGCACGTTAGTTAGCATTACAGTCTTAGCCTTGTCATTTTTATTAGCCTTAACATGAAGTAACATCAAGTAACCCACAATGTTAAACAGTAAGAGTAGTAGTCATATTTCGTGAACCCTTTGAAGAGTACTGTCACACCGGTGTGATCATTCTATAATACACCATTTAAGCCTGTAAAATTATCTTTTAAATTGACAAACATCATATGTGTAATTCGTGGCACAATTCAAACGGGATCGAAAGATTCTCTCTCCATTGACTTCAATACATAATTTTTCCGAAATAAGGTCCCATGGAGCTCCCCCGGAAGGGGAGGGACTTTGCCACTCTATTGCTCGAGACACAGGCCGAGGAGGTGGAGTTGCTTATCTTATTTGTTACAGTGTCCACCAGGTCCTTATTCAGAATTTTTATCAACTTTGGTACTTAAAACAGATAAAGTAATTATCGTAGGTGACTTTAATATTCATGTTGACGATGATAAAAATAGCCTTACTGTTGCATTTAACTCTATATTAGATTCTGTTGGTTTCCGTCAGAGTGTAAATAAACCAACCCACTGCTATAATCACACTCTCGACCTTGTTCTGATTTATGGTATTGAAATTGAGCAACTATTAGTCGAACCGCATAATCCTGCTTTATCCGACCATTTTTTGGTAACTTTTGAAGTACTATTACTAGACTACAAAGCATTAGTCAAAAGCTCCTGCAGCAGAAACCTATCTGTTAGTGCTACAGATGTAGCACCTCATTTCAGACTCCAGCTTACAGCTTCCTGCCTACGACCTGCCTAAGACCAGTATCGAGGAATGTTAAGCCCTCCCACTATTTTCCAAGAGGGCGTTGCCAGATTTTCAATTTCAGGTTTTAACCAGGAGATGGCGCTTCATTCACAAATACAGAAAGACAAGTTTCATGGACTTGCAGTTGTGTTTTGAAGAGCATTTGAACACATCAATATTTTAGATCAACTAAAGTATATCTAATCTTGTAATTCAATAATATATAGTCTTTATATATTAAATAATCATAATAATAATGTAAATGTTTACATTACACTTCTTTATTTGTTATGCTCATACTTTTACCTTTACAATCGTTTGCTTTAATATGCAGTATATTTTTTGTATATTTTTGTGTTTGCTTCCTCCTGCTCCCTTTCGGACACATACTGCATGATTTATTATTATTATTAATATGAAGATATTATTAAGATAAGATGTTACTTTATTGATTGAACATTTTAGTTTAGAATGTGCTGTCCCACGGTAATTCAGAAGGCTCACAGGTCACATTCCGACCATTATTTAAAACAATAGGTGCTTTCACACCGTCTACAGTTTGATTTGTAAAGAGGGAGCTCTGTGGCTGAATGGCCAGCGATTAGGTGTGGCGCATTTATCATAGGTGATCAGAGCTAACTGCCTGCTGTCAGATTTCATTTAAAAAACAGGTCTGATTTTAAGACTATTTCTGCGCTCATAAAGAATGATAAGAATAATGCGTATTGAACTGGTTTCATTAATTAGTGAGTTTATTTAACACTAGAACCGCCAATCGGGTCAATTTGTGTGATGTGTGTTGTGTGTGTGCAATGTAACTTTTTTTCAATAAAATATTAAAATCTCCCAGTCCGTGACTTTTCCTGAAAGTGTGTTATGTAGCACCCTATGTTGTTAAAAATTGCATTCTAATAGCGGGATTTGACGGTGTTAGGTAGGCCTATACAAAAACCTCTGGCGGTTCTAGTGTTAAGGTAATTAGGTACAGTGGAAGCCCTTTTTTATCAGTAACGAATTTAGCAGTTGAACATAAAAGTCAACTAACTGAGGGTCACTTGCAATGACAGTGTTGTGTCTAACTGTAAGCTTGTCACTCAGAGTAACCTACAGTTAATTTAGCTGCTGGAGAAGAAAGATCAGGGGGGGAGGGGGGGAGGGGGGGAGGGGGGGAGAGAGCTGTGGTTGATGGGCCATTAGTTGTGTAAATACATAGCTGAGCGCTGCCGTTTCATTCAGACTGTTTAAAAAATGGTAACAACGGACTATTTTTCTTAGCGGATGCATGTCAATTTAAAGGTCCCATGTCATGGCCATTTCCACTGATCATAATTCCATTGTTGAGGTCTACTAGAATAGATTTATATTGTGCAACTTTCCAAAATCACTTTGGTTTCTCATACAGCATCTCTGTAAACTACTTGTATTCACTGAATTTCACTCTCTGCCTTTAACGGCTCGTTGTAGCTCCAATAGCTCCAGCCCCCACCCTCCCTGTGAGCACAGTGTGCTCTGATTGGTTGGGACGTTGTGAATCGAGCTGAGCTCATGGATGTATAATAAGAACTGGATACAGCGTGGGAGGCGGGGCCTCATTCATTCCTATGAGAGTTGCTCATTAGCGCATGATGATAAAATGGCCCAACTTTTGAGAGAGTGAAACGTCACAGATTACCCGGCATGCCTGAGAACCCGTATGTGCGCTCATAGAGCATGCGCAACTTTAACCAAAATGCTCGTTCACATCAAGCACGTCAATTTGCGTACACGTAACAGCACTGTGCGTTCATGACAGCATGGTAATGGTTGTTATAATGATGGATTTTATATTAACGAGGCGGCAGTTAGCAGCTAGCGGCTAGCTAGTAATTATGCTAATGTGAGATCAATCGTTATGTACTTATATTACGCTGTAACAGGATCTAGTGATATCCAACAGAGCTTCATTTAGCATGAAAGAATTATTGCACTGTATATATATATATATACATATATATATACATATATATATATACATATATGTATATATATATATACATATACAGTGCAATAAGCTTCTTATTGCAATAATAAGCTACAGGGACATTAATCTAACGTCGGTAATATTAACTTTATTTAATACAACATTTACGGGACAAGATTTACATCATACAGCCCATGTAGTATAATATTTTACAAATGATGAATTACAGCAAACATGTGCAATATATCCATTATTACAGCTCCGTGGGCTGGCAGTAAGGCGATATGGTCCGTTCTTATTGTGCATCCATGGGTAAAGATAAACGCATGTAGTGCTGAACACGTAACATGAACGTGCCGGGCGGCGCGGTCCCGTGGGTTAGATGCGCGTTCATAATGCAGAGGGAAATAACTCTCAGAATAACGTTATTAGCACATTATTACAACTTGAGGAACGAATGTTTTTAATAAGGGCTATACAAGTGTTCATAATGGGTTGTTTATTTAGTTTAAAAAAAATTATCCAACGAGTTACAGACCACTCTTTCCCAATGTAAGTCAATGGGAAAAAGTGTTTCCGGGCCCAGCAACCTAAAGGAAGTGTAGTACCGCCGTTTGGCCACAACGAATATTCTCATCAGACTCCGGCGCACTTCCTGGGGGCTTGGCTGAGCTCCGTGGAGGTGTGGTTTCCTTGTTTAGCGATACACAGCGAAACACAGCCAAACTCACCCTGAGCACACACACAGTCACAGCCGAAGTAAAAACAATAAGTGTGGCTTGATATTGAGTAAGAAAAAGGTTGATAAACGCTGTGAGAATGGGTCTTAAGAGAGAATTTCGCCGCGATCCCAACTGTCTGTTATCAGCCTGCAGCCAGGGAGGAGAAATCAGCACAGCTGCCTGCACTGAGTATGTGTGTGCGGAAGTCCGTGGATTGGTCAATTTGGACCAATCAGCGGGTGCTTAACGTAACGCATCCGTGGACGTAACGTAACGGCTCCACGGATTGGTCCATTTGGTTCCGGGTAACGCATGACATCATGAGTTACCCGGAAGAATCAATGGACAGTGACGTATCTCCAACGAGGCGTTTTGGGGAGGTATTTTCTGTGTTAGAGTTTTACTCGCTACAGGGTGTACTTTGAGGGTTTTGACTCTGCAGACCTTTTACATGCATAAAAACCTTCATAACACACAAGGGGACGGGTAATAACCGGAAAAGCATAACATGGGACCTTTAAATCAATACATAAAACTATTTTTTAAATCAATAAAAACATTTTCTAAATCCATAAAAGCATTTCAATTAATATTGGGAGTCATGTTGTTACTTTGTTGATAATGTGGCCATGTAATAAGCGGGATAATTTGCAGCGACTTGTTCCTTATGGGGAAAATAACACCCTTCATGCAGCTCAAGATCCCTCCGCTACGCGTTGGGATCAAGCGGCAAACTCTGGGGAACAGCCGGGACGCCAATACGGAAGTGCCACACACTGTAGTTCATACATGGGCCGCTAGGGACTGGCTGCAGAAAGGAGCCATTTCCATAGACCCCCATGTTAAAATGCCCAACTTTACAGCAGAAAAAAACATGTTTCTACCCATGGATGCAATAAATATTATTATCGATATAGTTAGATTCCACCTTCATGATTATGAATCTGTGAGTGAATTGTTTTCTAACACGACCCTTTTATTTATATTAGGTCTTAACGTTTTTGCATAAATTAGGGCGTGGTCACTTTGATGGACACGTACATGCCTCACTGTCAGCTAACAGCAACTTGTCCACTCTGCTAGGCTACAACCATAGAGGCTACAACGTTAGTTAGTCATAGTACTGTACTTGACCCTTTAGCTTTAGCCGTGTTCGTAGTGATTGTGCCTTTTTGGGAATATTGTTACAAATACCAGACAATTAAAATGTCGTGCTGTGAGCTTGAATGTACTAACAGAACTTCCAAGAAGTCTAACATGATAATATTATGTTAACCCCGTTCGCAGGTGTTTGTGTGCTTGGTAGCTTAGCTTGCTACTTATTAGCCAGCTAAGGACGTAACCCTTTATGCATACATATACATTTTAGTTTATGATTCAGCCTTGGGTAAGACTTTTATAGTCTATGGCTATGACGCCCATAATGCTAAACGGGAGCAAATGTTAATAGGGGACCCAATTATCCCAGTGGTGGCCGCCGGAGCTAACGGAGCTGCAGGGGGCTAGCTCCAGCCGGCGTCCCGGATCTAGCCCACTGCGGCTCCGTTAGGTCCGGGCGGTGGAGTCCGTCTTTTCTCAACGTGTGAATGACAAGCATTAAGAATAACAAAATATAGCTAATTCTCTTGCAGATTGTCTCATTTGATTATGAATGTAACGTTTATATAGGGGAACTACACTGTTAGCAGTAACTTGGTATGCATGTATTTCATGTTAGCTTAGCTTCTTAGCCTGAGCTAGCTCTGTTTACTTCCAGTTCGGAGGCAGCAGGTCCCGCCTCGGCTCCGCCTCTTTGCCCTTATTTGGAGCAGGCGGGATTAGACTCTGACGTCACAGTCGAGCCGTTAGTGGCCGACTCCACCTACTAAGGGCTTCACGGCAACTCTGCAGAATCCTATGGGTGACGTCACGGACACTACGTCCATTTATATATACAGTCGATGGTTGGGATCCTGAGCTGCCGACGAGGCTCCATAAAAATATAAATATTTTTAGTGAATTACTGAGTCAGTAACACTCAAAGCTAAATGTGCAATACCATGTTCAGCTATGCTACTATTTATAATGTTATTGTTGTTACATCAGAAGATGTACATATTGGAATGATTTCTTAACTTACAGTAGGCTATTTTTTACAATGTGTGTTGGAAGGATTTATTAAATTACTATGAATATTGTCATTGTTGAAGGCTTTTAGAGAAGGGTGAATAATAAGCCTGAATTATATAACATTTTATACCTAAAAACATAAAAGCCACAATAAATAAATCACAATTATTCTAGTTCCTTTTTACCTCCCGTATTGCTTTCAACCATAGAGGCTTTCAACCCACCAGCTTTTATGGTGTTGTTACGTCACTAACTGTAAGCTTGTCACTCAGAGTAACCTACAGTTAGTTAATTTAGCTGCTGGAGAAGAAAGATCAGGGGGGAGAGAGCTGTGTAAATACACAGCTGAGAGCAGCCGTTTCATTCAGACTATTTAAAAAACGGTAACAACGGACTATTTTTCTTAGCGGATGCATGTCAATTTAAATCAATACAACTATTTTTTAAATCAATAAAAACATTTTCTAAATCCATAAAAGCATTTCAATTAATATTGGGGGTCATGTCGTTACTTTGTTGAGAATGTGGCCATGTAATAAGCGGGATAATTTGCTCCATTAAAATATAAATATTTTTAGTGAATTACTGAGTTTAGGCACGTTAATAACGTTTTAATGAAGTTGAATACAGTATATTCATATGTGTCAGTGATTTCATGTCAATTCGGCGAACATAAACATAAATGATCGTGGTGAAGATGATGATTAAATTAGGATTAAAAATCGAGAGCCGAGCTGCATTTCCTCCCGTTCGTTTTTTTTGACTAAACAACATTATTTTGTTAAATAACAACATGGTGATGTTTTGTAAATGATTACATGTCTCTTATTTAGCACAGAGTATGATATCCGTGACATATGGATCTTAACAAAGTTCCGCTGTACATCCAGCGTACTGTATCTGACTTTATTTCACATGAGCTCCAGTGTGGAACCCCACTGCACCCCCTGGTGGATCAATGATCCATTGCAGCTGGCTTCATTATAATTACATTTATTTATCACGGGGGAGGTCTCAAGTCAAGCTGGAGGTTTTCCCTTGAGCGAGGGCAGATCACGTACCAATCACGGCCCTCGCGTTTCAAACTGTCTGAAATGAAGCGCTACATCTGTATAGCCAAATTCAAGGAAGAGATTCCACCAATACTTAACTTGATAGCATGTCTGCATGTAGAGGAGGAAACTTATACAAAATGTACACCAACCCAAATTGATCATGTTGTTGATAGTGCTACAGATGCGCTGCGAATAAAATTAGACTCTGTTGCTCCTTTGAAAAAGAAGAAAATAAAACAACATAGATTAGCTCCATGGCATAATGCCGAAACCCGCAAAATAAAGCAAAAGTCGAGACAACTTGAAAGAATATGGCGTTCCACTAAACTTGAAGAATATCGTTTAATTTGGCATATTACTCTCAATGAATATAAGAAAGCACTGCGTAAAGCGAGAGCAGCCTACTACTCTTCATTAATAGATGAGAATAAGAATAATGCAAGATTTCTTTTCATTTCATTTCATTTCAAACCTTTATTTACCCAGGTGTATCCCATTGAGATCATTGATCTCTTTTTCAAGGGAGACCTGCTCAAGTAGGTTCCACATGAAACATAAAAACATAAACAGAACAACAAAAAGGACATTTTACAGCATCATTACAGGGATTACAATTTACAATAACTATCCACATGAACAGGTACCAACAGCTTCCGATTGAGTAGCATCCAACCGAGCTTTAAAAACATTTAGTGGCACCAGATTGCTCAGTTTCCATTTCAATTGCAGACTATTCCAGACACTGTAGCCAGGCTGACAGAGAGCCACAGCTCGATTGAGCCTTCTATTCCCATAGCACTCAGTAGTCATGATTTTATGTGCTTTTTTAATGATAAAATTGTTACTCTTAGAAACAAAATTAATGACCTCTTGCCTTTGACCAGTATAGTGTTATCAACAGCTCCCGGAAATGTAAGTTCTAATATTACACTAGATAGTAAACTAGAATGCTTTTCAGCCATTAACCTTGAACAATTAAATTCAATGATTCTCTCTTCTAAACCATCAACGTGTATCTTAGACCCAATTCCAAATAAGCTGTTAAAGGAAGTTTTTCCATTAATTAGCACTTCTTTATTAAATATTATGAATATGTCTTTATTATCAGGCTATGTTCCACAATCATTTAAAGTAGCAGTAATAAAACCTCTTCTTAAAAAGCACAACCTCGATCCAGAGGTTTTAGCCAATTATAGACCTATTTCTAATCTTCCGTTCCTCTCAAAAATTCTTGAGAAAGCGGTCGCAAAAAAGTTGTGTGATTACTTAAAAAACAATGATTTATTTGAAGATTTTCAGTCTGGCTTTAGAACACATCATAGCACAGAGACAGCTCTGGTTAAAGTCACAAATGACATTCTAATAGCCTCTGACAAGGGACTTGTCTCTATTCTTGTTTTGCTCGATCTCAGTGCTGCATTTGATACTATCGATCATGATATCCTATTGCAAAGACTAGAGCACTTAGTTGGCATAAAGGGAACTGCTTTAGGCTGGTTTAGGTCCTATCTATCTGAACGCTCTCAGTTTGTACCAGGGTTTCCGTTAGCCGGTAATTACCGGTTTTTAGCTGGTAAAATTTAATAAAAACCGGTAAATTCAAAATCTGCCGGTCGAAATGTCCGATGCTCCGATCGATTGGCCACCCATCATTATCGGCCGATATTCACTCTTAATAGTTTGATCGGTGCTCTCTAAGGCCGATCAGGAGAGCTGGGTCTGAGCGATATGGACATAAACGCGAGTGAAGTGTAACCGGACGCGAGAGAGAGATCAGATCAGCTGCTGAGTCTGACCTGAAGCCCCGCCCACTGTTTAGCGCGCTGCATGAGAAACTAACGGGCTGTCAGGAGAGAGAGGGAGGGAGAGGGAGAGAGAGGGAGAGAGGAAAAGAGAGCATCCGTTTCTCCCGTGTTATTATTCAAAGTTAATGTAAACTTTTGAATAATGTACTTCATCTACTACAAGTAGTTTGTTTGAATGTAATAATGATGTTTGTGGAATAATTTATTGAAAAATGAATCTGAATTTTTCGATCTGTTACGATTATAAACTGAAGCAATATAAAAATGACTCCCATTAACTGAGTTTTAAACATCAGCATATCCGGTCCTAGTCCGGTAATTACCTGCTAACGGAAACTCTGCTACACAATTCTTATTCTTATTATTGAAACATGACCGGTAAGTTTCAAATGTGTCCGGTAAAATAAATTCTGTTCGGACATTTGACCGGCAAGAAAGAATCCTAGCGGAAACCCTGGTTTGTACGTGTCAACGATGAATCTTCCATGCAGACCAAAGTGAGCGATGGAGTGCCACAGGCCTCAGTGCTTGGACCTATTTTGTTCACACTATATATGCTTCCGTTACAATATTCTAAGGAATCATTCTGTTCATTTCCACTGTTATGCGGATGATACTCAACTTTATTTATCCATCAAACCTGATGAAACCAATCATCATCTTAAAAACGTGTATGACCTTAAACTTTTTGATGTTAAACACGGCTAAAACTGAAGTTATTGTACTCGGCCCAAATAATCTACGAAACAAATTATCTAAAGATATACTAACTATGGATGGCATTAATTTGGCCTCCAATGAGACTGTAAGGAATCTTGGTGTTATATTTGATCAGGATTTATCCTTTAACGCCCACATAAAATCAATCTCAAGGACCGCCTACTTTCATCTACGCAACATTGCAAAAATCAGGCATATCTTGCCTCAAAACGATGCAGAGAAACTAGTCCATGCATTTGTTACTTCAAGGCTGGATTAATGTAACTCTTTATTATCAGGGTGTACCAAGAAGTCAGTCAAGTCGCTTCAGCTGATTCAAAATGCTGCAGCTCGTGTACTAACCAGAGTTAGGAAAAGGGACCACATTGCTCCTGTTCTGGCTGCCTTACACTGGCTCCCTATAGAACACAGGATAGAATTTAAAATTCTTCTTCTCGCCTACAAAGCCCTTAATGGGCAGGCGCCATCTTACCTTAAAGAACTCATTATACCCTACTGTCCTACTAGGGCATTGCGTTCCAAGAATGCAGGGTTGTTGGTTGTTCCTAGAGTCTCTAAAAGTACAATGGGAGCCAGAGCCTTTTCTTATCAAGCTCCACATTTGTGGAATCAGCTTCCAGTTTGTGTTCGGGCGGCAGACAGCCTATCCGTTTTTAAGAGTACGCTTAAGACCTTCCTTTTTGATAAAGCTAATAGCGATAAAATAAAATAATCTAATAAGAGTGCATTGACGTAGACACATTGTGCCTCTTCACCTATACATTTTAGTTCTTACTCTTTCACTTAAATCCTAAAAACTTAGATCTTATATTTAAAACTTTATCCAAAACCTTTCCCCTCTCTGACCTCTCGAGGTTCTATTAGAGGGTAACAGGTTGCAGAGAGGCCTATTCCGGCCGGGGAGTGTGGAACGTAGTCACAGACCTACTCCTTACCTCTCACCAATTCCAATTAAGGTTCCAGTGAGGACCTTTCTCCCTGCGTGTGCCTCTCCGCCTCTGTTTCTTACTTCTTACTTGCTACCCCTTTTCCCTCAACCTATCCTAAGGGAGTGCATGTACGTAGACACGTAAGTTTAGCTGCTATAGGCTTGGACTGTCAGGGGGGGACCTTACTTCGTCTTTCTGTCTGTTTGTACCTGTGTACTCTCATGTTCCGATTAACCCAGCTTCCCCAAAATCTCTTTTTTTGTGTCTACATATATACGCCGGGATCCTGAGTCGAGGCTAATCCTGTTGTTGTGGTCGTGTGTCCTGGATCCTCTATCCTGAGTACTGGATTTGAGTACAGGACTTCGAGTCGTGGCTGAACCTGTCTCTGCGGTCCTGCCTGACTCTCACCATACTACTTCCCTGATGGCTCCCACAGGATTGTTGACATCCTCGTGGATTCATCTTCTTATTATAGACACATGCATTTCCAAACATTTGGTCTTTCCAAACATTTGGTCTACCTACGCTGTAAAATGTATTAACTCTTCGATTTACACATGGCATCTATTGCATGTCTGTCCGTCCTGGGAGAGGGATCCCTCCTCTGTTGCTCTCCCTGAGGTTTCTCCCATTTTTCCCTTTAAACTGTGGGTTTTCTCTGGAAGTTTGTCCTTGTACGATGTGAGGGTCTAAGGACAGAGGGTCTAAGGACAGAGGGTCTAAGGACAGAGGGTGTCGTATTGTCATACTGATATTCTGTACAAACTGTGAAGTCCACTGAGACAAATGTAACATTTGTGATATTGGGCTATATAAATAAACATTGATTGATTGATTTTTACCGCTACTGCAAAATGCAAAACTTTATTTCGTACCTTCATACTACAGCCATTAGAGAATGAGGATACAATTAGCTATACTACAATAAAAGTCAGAAGATACATCATGATATGTACATGATGATACATCATTTGCCTGTCAGTGTTATTTATATATATCTTTGATTATAATTACTGATGCATGGAATGTGGTAGCAGCAGTACTTTAAGGTTGCCAGCCACAATGCTTAAATAGTTTCTTTCTGCTTAAGAGAGCTGAAGTGGAGGAGCTGATTTAAATTACATTATATACTGCTGGGTAGCTTTTTGAAATTCACCATGGGATCAACAACATTTTATCTTAACCTATAATAATACATGATAAACAATTTCTTGATTATATTTTGTAGTATTCTGAATCTTCAAAGTTACTAAAGTTATCAAATAAATGTAGCGCAGTATAAAGTACACTATTTGCCTGAATGGGAGTGGAGCAGTACAGTACATGTAAATGTACTTTGTTACTGTCTACCGCTCTTCATTGTTCATTTACCTATTGTGAGCATCACATGGGAATGTACATTTTGCAAGAAGTGGCCATTATTCAGATGGATGTTTCTGTCTGCCCCTCTATTCTTTCTCCCATTATCCTCCACAATCTGCCTAGAAGTAGTTTAACGTTGTAGCTGTTCAAGATGGTCATTTTAAAATGTGTTAAAAATATACTGTTAGTAGTTAAGCCAATAATAATATACAGCTACAACTGACAGTTATGTAGGCACATTTTTTATTTTTTATTAACGCTGTGTGATTAAAAGAAAAACACAAATAGCAGGATAGGCAATACAAAACTTTATTTCGTACCTTGATACTACAGCCATTAATAACACAGCATTAGACATATTTGGCAAACTCTTTTTTTTATTGTATTACACACTATTTTTATCGTATTGTATTTTTGTCGATTGTTTACATTGTACAGTTCTTTAGACATATTTGCTATATCTTATCCCACTGAAAAGGCACTGCACCGACACCATTAAAATATTGGCATAGTTCATCCCTGTGCTGTGTGGAGTCTATTTTTATATAACATTACAAGACTAATTATTATTATTACATTATATGCTTATTGTGCTCATGAGATTGCTATGACTATAAAATAAATAGACACAATCACTAATCCCAGGTTCTGATGGGTTAGATACCAACGAGGGGAATAGTCAGAAGAAATTGTTTAGCTTGCAATATTGAAAGTAGCAAGGTCGAGTGCAGAGACTGAGAGAACACAAAGAGGTAGTCAGAACAGCACATCGCACCGGCCTTGACTCTGTATGGGAGCCACCCTCCCCCGCAAAGCTAGGAAGCAACATTATGGTTTTCCGCTATATCTGAAGAAACGTTATACAAATTAGTATGATGGTGCCAGAGTAGGGAGGGACTTCCACAGGCCGGCCGAATGCTGATTGGAGGATCGTGTTGCCAAGAGACTCTATCTGAGTCTGTGCACCAACCAAAGAGAACCAAGTCTAAACCGCGGTATCTCTTCAGCTAGTCTTGACCAATCATAAATGTACGGGCAACGCCCTGTGTAATAAAATGTATTGTCGCACGAGGTTCGAGGCTCTTTACGGATTTGGTGGTTACAGATTACAGCTTGGCTGCCTGTGATTTCCAAAGACGTGACGAGTCCTTGGCCAAGTAATATATATCTTTTGCTCTCTTTACAATAAATAGTTAAACTTAGAAGTTGTCTGAACCCAACAGCTGCTTAGATCGAGCTGGAATATTGGTGCAGGGTGGCCTGCCGTAGTTCAGGGTCTTGTCTCCATCTTCCTGGGACAGCTCTCGACACAGGTTCGGGAAAGCCCCCTGAGCTTCTCGCTGTCGTATCCATGTTTTCACCCATTGAGTGCGGTTTCTCCTGATTTTTCGCTTCCGCTTCTTAATCTCTGCAGCCGCAAGCAACACTCCAATTGCTGATAACGCCAGTACCGTACGGTACATGTTTTCGATCGACGAGAGAGAGTGAAAATGGAACCCAGACGCTATTTGTTGTTTGTTTTTATCACGCAGTCTGTTCTTCTTCTCTCGGTGTATAACGCAGTCCAGGGGCGGACTGGCCATCTGTAGAATCTGGAGAACCACAGAACGGCAGGTCAAGGGCCGTCAAGGGCCGTTGACGTCCGGCCGGCCCTTTAACCCTCCGGTATCATTCGATTGGACTACGCAAATTAGTCATTCGAGACAAAAATGTCCACTGCAAAATGCTTTGATAAAAACATTATATTAAAAGGTTTTTTTCACAACTTGTTTGGGTTCAATGTTTAAAGCAACTTCCGCCCTAATAGAAAATACCAAAAATGTAATCATTTTCAGGATTTTAACCCTTTAAATGCCATTTTGAATACATGAAACCGCTGTTTTTTTTCATGATGAAAACAGACAAAATTTGTTATTTTCCAAAAAATACATATCTGGGGACTGGCTCTTTTTTTTGTATCACAGTCTTGGATATGTCAAAGATTAGCAACACAATTGATTTTTTTTGCATTATTAGTTTTTGCACAAAATCAGATTGAACAAAAAAGTTACAAATTAGTCATTCGGGACAAAAATGTCCACTTCCAAAAACTGCTCTAAAATGACAACAGATTAATATTTTTAAAAACTTTTTGGGGTTAAATCTTTTAATGAACTTCAGTCCTGATCAAAAATACCAAATGTTAAATTATGTTCAGGATTTTAACCCTTGAACTGCCAGTTTGAAAACATGAATTTGCGTTTTCTATGAAAAACATGCACAAAAAGGCAGTTATTTTCCATATAATGAATGTTGGGGGGGTCGGCTTTTTTTTTATCACAGTCTTGGATATGTCAAAGATTAGCAACAACATTGATTTTGGTGGATAATTAGTTTTTGCACAGAATCAGATTAAACAAAAAAGTCACACATTATCCACTCGCGGACAAAAATGTCCCATCCACTCCCATTATAACCACATCTTTTGATCTCTCCGCCATACCGATATAAAATCATGCATTTTGTAATGTCAGGGTTTTATATTGGAGGAAAATAGTTCAATTTGTCCTTTTTACTGTAAAAACCAGATGTGACATTTTACCATTGAATTACATGCTTGTCATTTCTTGGTTTCTTTGCCTGTTGTATAATGGGGCCCTGCCAGCCATTGGAATACATGTATGCAACTAATATGATGTAGGTGTGTTGGTATGGATGTGGAAGAGTGGTATCAGCTGAGAAATGTGTGTGTGTGTGTGATGCCCCTGTGGGTTCATCAGTGGAGAGGGTGTGGCTGTCCTATCTTGGCTGCATTGATCGCACTGATTGCAGTAACTCAGGGCACCTGGGTCTGGTGCTCTGCAGCTATTTTAAAGCCTCTCTGCTCCTGTCTGGTCTCGCTCTGCTTTTTCCTGCAGGCACCCGGCTCTGATGAGTATAAACCATGAGTTGACTTGAACAGTGTTGTGCAAATAAACACCTTTACCTACCCGTTGACATGTTGTGTCTCCTTTTTGTTGTGGCCTTTTGAGCCAGGTCGCAACAAATGGGGGCTCGTCCGACGGGTTATTTCTTTAAAAAGTTTGTGTAGTGCTCAGAGCACATGGTGTTATTGAGCAGCTGATTCATTGTTGTGGTCCAGCTGTGTGCTGGCTTGTCGCTACTATTTGGGGGACACATCATGTCTTTTGGGTTTTAGGAGGCTGTAGTGTTTGACATGTCGTCAGGTTTTGTGTGCCAATCGGAAGGTAAAATGTTGCTGTTTGTTACGCTTTTGTAAAAGAGATTTTCCCCGCTAGGCTTAAGTGGCATTTCCCCTTGGGTTGCGTCTGTTTTTTTTTTATTTCATAGTGTTGTGGCGACGTGGTTAGTGTCAGCTGTTTTCGGACAGCTGTCTCGGGGGCACGTCCGCGTGAGTTCTTGGTGTTACCTGCGTGCAGGTCGCTCCATAACTCCGCCGGGTTCCAGTGCGTAATTACCCACCGCAAGCCGCATGAAGACTAGGTGAGATTAGGAAGATTTTGTTTAGGCAGTTAGGGGGAAATTCTCTGTTGGGTTAATCTTATGCCCATGCGTGTTGCCAGTTTAATACTTTGCTTTCTGATTGGCTATTATGACTTCTTTGTCAGCGTTTGTGGATGCACCCTCAGTGTCTTTCTTAGATGATTGCCCGAAGGCGCAGTTGGTCGAAATAGCAGAGCACTATGACATTGCTGTTGTGGGGAGCAAGCGGAAACATGACATTAAAACTGTCATTGTGTCATCTTGTTTGAGCAGGGGGTGTTGCAGAAGAGTGAGTCTGGTGCGGCAGGGTTCGTGCCGGTAGTGGTTCAGACAGCTGGTTTGACGTTCGAGCAGCAAAAGGAGCTTTTGGCCATGCAGTCTGATCAGGAGAGATTGCAGTTGGAGTTGAGGTTGGAGCAGGAGAAGTTGGAGATGAGGGGTCAGCAGCAGGAGGTAGAGAAGCATTTAGAGGTGGAGAAGGTGCTGGAGGTGGAAAAGATGAAATGTGAGGTGGAACATGCTAGATTACGGCTGATGGGAGAGGGCAAGTTTTCTCCAGGGGAGGATGGTGGTGATGGGTCGGCATCAGGCAGTGGCGATATCATTTCTTACTTGCGATTAGTGCCAAAGTTCAATGAGCGTGACCCGGACATTTTTTTCACTCTATTTGAACGCATAGCAGAGGCAAGAAACTGGTCAGATTCGGACAGAGTGCTGTTACTTCAGTGTGTACTCACTGGGCGAGCACAGGAAGCCTATTCAGCTGTTTGTGGTGAAAATGCTTTGGACTATGATAGAGTAAAATCAGCAGTGTTGAAGTCTTACGAACTGGTTCCTGAAGCGTATCGTCAAAGGTTCAGAAGTTGGGTCAAGGGAGATAAGCAGACACATGTGGAGTTTATCCGTGATTTAACTTCTCATTTTCAGCGGTGGTGCGCGGCAGCAAAGGTTGCAAGTTTTGACGGTCTTTGTGAGCTCATTGTCTTGGAACAATTTAAAGACATTCTCCCTCAGCGTGTTGCCACTTATGTGAATGAACAGAAACCTTCCACCGCGTTTAGAGCTGCTGAATTAGCGGACGATTTTGTGTTGACACATAAGGGCAGTTTTACTGAGAAGTATTCTAGGGGTGATTGGAAACGTGGAGAAGACAATGGCTATGCCCGCGGTGGTGCAAAGTTTTCACCAGGCTCCTCCCGTAGATTTGTAGGTACAGGGCGACCCGAGGGGGCCAAAGTGGACCTATGTCATTATTGCAGAGGTCATTGGAAGGAGCAGTGTCCGTTGCTGGAAACTAAGGGGAAGCCTCGTTTGTCACCACATGCTCCAGCCATGTGTTGTTCTGCCGTGTTGGATAAAAAACCGTTGGGTGTAGGCTCGGGCATGGTGCCTGATAAGAAGCCGGTTTGTGCCGATGCGGGTTCTGGTTTTGAGCCGTTCATCACTGAAGCTGTTGTATCAGTAGTCGGTAGTGACAAATATGTGCCGATTAAGGTGTTGCGTGATACAGCGGCTAGATACTCATTCATTGTTGAGTCAGTGTTGCCTTTTTCGTCAGAGACAGAAACGGGGGATTTTGTGCTGATGAGGGGCATGGAGATGGGCTTGATCCCTGTGCCACGGCATACAATAGTGCTGGATTGCGAGCTGGTGCGGGGAGTTGTGTCTATCGGCGTGCGTCCCGTGTTGCCACTTGATGGGATACATATGATTTTGGGCAACGATCTCGCTGGTAGTGCTGTGTGGGCTGTGGTGGTTTCCAGGCCGGTGGCATCTGGGGAGCCAGATGAGAGTGGTTTGCAGTTTCCAAGTGTGTTTCCAGTTTGTGCTGTGACACGTGCACAGAGCCGTAAAATGTCTGCTGACCCACATGTTTCGGAGTGTAGCAAAAGTAATGTGGTACATGTGGTCTCACTGCCTGATCTGAAACAGGAGAAAGACACAACACATCGCGCAGAAAACCCTGAAGAATTATCACTGCACCCGCCTGAGGAATGTTCTGATTATGGGAGACCTATGACACAAATGGAGGAGTCTCCACTGCCCGTCACCCTCCCTGTCAACGCCCTTGAGGATACTCTCATTCATCCCCCAGCTCTCTCTACTCTCCGCTCACCCTTTCACCCTCGCCCACCCCCCTGGAGTTCGATGACCACATGAAGGCGGGACGCAGGGTTGGCAGCATGTCCTTTACCCCCGCCCCTCAACGACGCCCACCAAAATCACCGAAGCAGAGATGCGCACCATCTCCCCCGGCTTACAGTGTAGCCCTGACCTTGCCCTCCTATGATGAGAGGAGCAGGGTGGTGGGTCCTCCCTCCCCTTCAAAGCCTGATAGGGATGTGTGTGTACAAAACGCTGCAAACTGATATCTGCTGGGTCCAGGCTCAAGGGCGTATGGCACTCTCAACACTTTCAAGGACATGCCGGGGCCCTGCCTGCCTGTAGCTTTGCCGATATCTGTGTTGATAGGTAATAGATTAAGAGCGGTGAATCATCTTAGATATAGGAAGCGCTCAAACGTTTGTGTGAGTTTATCTAATTTAGCAGTGATTCCATGTCAGCCACAGCTTGTTACAAAAAACCTGACTGATAGTCTGTTTAACAAACTTAAACTAGCTTTATTAAATGTCAGGTCTTTGGCAGGAAAAACATTTTTAATCAATGATTTTATCACTGAGCACAATCTCGATTTTATGTTTTTAACAGGAACTTGGATTGAACAAAATAACAGTGCAGCTGTTCTTATCGAATCAACCCCTCCCAACTTTAGTTTTATGAGTCAGGAAAGAATGCATAAGAAAGGGGGTGGAGTTGCTATTCTGTTCAATGATTCCCTTCAATGCAGGAAGACATCTTATTGGAACTTTGCTTCTTTTGAATATGTGGCCCTTCAGCTGAAATGCTCCTCTCGAGCTCTGTTCCTAAATATCTATAGACCACCCAAATACTGTGCAAGCTTTTTTGATGATGTTACCGAACTGCTGTCTATAGTGTGTATTGACTTTGATCGTCTAGTCATTGTTGGTGATTTTAACATCCATGTTGACAACCCCCAGGCCAGAGGGGCAAACGAACTGTTTTGTGTTCTTGATAGCTATGGACTGACTCAGCATGTGACGGAGCCCACGCACAATAAGGGGCACACTCTGGACTTAATTATCTCAAAGGGTCTGAATATCTCTAAGGTTGTGGTGACTGATGTTGCACTCTCTGACCATTCCTGTGTTTTCTTTGAGAGCTCTATTTCTGTTCACAAAAATGTTCAGAAAGAGGTAACCACAAAGCGATATTTAACTGAAAATACTAGGGAAATGTTTACTCAGAATTTTTCTCCCACACTTGCCCCTGCTAACATCTCAGTAAATGAGCTAGTAGATCGTTTTAATTCAAAAATTAAAAATGTTATAGATGCCATTGCTCCAACTAAGGTAAAGGAAGTGTTTGGCAAGAAAATATCTCCATGGAGAAAGGCCATGACCGTGAAAACAGAAAAAATAGAATGTCGAAAAGCTGAACGCAGGTGGCGAAAAACAAATCTCCAGGTTCACTTTGAAATCTATAAAGAGAGACTTGGCCTTTATAATTTGGAATTGAAAAACGCACGACAATCGTTCTTCTCTGACATCATTACCAAAAACAAAAACAACGCACGTACCTTGTTTGCTACCGTCGACAGACTAACTAACCCCCCAGTGTCAGTAGCCTCTGAATTTCTATCCACCAGGGCGTGCAATGATTTTGCCTCCTTCTTCACTGACAAAATTCAGAAAATCAGACAAGCAGTCAGTGCCTCTGCATCAGGTACAGCAAATGTGTTGTCTCTGTGTCCACTTAACATCAATTCAAACACCATGACACAATTCCATCAGATTAATAATAAAAACCTAGAGGACATTATTCAACTTCTGAAATCCTCCTCCTGCTGCCTTGATATTATTCCAACAGGATTTTTCAAAGATGTTTTGCCTTGCATGGCCTCAGATAGTAGATCTGAGGCCATGCAAGGCAAAACATCTTTGAAAAATAAATAGTAAACAAATCTCTTCACTCAGGTATTTTTCCACAGGCCCCGAAAACTGCTGTCATTAAACCGCTCTTAAAAAAGAATAATCTAGATGCTTCAGTAATGAACAATTACAGGCCCATATCAAACCTCCCATTTCTAGGTAAAATCATTGAAAAAGTTGTTTTTCAGCAGTTGAGTAACTTCTTGCATTTAAATAACTGTTTGGATGTGTTCCAGTCAGGCTTTCGTCCAAACCACAGCACTGAGACTGCTCTTGTAAAGGTCTTTAATGACATCCACTTAAACACAGACAGTGGCAGAACTTCAGTGTTAGTATTACTAGATCTCAGTGCTGAGTTTGACACTGTTGACCACAGCATATTACTAGACCGACTGGAAAACTGGGTGGGACTTTCGGAAACAGTTCTAAATTGGTTTGAATCCTACTTAAAGGACAGAAACAACTTTGTTTCTATTGGTAAATACACATCTGAGTTGACAAATATGACATGTGGGGTACCTCAAGGCTCCATCTTGGGGCCTCTTCTCTTTAACGTCTACATGCTACCACTGGCTCAGATAATGAAGAACAACAAAGTAAGTTACCATAGCTATGCGGATGACACACACATTTACGTAACAATTTCACCAGGAGACTATGCTCCAATTCAAACACTGAGTAAGTGCATTGAACAAATCAATGACTGGATGTGTCAGAACTTTCTCCAATTAAACAAAGATAAAACTGAGGTAATGGTTTTTGGAGCCAAGGCAGAACGTATAAAAGTTAGCGCTGAGCTTCAGTCTGCAATGTTCAAAACAACAGATAAAGCCAGAAATCTAGGTGTAGTCATGGACTCTGACCTGAGTTTCAACAGTCACATTAAAACAGTTACTAAATCAGCCTACTATCACCTAAAGAATATATCTAGGATTAAAAGACTAATGTCACAGCAGGATTTGGAAAAACTTGTCCATGCTTTTATCTTCAGTAGACTCGACTACTGCAATGGTGTCTTCACAGGTCTCACTAAAAAATCTATTAGAAAGCTGCAGCTGATTCAGAACGCCGCTGCTCGAGTCCTCACTAACACTAAGAGAGTGGATCACATCACTCCTGTTCTGAAGTCTTTACACTGGCTTCCTGTGTGTCAAAGAATAGATTTCAAAATACTGCTGCTGGTTTATAAAGCACTGAATGGTTTAGGCCCAAAATACATTTCTGACCTCCTGCTAAATTATGAACCATCCAGATCTCTCAGGTCTTCAGGGACTGGTCAGCTTTCTGTCCCCAGAGTCAGAACTAAACATGGTAAAGCAGCGTTCAGTTATTATGCTCCAAATATCTGGAACAAACTCCCAGAAACCTGCAGGTCCGCTGCAACTCGGACTACTTTTAAATCCAGGCTGAAGACTTTTCTTTTTGTCGCTGCTTTTAATTGAACTCTTCATATCTTAGACTGCACTGTAACTTTTATCACTGTAACTTCTTTCTTTTAATGTTTATTTTATTCGCTTTTCTTTTTAATGATTTTAAATGCCATTTTCTTAATGTCTTTCATTTTTTGTAAAGCACTTTGAATTGCCTTGTGTTGAAAAGTGCTATATAAATAAACTTGCCTTGCCTTGCCTTGATCTCCCTTCGTCGGTGTCAAAGGAGGAAGGACGATTCATCTCTTTCTGCTCTGTGGACTGAGTTGTTGCCGGCAGAGAAGGTCAGAGACATAGCCCAGGGTTACTTTGTTCAGGGGGACTTGCTGGTGCGTAAGTGGGTGCCCTGTGTTGGTGATGCTGTGGGGGAGGCAATTTTTCAGGTGGTGGTGCCGAGTAGCTTTCGTGATGTGATATTGCAAACTGAGCATGATAGTGGTGGACATTTGGGGATAAAAAAAAACTATGACCGTGTCCTACGCTATTTTTTCTGGCCTCGGTTAAAGCGCGATGTTGCAAGTTATATTAAAGCATGCCACATATGTCAGTTCACTGGTAAACCAAGTCAGGTGGTGAAGCCTGCACCCCTCAGTCCCATTCCAGCCCTTGGTCAACCTTTTGAGCATTTGATCATAGATTGTGTGGGGCCGTTGCCTCCATCTAAGTCCGGTTGTGCGTACATGCTTACTATAATGTGCCAGACTACAAGGTAGCCTGCAGCGTTTTTTCCATTTCAGTGAAGCCAGTAGTTAGGGCTTTAACCCAGTTCATCTCCACATTTGGGATCCCACGTGTGATTCAAAGCGACCAGGGTACCAACTTTACTTCCCATATGTTCAAACAGATCCTACAGCAGCTGGGGGTCAGGCATAACCGTGCGTCGGCTTACCATGCCCAAAGCCAGGGGTCGCTAGAGCGCTTTCATCAAACATTGAAGTCCATGCTGCGTGCTTATTGTATGGAAATGGGGAAGGACTGGGAGGAGGGACTTCCATGGCTCATGTTGGCGTCCAGGGAAGTCGTTCAGGAAAGTACAGGGTTCAGCCCTAATGATTTGGTCTTTGGGCATAAGGTGCGTGGTGTGTTATCTGTTCTCCAGGATGGTTTGGTTGAGGGTGAGCCACCTAAAAATGTAGTGGACTATGTACAGGGCTTTCGTCATCGCCTGTATGTAGCGGTGGAAATGGCAAGGAAACATTTAGCTGGTGCTCAGGCTAATATGAAGAGACTCTATGACCGTAAAGCAGAGTATCATGAATTCAGCCCAGGGGATCAGGTGTTGGCTTTAATGCCACTGCAGGTCTCACCATTCAAAGCCAAGTCTGCCGGCCCGTACACAGATCAAAATTACTTGATTGCTACTCCAAATCGGAGGAAGTTGTCTCAACTGTGTCACGTCAACCTCCTGAAACCGTACTATGTTCGTGATACCGTTGGGGATAGCTTCATGGCTAAAAAGTTGGGTGTGGGCCCCATAATGATGGTTGATTCTGTGCTTTCAGATCGAGGGTTGGCTGAGGAGTGTGATGTTAAGGCACCAGATGAACCTGTTATGTCTGGTAGGCTGAGGAATTCGGAGTCGTTATGCCAATTGGATCGCTTGTTGAGTCACTTACCGGCAGCACAGAGAGATGAATTGGCGGCTTTAATTGGGAAGTTTGTGGTACTGTTCGGCGATACGCCATCGCGCACAACTCTCGTGGAGCATGATATCGACGTGGGGGACAGTCCTCCAATTAAGCAGCGATTTTATCGTTGTCCTGTAGATAAGCGTAGGGTGCTGGAGGCTGAGGTCCAGTACATGTTGGACAATCAGATTGCAGTACAGTCGTTCTCCAGTTGGGTGTCGCCTAGTCTGCTGGTTGGCAAATCAGATGGGTCTCCGCGGTTTTGTAACGACTATCGTAAGGTTAATAAGGTGACAAAAACAGATTCTTACCCGTTGCCACGGATGGAGGACTGTATTGACTTGGTGGGCTCTGCTAGATTCGTCAGTAAATTAAATGGGGTAGGAAGTCTCTCTGGCTCTGGATATTTGGTGTTGTTTCGGGGATCCCTTTGGGGCCTCCGTCTTAAGGGGGGGGGGGACTGTGATGCCCCTGTGGGTTCATCAGTGGAGAGGGTGTGGCTGTCCTGTCTTGGCTGCATTGATCGCACTGATTGCAGTAACTCAGGGCACCTGGGTCTGGTGCTCTGCAGCTATTTTAAAGCCTCTCTGCTCCTGTCTGGTCTCGCTCTGCTTTTTCCTGCAGGCACCCGGCTCTGATGAGTATAAACCATGAGTTGACTTGAACAGTGTTGTGCAAATAAACACCTTTACCTACCCGTTGACATGTTGTGTCTCATTTTTGTTGTGGCCTTTTGAGCCAGGTCGCAACAGTGTGTGTCTGGATGTACAGTGTGTGTGCACAGAGACAACAATATACAGTAGATTTGGTTTACAGCAAGTCGCAGTTTTCGCCTCATATCTTTCTTTCTTTCTCTCTCTCTTTCTCTCACTCCCTCATTCCCAAACTCATACACACTCTTACATATTAAACCTCCTTATACCTTGTATGTGTGTGAGTGATTGTGTGTGAGAATGAGACAGGAGTAAGTGTGCTATCATGGCGTTTTGTTTTTCATTTGTGCTGTTTCATGTGTCTTTGAGGTAAACAGATGTATGATCTTGACCCAGCTTGACCTCGATGTTTTGAATTGTTTGGAACTTCAAAGTCCTTTGATAATGTCAAACAGACATACACAGCCATACATACACTCCTTGAAGTAAATAAAAACACCTGGCTGCAAAGCCAAAGCTTCAAATATGTGTAGTTTGGCTGGATGGTCATTTCATTCCTGTGATACGCAACAAGCAGTAAGATGAAGAGGAGCTTCTCTGTGGGACAAGAGGTCTCATGCAGCCCGTAACTTCAGCTGCAGGACTCATCCTCTGAAACAGAAACACCCTGAGAAGGACAATCTGGTGTGGATCTGCCTGAACTGTGCTTGAAAGGAGTCAGCACAAGGATAAAACACTTTTTAGCCAAACAGTTTGCCAAACAGTTCATTTATCAGATGGGGGCAGAGAAGAAGGAACAATTCTGCCCCGAATCCCACGTTGATACAGAGGAATCAATGAGGTCCTTTGCTGAGGAGGTTGAGGAGCTGCAGAGGAGCTGCTGAGGAACAACAAGATGGTGATGAGGTTGAGATGTATGAAGGACTACAAAACCATTTAGATGGAAAAAGCCTGATGTTCACAAAAGTGCTTCGTGATCTCCTCCTCAATCACACCACAAAGGGGATGATAGCACCAGAGATTGCCCCAGGAGTAACAAGAATATTGGTTGCGCCGCCACGTGAAGCCATGCTTAGAGAAATGATCAGATGCTTGTGGTGGAGTCTGATCGTTCTTCGTCCGACCCTTCCCCTGAAAGTGGAGAGGACACAGAGGATCCCATCCCGTAGCTGCGCTACATTCCTCTGCACTATCCTATCCAATGTTTGCTCAAACATCTGTGGCATCAACATCCCTCCAGTTTGCCACCGAACGTCCCCCATGCAGGTGTGTCATGTCGACAATACTGCTGATGATCTCAGGGGTAAAGAATAAATCAAAGAAGGATTCCACGTCATGAATTCTTATTTATGCCACTCGTAATGGCATAACGCGTGGGCCCTGAAACCAAACCTCTGGCAGCAAGAATGTAGCGCGACGTTTCCTCGTGAGAGGAAAACTAGATTTGAAAATGTTTTGATGTCCACCCACTGCCACGATGGACACGATCCTCCGGATAGGATAGTGCAGAGGAATGTAGCACAGCTACGGGATGGGATCCTCTGTGTCCTCTCCACTTTCAGGGGAAGGGTCAGACGAAGAAGGATCAGACTCCACTACAAACTCCACATCAGATTCTCCTTCTCATGTTTGGCAAAAAAGTGTTTTATCCTTGTGCTGACTCCTTTCAAGCACAGTTCAGGCAGATCCACACCAGATTCTCCTTCTCAGGGTGTTTCTGTTTCAGAGGATGAGTCCTGCAGCTGAAGTTAGGGGCTGCATGAGCAGATACCTATTGTCCCACAGAGAAGCTCCTCTTCATCTTACTGGTTGTTGCGTATCACAGGAATGAAATGACCATCCAGCCAAACTACACATATTTGAAGCTTTGGCTTTACAGCCAGGTGTTTTTATTTACTTCAAGGAGTGTATGTATCGCTGTGTATGTCTGTTTGACATTATCAAAGGACTTTGAAGTTCAAACAATTCAAAACATCGAGGTCAAGCTGGGTCAAGATCATACATCTGTTTACCTCAAAGACACATGAAACAGCACAAATGAAAAACAAAACGCCATGAGAGCACACTTACTCCTGTCTCATTCTCACACACAATCACTCACACACATACAAGGTATAAGGAGGTTTAATATGTAAGAGTGTGTATGAGTTTGGGAATGAGGGAGTGAGAGAAAAAGAGAGAGAGAAAGAAAGACAGATATGAGGCGAAAACTGCGACTTGCTGTAAACCAAATCTACTGTATATATATAAATGTATTCATTGGGATAAACCCCTTGAGATGCACCATCTCGTTTTCAAGGGGGTCCCGACAATAGCAACAACTTACAGACATACATAAACAAAAAGACAAAATGCAAAACATGACACACAAGACAAACCACATACAGTCTGTTAAGTGAAATTCAAGCAATGCACACAATCATTACAATTTGAGACAGTCAAGCAAATCAGTTTCATCAATATCAGTTATAACAAATACAGACCAGTTGAAAGTGAGATAACAATGCATGTTTAAATATACCCAATGATGCAAGAGATCTAAAGAGTATATTGTTGTCTCTGTACACACACTGTACATCCACACACACACACACACACACACACACACACACACACACATTTCTCAGCTGATACCACTCTTCCACATCCATACCAACACACCTACATCATATTAGTTGCATATATGTATTCCAATGGCTGTCAGGGCCTCATTATACAACAGGCAAAGAAACCAAGAAATGACAAGCATGTAATTCAATGGTAAAATGTCACATCTGGTCATATACAGTAAAAAGGACACATTTAACTATTTTCCTCCAATATAAAACCCTGACATTACAAAATGCATGATTTTATGCCGGTATGGCGGAGAGATCAAAAGATGTGGTTATAATGGGAGTGGATGGGACACGAGTGGCTAATGTGTGAGTTTTTTGTTTAATCTGATTCTGTGCAAAAACTAATAATCAACCAAAATCAATGTTGTTGCTAATCTTTGACATATCCAAGACTGTGTTAAAAAAAAAAGCCGACCCCCCCCAACATTTATTATATGGAAAATAACTGCCTTTTTGTGCATGTTTTTCATAGAAAACGCAAATTCATGTTTTCAAACTGGCAGTTAAAGGGTTAAAATCCTGAACATAAGTTAACATTTGGTATTTTTGATCAGGACTGAAGTTGATTGAAAGATTTAACCCCAAAAAGTTAAAAAAAATATTAATCTGTTGTCATTTTAGAGCAGTTTTTGGAAGTGGACATTTTTGTCCCGAATGACTAATTTGTAACTTTTTTGTTCAATCTGATTTTGTGCAAAAGTAATAATGCAAAAATATCAATTTTGTTGCTAATCTTTGACATATCCAAGACTGTTATAAAAAAAAAAGAGCCAGTCCCCAGATATGTATTTTTTGGAAAATAACACATTTTCTCTGTTTTCATCATGAAAAAAAACAGCGGTTTCATGTATTCAAAATGGCATTTAAAGGGTTAAAATGATTACATTTTTGATATTTTCTATTAGGGCGGAAGTTGCTTTAAAGATTGAACCCAAAAAAGTTGTGAAAAAAACCTATAATGTTTTTATCAAAGCATTTTGCAGTGGACATTTTTGTCTCGAATGACTAATTTGCGTAGTCGATTTGTTACACAGTGAATTAAAGACCGATTTCAAAAATTTAAATTAGAATTCCAAAATAGATCGAGAAAATAGCCCATTTGAAAAAATCAGGCCATTTGCACCAACACAGCCAAAGTTATTGCAAAATTAAAAGTGAAAAAAAACGTCCACAGTGATACCGGAGGGTTAAAAAATAATTGTTAAACGTTATCAATTAAATTGCGCTGACGGCCGACAGAGGGCGACAGCGGCCGCTAATGCAGTTGTGTGGTTCTTATCTGTCAAATAATCACACACAAAGAAGAAAAAAGACCGGCCACACGAAGAGAAGCGATTAGACGCCGCGGCAGACAGGGAGAATGAAAAAACATGGATACAAATCAAAGAAAACGAAAAGAAAAAGGTGGGGCCGACAAGGCAAGAGAAATAAAGGTGAAGTCACTCGCAGGTGAAACATATAAATGTCGCAAATTGACAGACCTGTTTGGCAGCAGCGCTGCTACAAGCACTATCAGCAGCAGCTTAGAACAAGTGCAAGATGATGAAGAGAATGATGAGGGCGCGAGTTCAGATATACAGCCAGCCTCCTGCGTTCATGATGAGGGACAGAGTTGAGCTGGTGGAAGAACCAGCTCAACTGGCACGTATACAAGTGCAGGGCAAGAGCAAGAGGTGGGTGAGAATTATCCCTTGAACTCAGTGGCGTTTTCTCCTGGAGGCCAAGGGAAGCCTGTTTTTTTGGATTGTGGTTATGATTTTAATCAATCAATCAATCAATGTTTATTTATATAGCCCAATATCACAAATGTTACATTTGTCTCAGTGGACTTCACAGTTTGTACAGAATATCAGTATGACAATACGACACCCTCTGTCCTTAGACCCTCACATCGTACAAGGAAAAACTTCGTAAAATAAAAACACTTCGTTTAGTTTCGGTAATTATTCTGTGCTGTGTGTTGCTGCCGGCCCGTCTCTCCCCCATTCTCATTGAGTATTTTACAAAGAGTGAAACAGCGCCCCTCTAGATGTTATGGTGAAACAGTAGATTGCACTCTCTGTTGCGAGAGTAGGCTAGCCGAAATTGGCTTCCCTTGGTGAAATAAAATGGAGGTATTGACCAATCAGATGAGGCTCACGTCATGCCCCTGCCAACCTGTGATTGGTCAGGGCCATGCCAAGCCAATCCAGAGGCGGCTGGCTTTCCTTGCCTCACAATCAAATCAAATAATCTTCAGTTCGCACTGTAACTGTCATCACTGACCTTAGAAAGTAGCAAGCAATTGAAGCAAGTGCAATTTTGGAGGGTGGAGATTTGGAGTATTTCATCAAAAATAATTGTACTAAACTTCCGCTACAGCAGCAACTAAAAATAAAATCTGATGACAGGCCAATGCCCAAACTGGAGCTGTGTACAGAGAGGAAAAAAGGAGCGAATCGGACGTAAAACTTGAAATAATAAACAGCGGATTTCTAACATTTGACATTTCATGTGGCCGGACTGGGTCAGTTTCCAGGGCTGATGCAGTCTGTCTTCCGGTTGTTGCCTCTTTTTTTTCTTCTTTTTTTTACAAGTCTTTTTATTTCATCATAGTGTACAGTAATCGATGCCATTTCATTTATATTGTAATATCACAGTACACTCACTACACTCCCCCCTCCCTCCCTCCACCCGCACATGCCCACACGGGCGAAACCAACAAAAATGCTTATCAATATAACTTAAACAACAGAGCCATGAAAATAAACATAAAACGGAAAAGGAAAAAACAGAAAAAAAAAACACATCAAAGTAAAACAAAGAAATAATTATACAATACAGCGACAATGTAGACAATGACAACACCACAACTAGTATTTCCGGCCGTCAGGAAAAATAGCCACAGAATGCACCATTCCATCACTGGTCATATCTCAGATATATTTTCCAAATAAGAAAACAATGGCAACCACAGAGCTTGAAAAATATGTCCACGATTGTCATTTTCTCCAGAGGTAAAAAATGTGTTATCTGATCAATGAAAAGTTTAAATGTTGGGGGACGTTCATTCTTCCAGAGTAAAAGTATACATTTCTTGGCAAAATATGTTATTGTGATTAGTATTCTGTAATGTTTGGGGTTCAGTTTAAAGTTTGGCATGTCATTTAACAGGGAAAAACATGGATTTATGCTAATTTCGATGTCTAAAATGGCTTTTGTGAGAGCATGAATCGAATCCCAGAAATGTTTCAAGAGATCACAGTCCCAAAACAGATGCATAAATGTTCCTTCTTTTACTTTACATCTCGGACATTTTGGAGAGTTTTCTTCGGAAATGTTATGCATCTTTATGGGTGTGAGGTAACATTTGTTGATAAATGTAAGGTTTGCTTCTTTGATTTTATTGCTTGTGAATGGAAAATGTGTTCTTTCACAAATATTCAGCCAAGTAGTTTCATCTATCTGTATCCCTAAGTCCTTTTCCCAGATCCTTTTTAAAGTTGGAAAGGATGACTGAGCTCTTTTAGAAAAAACTGCATTAAATTCTCTAATTTTACCTTTGATCGTGCTCGACGACATCAATATCTCCTCCTCTTCCAACAATCCCGATCTCAATTTATTGCTTTTAATAATTGATTGGATCACGTTCCTAATTTGCAGGTATCTGAAAAAATCCTTATTTGAAATGTCATATTCTGCTCTTAAATCATTAAATGATTTCAATGTTATATCTTTGTGAAACAAATGTTTCAATTGCTTTATACCTGATTTCGTCCATTTGTTTGTATTAATTGACAACAAATATTTGCTAAGATCAGGATTGTTCAAAATAGGAGAAAAGTAATTAACTTGATTCTTGGTTTTCTATTACACCAGATACATTTTGAGATGTGTCTATTGAGACATTTAAAATAGTCAGCGGATAAATAGCATGGTAACATTTGAAAAAGAAAATTACATCTCGGTAGAATATTCATTTTTATGACATTGATTCTTCCTAGCAGTGATATTGGTAATGTGGACCATTTAGATAAATCCTGTTTGATTTTGTCAATGAGCGGATTGTAATTCTCTTGAAACAGATTATCCAGGTGTGGTGTTATATTTATTCCTAAGTATTTAAAGCCACCTGGTGACAAATTAAAAGAACAAGACTTTTCCAAATTTGCTGTTGGCGTCATATGTAAGAAACAAGCAATAGATTTCTTAAAATTAATTTTATATCCTGAGTATCTTCCAAATTGCTCTATCGTGTCGAGCAGATGTGGTACTGAATGTTCTGGGTCTGTTAAGTAAAGAATGATATCGTCAGCATACAGAGAAATGTTGTGTTCATCGTTAATCTTCACTCCTTTAATACTTATGTTGTCTCGCACACATGACGCCAGTGGTTCAATTACAATTGCAAAAAGCAAAGGTGACAGAGGACATCCCTGTCTTGTCCCCCTTGTTAGTGGAAACAAATCTGAGGAACTGCAGTTTTAAACCGCTGCTTTAGGATTTTTATAAATTGATTTGACCCACTCTATGAACCGAGAGCCCATATTTAATCTGTTCAAGATAGTAAAAAGAAAATTCCACTCAACCCTGTCAAAAGCCTTCTCTGCATCTAAAGAAAGAAGCAGAGATGGCTTCTGACTGGTGTCCAAATGGTTTATAATATTCAAAAGTCTCCTTATATTATCAGAAGAATATCTGCCCTTGACAAAACCTGTTTGATCAGGACTAATTAGTTTAGGTAAAATCATTTCCAGTCGTTTGGCTAATAATTTGGTGATAATCTTATAATCATGATCCAAGAGGCTTATAGGCCTAAATGAAGAACAATTCAAGGGGTCTTTTCCATCTTTATGTAGTACAGTAATATATGCAAGATTCATTGATTGAGGAAGTGTTCTGTTGTGAGAGAAGTTGTTAACCATTGACATAAATATAGGTTGAAGTTCAGTCCAAAAGTCTTTCTAACATTCTGCCGAGAAGCCATCTGGCCCTGGGCTTTTATTTATAGGCATAGATTTAATTGCAACCAAAACTTCTACTTCTGTAATTGATGAGTTTAGATACTCTTGATCTAAATCAGATAATGTAGGTAAATTAATGTTATGGAGATAATTGTCCAGTTCATCTTGTGAGAAATCACATTGAGATTTGTATAATTTGTTATAAAATTCATAAAAAGTCTGGTTAGTCTGTTTTGGGCGACTGTGGCTGCGAGGGAGTGCGGTCGTCTTTCAACCAGAAGGTTGTGGATTCGATCCCAGCCCATGCAGTCAACATGTCGATGTATCCTTGGGCAAGATACTTAACCCTGAGTTGCTCCCGATGGCATGGCCAACGGTGTGTGAATGTGTATGCATGTTAGTTCCGAGAGTAACATACACTGCTCTGTATGAATGGGTGAATGACATGTACAGTTGCAAGAAAAAGTATGTGAACCCTTTGGAATTACCTGGATTTTTGCATAAGTTGGTCGGAGGAAGCCACTGCTGTCCAGAAAAAACATTGCTGCACGTTTGAAGTTTGCAAAAGAGCACCTGGATGTTCCACAGCACTACTGGCAAAATATTCTGTGGACAGATGAAACCAAAGTTGAGTTGTTTGGAAGGAACACACAACGCTATGTGTGGAGAAAAAAAGGCACAGCACACCAACATCAAAACCTCATCCCAACTGTGAAGTATGGTGGAGGGAGCATCATGGTTTGGGGCTGCTTTGCTGGCACAGGGTCTGCACAGATTGCCATCATGGACGGAAAAATGAATTCTCAAGTTTATCAAGACATTTTGCTGGAGAACTTAAGGCCATCTGTCCACCAATTGAAGCTCAACAGAAGATGGGTGATGCAACAGGACGACCCAAAGCACAGAAGTAAATCAACAACAGAATGGCTTCAACAGAAGAAAATAGGCCTTCTGGAGTGGCCCAGTCAGAGTCCTGACCTCAACCCAATTGAGATGCTGTGGCATGACCTCAAGAGAGCGATTCACACCAGACATCCCAAGAATATTGCTGAACTGAAACAGTTTTGTAAAGAGGAATGGTCCAAAATTCCTCCTGACCGTTGTGCAGGTCTGATATGCAACTATAGGAAACGTTTGGTTGAGGTTATTGCTGCCAAAGGAGGAAAGAGACAGTTATTAAATCCAAGGGTTCACATACTTTTTCCACCCTGCACTGTGAATGTTTACATGGTGTGTTCAATAAAAACATGAAAACATATAATTGTTTGTGTGGTTTTAGCTTAAGCAGACTGTGTTTGTCTATTGTTGTGACTTAGATGAAGATCAGAACACATTTTATGACCAATTTATGCAGAAATCCAGGTAGTTCCAAAGGGTTAACTTTTTCTTGCAACTGTAGTATGTAAAGCGCTTTGAGGGGTCTTAAAGACTGGATAAAGCGCTATATAAGTACAGTCCATTTACCATTTTGGGTGGTAGGTTATCTTGTTGTCTTTCAGACAAATTGCTTTTATAGCCCTTTCTGCTTGCTCCTTCTTTAATTGATAGGCAAGTAGTTTACTTGGTTTATTGCCGAATTCATAATTATTTTGTCTGATAATATTAATTTGTGTTATGATTTCATTTGTTAAGTCAATATTTAATTTAGCTCTGGCTGTGTTTAATTGTTTCCAGTTTTCATCTGTTGATGCAGATTTATGAAGTACTTCACATCTGTTTACTTCTCTTTCAAGTTCTTGTCTGAGCCTAATTTTTTTCACGTTTTTTTAAAAGATGTGTATGAGATAATAAGTCCTCTTAAAGTAGCTTTTGCAGCTTCCCAAATAATATTCGGATCTATAGAGGGGTCATTGTTTTCTTTTATATGTTCCTTATCCACATTCGCATTTTTTATTTGAATTTTTCGTCTATAAGTAAGGAGTTATCAAATTTCCTGCGCCTAGATACAAACTCCACTCTCCAAGTGAACAGTTAAATGAACTCTTGCATGATCTGAAATATTTATGGAATCAATTTTACATTCTTTTACCCTATGCAAGTATTTTGAGGGAATACAACAATAATCTATTCTAGAATAAGAGTTGTGGACATTTGAAAAGAAAGTGTAATCTTTGACATCTTGATTTAGTTGACGCCATACGTCAATAAGGCCACATTCTGCACAAAGCCCCTGAAGGACCTTTGAGGATTTAAGATTGTGGATCTTGGACTGGTTAGATTTATCTAATGTAGGGTAACTTAAGAGTGCAGTTAAAATCGCCGCCCATCAGTCCTAATCCTTTACAATTTTCATTGAAGAGCAGCACCATGTCAGACATGAACATTGGTTCATCTATATTGGGAGCATAGATATTTAAAAAGGTGATTGGGGTTCCAAAATTTGTACCGACAACCAAAACAAACCGACCATTTGGGTCCGTAACTAATTTTTCAAATTCGAATGGGCAAGTTTTGTTTATCACAATAGCTGTCCCTTTACTATGGGTTTTATATGATGAGAAATACACCTGACCTATCCAATCTCTTTTCAATGTAAGATGTTCAGTATCTGAGAGAAAGGTTTCTTGTAAGAAGACCACATCAGCTTTGTCTTTTTTAAGAAGAGATAGTACTTTATTCCTTTTTATGGGATTTCCCAAGCCTTTAATATTCCAAGAATAGATTTTCATGTTTTGCATGGTGACTGCTGCATATCTGTGGGATTATATTTAATACGTTGTATATTTTGGCCCCATACACAAAAAGGATTGTCACGGTCTTCCGACCCTGGCAATTCATCTACCCAATTTGTTGTAGCCCAGAGAGAAACAAACGTCAGAGAAAAGTGCATCTCAGATCTAACGAAATGTCCTCTTTGTGTTGGCAACTTGGAGCTCCCACCCTCAGTTCTCATTGAAAATAAATACATTTCTTAACAGGGGACGGGTAGATAGAAAAAATAATGGAAACAACTTTCCCTGAAAACCCGTCCGCATCCCAAATGTCATCATGGTATGTTCCATCCGATCATTTACATGTCAAACAATATATTGCCATAAAAAACAAGACAAATCAAAAAAGAACGATCGGAGGAGTGTACATGGTGATATCTTAACTGTCAAATAAAAGTGGAGGAGGAAGGTTGTATATTAAACAGAACTGTATGTTACTGTTTTGTCAGACCCCCTCCACTACCTTCTTTGTTGGTGTGGTCCGTTACGTCATTCTTTGTTGCCGGAAGCAAAGACACTGGTAAATATAACAAAATACAAATGAAACAGTTCGATAATTTAGACAGAAAAATCCTCTTAATGTGTCCTTAGGAAAAACGATTTCCACACGTTTCCCCAATCCCAATGACAGTTAATTGAGAGAAGAGGAGAAAAAAGAATGTACATCTTACCTCCACTCCGGTAGGTTAGAAAAATAGCGACTTACTGCAGCTGCTTGACAAAGGTGTCGGCTTCTTTGGGGTCTTCAAAAAAAACAATCTTCTCTTTGTGAAGAATACGGAGCCGATGAGGATAAGCAAACCCTCTGAACGTGCCTTTTTCGAGGAATAATTTGATCACCAGGTCGAACTCCTTGCGCTTTCGGCGTACCTCTGCAGGCAGATCCTGGCAAATGGTGAGTTTAGTATTACCCTCGTGGATTGACATTTTCTTCGCAGACTGCAGTATCATTTCTTTATCTCTGACTCGTAGAAAGCGGATCATAATTGGTCTTGGAGGCTTCCCTGGTTCGGGATATGGTCGTAGAGAGCGGTGAACCCGCTCCAACTCTAGATTCTAATCGAGGGAGAGTTTGAGCCAGCAAGATAGTTTTTGTTGAATGTATTGAAGTAGTAATTGGCTACCTTCTGACTTCTCTGGGAGCCCTAGTAAAACAAGTCTCCCTCTATTTTCGAGATCATCCGTCTTACACTGTAAAACCCGATTAGTTCGGGGTACTCAAAACTTTTGTGGAAACTGATTACCACCAACATTTTAAGTAAAGTAACTTAAGAATATAGAGTAAATGATTGATCAAAAATGATAAGTTACTTAAACTTAAAACTTTAATTATTATTTTTGTATTATTTAACCTGTTAAGCCCGAAGGTCCCCGCCGGCGGGTGCTTTAGTTTTTTTTTTTTCACGACACTGTCTCAGGGGATCTTAATATTTAAGAACCTATTAATGTGTTATACCAGATTAACGGGAATAATCTCAGCTAACTGACGATACAAACAATTTTTACCAAAACAAAACACAAGTCTCATAAGAAGCATCTAAATGACCCGTGCGAAAAATGCTAACCTATTACTGCACCGATAATCACTCCTAGCTCCCTTATTACTTATCCTAGGTGCACATCCAACACATCGTTTATGATCGCAAGGAGACACAGAATATAACGGTGCCCACCTCAACACTGAAAGATACAAACTCGCGACGTTATCAACAAAAACGTACATCAAAACAAGTGGCGCTAGGTAGCCCACAACGCTAACATGGCTTACCTTTGTCTTTGTCTGGTCTAAACTGGTCTTCAATGGCATTAAAACGATAAAAACGATGGTGTAGTTAATCCATAGGTTAATCCAATGTGACTGCGTCCCCTTTGAAATGTTCTGATAATCCATAAGCAATAAAACAGCTTTTCCGTTACTTGATATCAGAGCAGCGATATTTCTCGTCTCTAAGGCAAGCTAGCATGCGCAGAGAGGCTACCTTTTTTTTTAACATGAGTGTTGTTGGAGCAGATATCTCTGCTCCGCGCCGATCCTATATGAGTTTGTTTTAAAAGAAGGAAAATTCAAAACAGCCAGGATAGGGGTTAAACAATAATCTGTTTTAATGGTAAAACACAACACAATACACCATACAGAGCACTCTGCAACAGTACTCCGAGCTCAATTCCTACCACCGGGTGATATACGTACCACGACAGCCAGTCAGGAAGAGAGCATTGAGCATAAGAATGTTACAGTATTTATACACATAAGTGGGGAGGAGTTTGGCCGGTTTGCCTAGGCAATGAGTCAGCAGTTTGTTGATTCCATCTCCTGACAGTGTGTGTGTGTGTGTGTGTGTGTGTGTGTGTGTGTGTGTGTGTGTGTGTGTGTGTGTGTGTGTGTGTGTGTGTGTGTGTGTGTGTGTGTGTGTGTGTGTGTGTGTGTGTGTGTGTGTGTGTGTGTGTGTGTGTGTGTCTACCCTTAGGCAGTCCCACAGTCATGCTTTGGAGTCATATCATTTCACAGACAGAGGACTCTTTAACAGAACGCACACACATTCCCCCTAAAACATCTTTAACACACACATCTGTTTAAACCAATTATTCCAAAATGTGGTGGCAATTTAGTACTTATAACATGAAAAAACAAAATAAAACACAAACACCGGTATTGCTCAGCATAATGAATACACACATCTCATCCTGCAGTCCCTCCTGAATGTCACATGTCTTTCTTTATGAAAGCCATACTTGTTGGGGTTTACCAGTCATCATCTCATGACCTCCTCAGGACCAGCTAACCAACAAAGCTTAACTGTTCCTATACCCTAAGGCCATCTCTGAACTTCCCTTCCACTCCGAAGTCAGCTCACCCAGAATCAGAAGGACCATTGTCTCTCTAATTGTGTGTGACCCAATCGTCTCCTGACTTCTTCAAGTATCTGGAAATTGTAATCAAGGTATGTTATATTTGAGAAGATCCAGCAATTGACATATTTCCTCCTCTTATTAATTTAAGCTTCCAGATTATACAGAAAACTCTTACAGACAATCTACTGAGTTCTGCCCTCGAAAGCCCAAAATGACTCTCTGAAACATACTTATCAATGGGTAATTATTTTACTTAAAGCAGAGATCACAGATTGTCCTGTATCATTACCTACTCACAAAATAGCCAAAAAACCACCTCCTGATTATTAACAAGTCAAGTGGAAGAAAAGACCATTTGCGCTAATCTACTATTAAGAAAAAGGGAATATTGTTGAATATATAAAAACCTCTCTATATTTAAGAGGAAAAATGTACTTTGTTCCTTCAACTATTATCACACAGGAATGTATAAAACCACACATATATTAGTGATAACATGATGCAACACACCTCTTATATATCAGGTGTCATTAAAATGAATATACCATTATATATATATATATTATTATTATGAATATATGAAAATACGCTGTATTAAACTTTCTGCCATAACACTTTACTTCAATTCTTCAGTGTGTGCGGGACGATTTCCCTTGGATTCTATTGGCTCTACCGGTCAAAAAGAGATGTCACATGTCAAAATCGAACAAGGGGGTCCAGAGATAAGGAAAATCCATCCAAATGGCCCCAGAAAAGTTTTCTTTTGCTAAATCTGTCTAAAAAGGTCAAATGTCACTTGTTTTGCATCAATCTTGATACAGGGTACTTATTATATGTTGTACTTTGGATTCCTAAAGCTTTTAGTCTACCTTACCATCATCCAAGGTTAGTTTTCACTATAAGTAAAACATATTTTTTGGACGGACACTATAATTTATAGTTTTTTACCATGTTCAATCTGAATTTTCTTTAAAATAAAAAACATCTATATTGATTCTGACTTTTCTACATCCAACTCACAGGTTTATCATTACTCTGAGAAAAAGGATTATTAATTTAACCATTTTAGAAGGGAAGATATGGTCATTTGTTCTGGGAATGTCATTTTCGAGCCTGAGACCTGAAAAACAGGCTCGGGGCCTAACGGAGCGTCCACACAGCAGCGTGCGTTGACGCTTGGAGGTGGGCGTATCTGAAGCTTGGGGATTTTTTGCGAGCAACGCGACCAACAACCAATCACATGAATCTCCCGCCCCCGACATACAAAGCAATAGCAATGTTAAAATGAAGTAAACTGGATATAAAATCCCCAAACAGGCGAAAACCTACCAGTTTCATCCACTGTCTCTGCCACCTCCCTCCATGCCTCGCTCCTCCGGTTTGTATCCCGGTAGATGAACAGGGACTGATCATACACAGCACAGGGTGATTCACTACCGCTATAATGAATTTTCCCTCCATTTTTTGGAATATGAGGAAATGACCTGCGTAGTTTCTCCCAGCATACACGCGGTTTGATTGGCTAGCATTTGTACTGGCAGATTTGCATAAACGGGATTTCATTGGCTGACGCCTCCGTCGAGGCGTCAAAAGTTGAACATTGCTCAACTTTTGACGCCAGCAACGCTCCACGTCGCTTCCCAAAATGCAGTTCGGCTAAAAGTGACGTCACCCCATTCAAAGTGAATGGCCAGAAGCGTTGGAAGCTTCAACGCACGCCGCTGTGTGGACGGGCCGTAACAGGTTAAGTATACTGTACTTATAAACATTGTTTAACACATTTTAAATTTCTCCATAATGAATTAGTTTGATGCAAAAGTACTTAATTGCATGAATATTGAAATCAACAAATATATTTCTAGATAACTCATTGGCCAATAGTTTTTTATTTATTTATTTAAGTACAAAATACTCAAAGAACTTCAACAACTTCTGTAGACTTTAGTTTTTTTTAATTTATTCAGTCTTAAATTGTTCATCCAATCAAAACATGAATTCTAAAACATGCAATTTCTTACTGCAACACTTGTTTTGTTTTTTTAAAGACCATCAAACTGCAAGTTACATTTCAAAATAAAAGAATTAGAAATTAAAATCAATTTTTCAAAAGGTAGGCTACTTATTGTTCACAAAAAAGTAAAATTAATACAAATTAGTCATATTTTCTTTTTGTAAAAAGAAACATTTCAAGGAGTTTTGCAAGCCGTTTTAGTATTTATTCCATATCCTTGATATCAGACGGCAGCTGCCTACACTAGTTGGCTCTTTGATTTCACTTGTTAGATATATGGTCACACTAGTTTGGCACTCTGCTTTACTAGTTGAATACAAAATTATACTAGTCACTCTTTTTCAGCAACTAGTGGCACTTGTCCGACAAGCACATAAGCATTACTAGTGACGCCAGGAGCAGCACTAGTAGCACCAAAGTCCAACTTGTCAGAGTTTTTGCAGTGCAGTTAACTTTTAGTGTCACTTGTACGGTCAGAGGGTCACTAGTTCATCAAAAAAGCTTACAAGTTGGGACTTTGGTACTGCTCCTGGCGTCACTAGTAAGGCTTATGTAGTAACTAGTCAGACAAAAGTGCCACAAGTGGCTGAAAAAGAGTGACTAGTATAATGTGTTATTCAACTAGTAAATCAGAATGTCAAACTAGTGTGACCATATATCTAACAAGTGCAATCATAGAGCCACTCAAACGGCATGCCTAGGAGTTAAAGTGCAAACATGAACAACTGTAGGCACAGGGTTTCAGTGGTTTACCATCATCAAGGCCCATCAGCACTTTCTGTATGAAAGTGAAAGTGTTGATGAGTTTCTTGGGGTAGTCCAAATGTAACACGTACATCAAGCCAAACAACAATGCAAAGGAATCCGCCATCCTGGGGATATTGCTGATGACGAAATCACCTTCCACCAGAATAGCAGTACTTTCCGGACTGAGATCGACTTGACTTGGAGTGCCCTCTGTGACCATGCTGACAATAGCAACCGGTGTGTTGGTGATGTCTGGCCAGTCCACCTGCTCTGCCTGGAAATGCATAGAGTCCAACTGTAAGGTTGACTTGAAGTAACTAAACAATCTCATTCACATATTCCTCAACAGGTAAGTATATAGGAAGGTATTTCAAAAATGTGTTTAGGTGAACCTTTCTTTTATACATCTGAAAATATTTTTGATTAGCCACGTTCACACCAAGTACTTAGCCGTACTTAGTTCCCAGCACTTAGTTCCCCTATGGAACTAAGAGCCGATCGCGTTCACACCGGAATAAGTTCCCTGAGGGAAGATTACGCAAATGAGCCGCTGACGTCTGTTATCTATGTTCGTTATTCTCGCGTCCAGGAGAGAGGCTTTAAAAGGAGACTAAATGGAGTCTCTGGCATAAGTTTCAAATGGTTACTTTAATTAAAAATATGGCGCGGTAATGTTACAAGCAGAATATTGTTCAGTGAGGAGAGAAAGGCTGCAGCTTCCTCTCACAGTGGCGGCCGTGAAGAAGAGCCCTCACAAGCCTTCGTCCTTCCCGCTTGCTGGCTGTTCGCTCCTCCTCTCTGTAAGCTGTAGTGACGTAGGGGACTTCCCCCTCGGTCTCCTGTGTCCGATATCGCGTTAAACAGAGGATTTCGACATTTTACATTCATTGCTTACTTCCACATGCATTTTCTCCTCCTTATCTCTTTCATAACTTTATATGTAATACATGTTAACGGCGTCAATAGCCACTTTAATGATACTAATGGACGGTAGTCCCGGATGTCGTCATGAAGGATTTTCAGAATAAAAGCTTGGTATTGAGAACTTCCGTTTTTTTCCAGAATAAAATAGCATTTAAACTGACGGTATGTTTAAGGTACATTATGCCATAAAACCTTGATTTTAATTTCTAACAGTCCCTCCTTACACACCTAAAAGGTGTGTATAATACTGAAATCAATGAGTTCTTAATCTGAACTTTGCATAGTACATAACTCATATCAAAAACATACAATCAAAATGGAATGGTTCAAATAGCCTCAACTTTACAAAAAATACTTTGACTGTGCTTAAACATAAAAGTTTTCCCTTGTGCATAACTTCTAGTGTTAACATTCAATATCATTCTTCAAAATAGCAGCAATGGCTTGGTATCAGAACATTTCTTCCTCCCTCCTTTCACAGAAACCGTTCTCATACCACGCTCAGTGTTAAGGCACTTGTTTTTACAAAGTGAAAAGAAACAAACCATTTTAGAATAGCAATGATTTATAAAACATGAGATCTACCATATTAGAATAGTATAAAATAATAAAGAATAAAATAAACTCTTGGAATAGTTTAAAGTAAATTGAAAAATAAAATAAACTATCTTGGTTTAGTATAAAGTAAATTGAAATGGATTCATTCCATTTTAGCATTTTAGTTTGCTCACTTCTTCACATGATTTCATCATTTAAAGTATCACATCAGCTGGACATTCATTGAATAATCTCATCTTTGAACATCCATATCATTTAAACTAACTCATCATTTTCATCAACATCTGTATACGGGGGTGGGTCGTCCTGTTCTGCTAGCATTTGTAACTGTCTCCTCATGAGAAATTGACCCTCCCTCCTTTCATACCATTTAAGGTATGAAAGTAATATGTTCTCGAGAAGAGGCCGTCGTGATCAATCGGTACGTTAGGACATGGAATGCAACATCTAGGCCTCCCCTGGGTGCCCCTATGCTATCCTTGTACCCTGGAGCCTAAACTCCCCCTGGGACTGGTCTCTTAGCCCTACTGGCTTTGGGGTGTTTCGCCATGTTGATTAACTGCATAAAAAACATCACTGGCTGTGCTAGTGCACAGGTCCCAGTCCAATCCTGTGGCAAGACTGAATACGAGGTTTTAGTTCCACGATACCACCAAACACCTACTCTAGGAAACGGCATTCTAGATTGTCATTTCTGGGAGAAGATTTTGGTCAGTTACAACAGTTGTAGAATTTCATCACTTAAAAGTTCCTACTTCAGTACCTTTGGGTGGTCTGTTCTAATGCAGTGATAAAGTCCCTGAAATGGTGTGAAAACCGGTGGAATACCACTAACGCATTATACTAATTCATCTTCAATTCTGGTCTACTTAAAGAACTATGCTAACCCCTTTAACAGTGTATGGAACCTTGGGTGTGCGAGCATGTGATAATTACTCCCTCCTTTATCAAGGACTTTAAAAACTGAAGTCATTTATTTAATGGTTTGTAGTTCAATTCAGGAATTTTCACTCTTGGCAGATATGTTTCTCCTTTAAAATAACATCTCTAAATGTCAGGACATCACTGATTAAATGGATGAGCATTAGGAGCTCGTGGCGCTTGTCTTTTAAAACTCATACTCTGGTGCTGTGCGCTCCCTCTGAAGCTGCAAGTAAGATTTAAAACATCTGCAGGGTGGGTTGAGCGACCCCTTCTCCCTGAACGATATTGGTTGTCAAAAATATGCACCATCACAATAAGTGATCCAAGGCCCCGCATGTATTACTCCCAATTATACTAGTTTTTAAAAATTGAAATTTGCAATCGCTCTTTGCCTAGTGTTTTTTTAAAACTCTACATCTTGGATGACAAACAAATGTTGTTTCCACCTTAACAGTTCTCCTATGGTAATAACTATGCTACAATGGTGAAATCAATACTCTAGATTGGAATACTTTCTTTGGCTTGGTTCTAGCTCTACCTTTAACATTTTCCATTCAAATAAAGATTTGCCTGCTTTTATAGAGTGGTTATTAAAACTATCCCTTTAAACTGTAGATCTATATTGTAACAAATTAAATCTTCCCCAAATTCTCACATGAATAAGAATCTCTTAAAGAATAATTTGTTTATATGATGAAAAGATTGAATAATATGTTCTACCCTCAGTGTGTTTTTAGGATTATTTTCTAATAAGTGTGTTTGTGTGTAAACTCACTCACTCCTGTGTTCCTTCTCTCCCCCTCTGGTTGTCAAACCACGACCCCCTCACGTTCTGCTGGCCCATGCCAACTCCTCCGGTTCTGTCCTCTCCTCCATCCTGCTTTCTCCCCAGTCCATCCGCTCTTGAATCCTTCCGCTGTAACTCTTTCCAGTGGCCCAACTGCTTTGCATTTCTTCTCCTCCTCTACAGTCTCTTCGCTGTTGCATGGAGGTTGTATTCCGCTCTCATGTCCCACACTCTGCTCTTGTGCCAAATCTCGTGGCTCAGTTTGGAACTTCATGTCCTGTCTGAGGGACCGATGAGATGCCTCAGGTCGTTGTTGGTTCAGCTCGGGTTCTCTGTCTGTTCGATGGAGGAGGAGGAGTCTCCTGTGGTGAGGTCATTTGTCTGAAGATGGGGTCGTAGCAGTCTGACAGGCAGAGAGAGAGAGAGATCTGGGGACGCATTACCTTTAGTTAATTCTAACACACTGAGGTAAAATAAATCCAATCCATTTTCCTAATCTTACTATCTGTCTTAGATGTTAAATGTCATCTAAACCCAATTAATGTCTACTAATGGTTGTGCCATATCCCTAAACATTGCTTTCACCCACTGTAACATGGTTACTCCAAATAACTCTTTCAGGAAACTATCTTCTTCCATAAATTGAAATACCTACATGTTTCAAGCACCACATATTTCACACCCTATAAAAGAACGTCCCCATATTTTCTCCATCACTTTAAATCTCACTGTTATTTAGAACATAAGTAACTTTTGTGACTGGACATATCTGCAATGTCGCCACAATCTGCTGGGGAATTTTGTTCATAGAGTTTGTACGTACAAAGCTGTACTTGTGGGTTAGTAGCCTATTTCTACTGTAATCATTTTCAATAATTGTGCTCAGGTCACCGGTCGGTTGTCCATAAACTTAACAGGGGGTGTTTCTGGTACAGACTAAAACATGGATCCAGTGTATTTGGAGATTCCCCTAATCTGTAAATCCTCATCACTTGCATATCCCGATCACTTAAACCCATCTCATCATTTGATACAAGAACTGCATATGTGACCCGCTCTATCGAAATCAGTCGGAAGTCACAACGGCTCATTTCAAAATAAACGTGGATTTACGTAAAAAACTATTTTTTCGGGGTTCGGGTGTTTTGTTTGATTTTAAACAAACAAAGTCTTGGCTTTCAGAATATGAAACTTTTATTTCCAAAATCACACGATAAATACATTTTTGAAGCTTGTAAAGGGACGAAGACAGGCACCTCTCATTTGCAATCTGCTGTTCCGCAGCGCCGCCCCCCCTCCCTCCGGCTGAAATTATGAATGTAAGAGTATAGTAATCATAGATAACACAGCAGGGTCCGTTACAGTTTGTTTTCATCTGATTTCAATTAAACAAAGTCTTGGCTTTCAGAATATTAAACTTGTTTCGGCAAATTCAGAAGATAAATACAACTTTGAAGCTTGTAACGGCATAATTACAAGCGGAGAACGGAGTAATTTAACGTCACAGCAGGCATAACAACAGCCGGTGTTTCTCGTGAGTTTTTTCCCCGGGAAACAAACACAATACACACAAACGCAAAATTACACAAACACACACGCACAGTATACACACACACTCGCTAGCTTCCCCTCCAAACGAAAATATCTTCCCTCCGTAGTATTTTGATCATTTGCTCCGCTAATAATCAATCAGATCGATGGATTCCAGAGAAGAGAAAACTTTGAAGGCCTTTTTCTCAAAATGATGACTCAGTGACAGTCATTATATAATGTGACATATTTTGCTTAATATTTGGAGTACAAAAACAATCCTGATATCATTAGAAAGCTAGGAATATCCTCTTTCCAACAGTGTATACAACTCAAAATGTGTCTTCGGGTCAATGCGACTGATTTCGATAGAGCAGGTCACATATATGGGGGTGAATCATCTTGATTATAACCGCCTCACCTTTGGGAACGAGTATTTCTAACTCCTCCTCTTGTTGCTCAGCTGATCTTTTGGCTCTGGGGATAAGTGAAAGTCTCTGAAACACAGCTGGAGTTTTGTTAGTGATATGCATTCTCTATGAGTGGACTAATGGATCCATGTCTTACTTGATATTTTACTCCCCATCCAACCAGAAAGGTGCCAAGTGTAATGAGCACAATCAACAATGCTATTCTGACTCTTATCCCTAGGGGACCCCACAATTGCTTTGGCTTTGTTCTTGACATCATCTCTATTTTCTCCCTGGTTGTGTCAGTTACAGAATTTAAATAATGAGTACTATAATGACGTATACAAAAATTAGACTCTTTTTCAGATGTAAAACAAAAAATAGGTTTTCACTTTAGTGTACAATCTAGACAAATCGTCTTTTGAGCTGTTTCTATCTTTATCTTATTTCTATTTATTGTTTTGTTCCAGCTCTGCCAAATCAGTCCTAACTCCCAATAATGTTCTGGAAGTTGCCAGTGAAGGGTGACAATGTGTGAGGTGGTGTCAATTTGCTCCTTTTTCTTTACCTTTAAACCGGAGCGTGTGTGAAGTGTTGGAACAATCACAGTAGTGGTGGCTTAAAGCCCACCTCTGCTCCGCGCCGTTCGTTAGATGAGCCTGGTCAGATTAATAAGAGAAGGAGTTCAAAACACCGGCATAAAAGTTATAACAATAATCTGATTTTAATGGTAAAAAACACCAATACAAATTACAGAGTACTCTGGACTCCCAGCTCTACTGCTGTGCGATACAGGTATCGGGACCAGCCAGTCAGAAACAAGGGGGGCTCTTTGCATGAATAAACAACAGTATATATGGACATTTTTGGGGCGGAGATGTGGGTCGGCTCTTCCGTCCCATTTTACTCCTAAGTGAAGCGTGAGAGCCTCGGAACTAGTCAAGGTCAGAATCACTTTTTATCTTCCACCTAACTTCACTCCTTTACTTTCCCAGGGAAGATTTCACACAAACTATTCTTTCCCAAAACAATCAAACATTGTACACAGATATATTGGTGCTTGAGATTATACTGGCCCCAGGAAGAACCTTGAATAAGAACATGTGCATGTGCTGGTGGGGGGGGAAAGTGTATGTGTGTGTGTGTGTGCTGATATCTGGGTCAGTGAGTGTATGTGAGAAGGGTTATATATATAGGATTACTTTAAAACAGTCCCAAATAATAGATGTTCACTTCAATACAGTTCAAGATAATACCTGTTTACTTTAATACAGTTTAGAACAATATCTGTTTGCTTTAACCCCTCTTTTGATCTCACCTTCAGAGATCAACTTATACACAGCATTTGAAACATAACCACTGTCATTCTTTTCTACTGTCTGTCCCCCAACATTTATATAAATCCATCAGAAGCTGGGATTTAGAGCTCTTTAAACCTTTAGGAACAGTCCACCATAACAACTTCTTATGACAGTGGAGGGAGACCAAAATATGTTAAAAAAATTGTCCTTGTTGGCTGAGTCATCGTGCTCGTCCTCATCCGACGCGTAAGCCAACAAGGGCATTTGGTACGAAGGGGAAGGGGCAGCTTCTCCCTCAAAAAATGGGATATTAAAACAAAGTTCCTCAAAAAATGGGATATTAAAACAAAGTTCCTCAAAAAATGGGAAAAACAAAGTTCCTCAAAAATGGGATAAACAAAGTTCCTAAAAAATGGAATATTAAAACAAACTCCACACCGGCTATATCAACCTGTTTCAGCGGAAAGTGTAGTCCCCTGTGCCGTCTTGGCTTGCCGTGTCTTTGTCCCCCCGATCCGCTGACGGCGGCTTCTGGGCTGCCTGCTAGAGAGATGTCTTCTGGATCCTCCTCCTCCGGCCCGCTGATGGCGGCTTCCGGGTCGATGCTGGAGAGATGTCTTCCCGATCCTCCGTCTCCGGTCCGCTGATGACGCCTCCCGGGTCGACTGCTGGAGAGATGTCCTCCCGATCCTGCTCCTCCAGTCCGCTGATGGCTGCTTCCGAGTCGACCTCCTCGTCGAGGACCACGTCCGTCCTGATGTCGTCCACGGTCCTAGCAGGTGGTTTCCCCGCCGCACACTGGCTCCAGCTGTCCCCCTTTCCTCCTAGACGGACGGCATGAGAGATCCGCTGGGTCACTCGGTCGGGGCTGGAGAGCCTGGGGTTGAGCCACTTTGTCCTGATGACCTTCAGCCAGACGAACTCCGCTGTGTCGGCCTCCTGGGTCCCTCTTTGGCGTCACCAACCTGTGTGGAGAAATCTGATACAAATCCCTCAAGCCTACGCTCAGGGCTCCTGGGCCCTCAGCTGTTTGGAGCCTGTTGGTGGGGTGTCTTAAAACAACAGCCGTCTGTGAACAGGTTTTCTAAATTAATTGTAGACCTCCTGTCTGCCAGTGCAGCTTCAGAATCTTAATACTTGGACTGTGGCAACAAAACAAAACTCCAACATCTCTAGGTGAACTAAATAACATATTTCAATAGCTCTGAATTTCTGACAAGCATCCGTGTTTATTCTTAAATCAAATCCTTGAGATCCCATTTAAAATCTAAATATAATATGAACTGCTAATGTTTCTGGTAAAGAAACACACTAATGTTATGGATTCAAAAACAACCAAAATCATGATGCTGACAAAATGAATGATTTCCTGGTGATACTGCTTTTACCTGTCAGTGCTTAGATATTATCAAGCTGAAAAAAGAATACAGAATTCCAACAAACTGTCATCAAATGTCTTTCTATTATGAATCTAGATGAAATGTATATCCCCATAATGACCTAAACAATAAAGTCTATGGCTTTTACTTCTTTACCAGGCTAGTTACATGATGTTGTCTAAATTAAATTCTGTCTCATTACATTACTATGTTTTAGCTTTAACTGTAATATGTTCTTTGTACATTTCAAACCTCAGTTACTTTAATACTTGTTGAAATATTACAAAATTGTTTCATCATCACAGGTCAACTTCCTCAGTATTCCATTCTGGACTTACATCTCTCACAGTAGCCCCTTGGCCACTGATTCTGCATCTATGTTACCTGTTATAACTCAATCAATATTAGAAACATGTCAAACATTCATCAAACAGTATCTTATCCCCAGATATGGAGCAGGTCAATTCTAAAACTGTCAATCAATGGTCAGATTGAACATCCGAGTTGGGGCGGCAGGTTCCTTTCAGTCCCTAAATGAAAAATGTACATTGTGAAGTTTACACTCCCCCTTTTTACACATGAACCTCATGTGTAACCATGGATTATAAGAAAATACCAAACATTTTCCCAAATGTACATCCATCATTTCCACAGTAAACACTTCAGTGAAATGAAGTGTTGGTCTCCATCCTTCAGTCCTAAAAGAAACAGAATCGTCATGTTTTAGTTTGAGTTTCACATTCTGCAAACTGCCACCTCCTGTGGGAGTAAAATATCATCAAGTGGATTAGAAACGGGTAATAATATGTTAGTCCAAAAACATGCTTGGTTAGTTATTGTTTTAGAATCATGCAGTTACACTGATCACATGCCGGCATTCATTCACACTCACACCGTCTGTCAGGTTGTAAAGTCTTGGTCTGGTCAGAGTCACCCCAGAGTCAGTCATTGACAGTGCCTTCTCAAGTTACACTGTCGGTCAGGGTCAAAGGTCAGTTGGTCTCAGTCTTTTTGGCCATGTGTGTGCTCTGCAGAGACTTCGATATTTCAGCATAGGCCAGTATCCTTTGTCTACAAAAATCTGTCATATATGGAGCGCCATCATTAATTAATTCACGATTACAACTATAATTTTCCAGATATCTCTAACTTTTCATCGGAACAGCTGTTCCCCACATTCCCTGAAAAGTGTTAGCCCAAAAAATTTCACTTCCTCATAGTACTACTACTGCAATTCATTTACACCTAATTAGTATTACAATGTCTAATAGATCTATTTCAGAAACTTGTGTACATCACTATTATCTTGTGTCAAACCATTACTTGGATCTGTGTAGCTCTGCATTTCATAGCTCATTATACCCATTTATCTTCAATTCTGGTCTACTTAAAAACAATGTTAAATTCTTTAGCAGTGAGTGGAACCTTGGGTGTACGAACATGTAACAATCACTCCTTCCTTTATTAAGGATTTAAAAACAGAAGTAATTTCATCAATGGTTTGTAGTTGAATTTAGGAATGATCACTTATGGTAGGTATGTTTTTACTTTTTAACATCTCTAAATGTCAGTTAATTACTAATTAAATAGATGTCCATTAGGAGGTGGTGACGCTTGTCTTTTAAACTCATAATCTGGTGCCGTGCGCTCCCTGTGAAGCTGCAACTAAGATTTTAAAAACCACTGCAGGGTGGGTCAAGTGACCCATTCTTCCTATTGGTCGTCAATAATATGCACCTTTACAATGGGTGATCCAAGGCCCCACATTTGTTTACTCCCAATTATATTGCTTTTTCAAAATTAAATTAGCTGTTTTTAATTTTAAACTCTACATTTTGAACGACAAACAACAGTTATTTCCCCAGAAAAAGTTCTCCTGTAGTAATATATGCCACAATGGTGAAACCAATACCTCAAATTGAAATACTATATTTTGTTTAGAACTAACTTTCCCTTCAACATGGCCTATATAAATAAATATTTGTCTGATCTTATAGAGATGTTACTAAAACTCTCCCTTTGAACTGATCAATACTGTAACAAATTAAAACACTACCAAATTCACACAATAAAAACTCTTAAAGAATAATTTGTAAACATGATAAAAATATTGAAGAATATGGTTCTACACTGTACTCTCCCCCTTTATCCCTCAGTGTGTTTTAGGATGGTTCTCATTTCACTTTCACAACTTTTTATCTTTACTTATTTATCAAGTCAATTCAAGTTCTTTAAATTTGGTTCTTTAAAATACATTAGTAGATACCTTGTGGAGTATTCACAATAACTAATCCTCTCTAGGATATGAAATCCGTTCATCTTTAAGCAGATACTATTTCCTTATTTATCTTTTGTTCATGATAACAATGGTATAACAACCACACGTTTTACCCATAGCTAGTTTCTATGTCAAGATTATTACGTGTGACATAATAATCAGATGTCTTGTTTGCTAAACAAGAATAATAAACTTTATTCTTTTCAGTATTCCAGACCATCATTTAAACAAGCAGCCTCTTATCTAAACACTAAGCATTAAGGTTTCTACACCACCCCCTGGGAAACTCTTGCACAATTATGCTGTAAAATCATTGCATCATTCCTTCAGAGTCTGAACAATCTGAGACAAGCATGTCTCAAGATCTTGTCATAATGAGCACAGTCAGTGATGCAGCTGTAGTCAGTGGCAGGGTCCCCAAAAAAGCTAGGACCGGCCCTGGCCAGTGGCCTCCAGGGAAACTCTCCCTGGCATTGGGATGAGGAAAGGAATCACTTGGCAGACACACGTTGTCCTCTGTACAGCAGAAATCCCCCCAAAACCGCAGTACCTCTTCACACCACTGTTGCCTTGACAACGAGGCACAAGCATAATGTCAATATCTCCTCAGAGATGCGTTCTTTGCACACTTCTTCTGTTTGCAGTGAGCAACTCTTCACCAACACACTGATTCAGAGAACCCAAAAGGTGGTGCACAGCTATCCAATGCTGCTGTAATCACAGCCATTCAGCTACTGAGAAAAACTCAATTTAAATCTCTCTCCCAACGGGTTACAAAATAAAACGGCTGAGGTCAGGAATGCTGAAACATGTGAATGTTAAAACAAACTAATGATAGTAGTCTGCCTATTCTTTATTACTTCAGTTCTAAGTTAATAGGCAAAACAAGGAAACTTTCCCTAACCACAGATTAATCTTTTATCTACTTTGTTATTCTATTCATTTTCAAATTGTTTATATAAGTTGTGTTACAAGCATGGTGAGGTTGTAACAGAATACACAAATAACTGTATTCAATCCGTGCCGTATTTGAAAACTGTAATGAATTAAAATCAATGTTTAACGACGTAATATAAGTTAAATATATTGTTAAGCTAATTACTGTTTTATTGTGAAGGCATCTCTGGTGAACAGCGGCCTGTGGCTTTTATTTTGAAAGGCCGTTCCGGAAATATACTCCGTAATGTGAACAGTGAGCTTGACTTCTAGAAACACGGAAAGTTACGATAACAATCGTTCTAATGCATTAAATAAAGTCATGAAAGAGACAAGGAGGGGAAAAGGCGTGTGGAAGTAAGCAATGAACTGAAAATGCCACCAATCCTCCGTTTTAACCATGGTTTTAACGTGATGGCGGACATTGAAAACCGAAGCGGGCATAAGCACCCCTGTCATACATAACCACTTTTTACTTTCCCTTAACGTTACTGTATGTAATATAATTTTTTCTTGAAATATAATTAAGTACAATCCTTAGTTCATGACAAATACCATGAAATTCACAATGTAATGCAATGGTACCAATCAGTTCTCAAAACCTCTCATAAAACCACAAGGTGACGTAACTGTGTCCCACAAAAACGGCTAAAAACACAAATTATAGTTTCTTATTTATTTCAATATCTACCACCTCAAATCACACATTGATGAATTAATTTTCAATGTATTCACTCCAACTTCAGATCACTCGATCTTTCACTTCTTCCATGATTGACTTCGTATCTTTTATCTGACTGGGTTGGTCTGTGTTCACTTGTATTTATCAATACACTGGAGAAATCTTGTTGTTACTCTTAATGTCCTTATTGTTATTTATTTGAATGTCCTGTTAATTCAGACGTGCACACAGCATATGGTTGTACACCCTGTTCGCCTCCAGAGGGCAGCAGCTGACCACGAATTAACTTCCTCTGTCTGATGAAGCTCCCAGCTTCCGCAATCCTTCTCCTGTCACTATGTTTCTGCTCTCTCTTCTCAATTATTACACAGATTCGACGTAAAAAATGACACAGAGTTTATTCCCTTATACATTCTGTCCGGCTTTTTTGTGCGACGTATTATTTCAACAGATAATCCTGGCTTTTGGGGGTGCTTCGACACCTCTCTTTAGAGATGTGACCCTCACATGGAGATTAAACCCAAGCCAAAAAATCCTTTATCGTCACGTTTAGCTGTTCAGATCAACCATACAGCAAGAGTTTGTGAAATCCGGTCCTTCCAAATTGATTTTGAAATTTGCGTATTTCCTCTTGGATACCCACATATAATATCGACTTCAGCTTTCTGTCAGCCTATAGTCTACAAAATTTCCCCAGCGAGTCAGCCGTGCAGGACTAGACTACCTCACGGAGACCTCACTGGTTCACTTTGCTAGGTCAAGAATGCTCTACTTGACTCTGCAAACACTTTCTTAAATATAACTCGATGCCCGGTCCGGAATGTCCTACCGGACTCTGAGCACCGACTTTACTTTAGTGAGCTAAGGACTGGAATGCAATACCAGACTCTTACACACCCTTAGTGCCCTATAGGTCCGGAATGTCCTACCGAACTCTTATACACACTTAGTGCCCTATAGGTCAGGAATGTCCACCTGACTCTTATACAAACACTTTCTTAAGTATTGTATTTTTTACCGTGACTAAGAACACTGAGAACGCCGCTGACAACTCTAAAATTTTGTAGCAAAGCCAAATCACAGATTTTGGTAATCAACAGGTATCTGTTTTACCTTTGTATCATGTAGGACGTCCTGGTTTAGTTGTCAACGGTGTCCCGGGTGTCCTTCCCTGGACAGAAATTCGTCCGCTGGCTGTCGGTGGTCCTTCTAGAGACCAGCACTCATCACGTCGGGAGTCACCAACTTGTTGGAACAATCACAGTAGTGGTGGCTTAAAGCCCACCTCTGCTCCGCGCCGTTCGTTAGATGAGCCTGGTCAGATTAATAAGAGAAGGAGTTCAAAACACCGGCATAAAAGTTATAACAATAATCAGATTTTAATGGTAAAAAACACCAATACAAATTACAGAGTACTCTGGACTCCCAGCTCTACTGCTGTGCGATACAGGTATCGGGACCAGCCAGTCAGAAACAAGGGGGGCTCTTTGCATGAATAAACAACAGTATATATGGACATTTTTGGGGCGGAGATGTGGGTCGACTCTTCCGTCCCATTTTACTCCTAAGTGAAGCGTGAGAGCCTCGGAACTAGTCAAGGTCAGAATCACTTTTTATCTTCCACCTAACTTCACTCCTTTACTTTCCCAGGGAAGATTTCACACAAACTATTCTTTCCCAAAACAATCAAACATTGTACACAGATATATTGGTGCTTGAGATTATAATGGCCCCAGGAAGAACCTTGAATAAGAACATGTGCATGTGCTGGTGGGGGGGGAAGTGTATGTGTGTGTGTGTGCTGATATCTGGGTCAGTTATATATATATAGGATAACTTTAAAACAGTCCCAAATAATACATGTTCACTTCAATACAGTTCAAGATAATACCTGTTTACTTTAATACAGTTTAGAACAATATCTGTTTGCTTTAGAAGTTCGTTACAACTTCTCACGGTTCTGTCCAGCTCACTGTCTTTTGTGAACTTTCACCCTCACCCAATCACTGACACGAAGGACTCACAAAGACTCAAATGCACGATTCTTCCTTGATTTAAAAAAATACCTTTTATTATCCAAAAAAGGGTTTTCTAGGATCTACTAGGACTACTAAATAGTTCACTAGGTTCGACTAGTTCAAAGTGTGCATGAGAGAGTACAGACATGGACTTGGTAGACAAGACGAACCGACAAAAGACAACAGGAGAACAGGGCTACATATACACAACAGTTAATGAGGCACAGGTGCAAACAATCCAGAACAGGAGATCACAATCAAGCTGGCAAGTGACACACAACGACAGGAAGTGATGACACCTGAAACGAGAGGACAGAGCCAACATCAAAATAAACTGCAAGGCCACCAGAATAAACACAAAACAATAAGCTCACAGACTCTAACGCTGAAACCTTACAGTACCCCCCCTCTTACGGACGGCTCCAGACGTCCCTGAAGCCTGAGACTGTTCTCTATCGAAGTCAGATATAAGGGTCTTGTCCACAATGAAGCTGCCTGGGATCCAACACCTCTCCTCTAATCCATACCCTACCCAGTCGACCAGGAACTGTCTACCTCTGCCCCTCTTCCTTTCAGACAGTATTTTGTCCACAGTGTACACTTGACCTCCGTCGACAATCCGGGGAGGTGGAGGGGGCGTGGAGGCGGGGACCAGTCTGCTCTCTTTGACCGGTTTCAACTTGCTGACATGAAACGTGGGGTGGACCTTGATGGACTTTGGAAGACATAAACGGACAGCAACAGGGTTAATCACTTTGGCTATGGGAAAAGGACCAACGAACCGGGGAGCCAGCTTCCTGGAGGCGACATGGAGAGGAAGATCCTTGGTAGATAGCCACACTCGTTGTCCGGCCTGGTACTTGGGGGCTGGACGTCGTTTCCGGTCGGCCAATACCTTCATGCGAACGGCACTCCTCTGCAACATATGGCGAACTCCCGCCCAGACCCGACGGCAGCGGCGAACCAGAGCATGGGCTGATGGTACGGTGACCTCCTTCTCGAGCTCCGGAAACAATGGAGGTTGGTACCCATGGACACATTGAAACGGGGAGATACCAGTGGCTGATGTGGGTAAAGTGTTGTGCGCATACTCCACCCAAATCAGACTCTTACTCCAGGTGGTAGGTTTCTCGGACACTAGACATCTCAAACAGGTCTCCAAATCCTGATTCATCCTCTCTGCTTGTCCATTCGACTGTGGGTGGTATCCGGAGGTCAGACTAACAGTGGCTTGGATTAGGCGACAAAACTCCTTCCAAAAACGTGAGACGAACTGTGGGCCTCGGTCTGAAACGACATCACTGGGAAAACCATGGATCCTGAACACATGGGACAACATGGCCTCTGCTGTTTCTTTGGCATTAGGTAACTTGGGCATGGCGACAAAGTGTGCCATTTTAGAAAAACGGTCTGTTGGAAATGGGCAGAGGTTGGAGAAGTCCTGCCGCAGCTTGCCGAGAAGTTTTGTTCCTGGCGCACACAGGGCACGCTGCCACATATTCTGCAACATCCTTCCACATCCCCGGCCACCAGAATCTGTGTCTCACCATGAAAAGGGTCCTTTTGTTTCCAGGATGATAGGTAAGTACAGACGTATGGGCCCAATGAACAACTTGAGATCGAAGTTGCTCCGGCACAAACAAGCGATTCTGAGGACACCCTCTTGGGACAGGATTTCCGCTGTTTGCCTGTTTGACCTTGGCTTCTCCCTATCACTCGGTCTGGCCGCAGAATGGGGTCTGGACTCTTGGGGACTGGCTCAGGATCATACATTCTGGAGAGTGCATCAGGCTTTCCATTCTGCGAACCAGGTCGATATGACAGAGTGAACCTAAATCTATTAAAGAACAAAGCCCATCTGGCCTGCCTAGAGTTCAGACGTTTGACCTTCCTGATGTATTGCAGGTTTTTATGATCCGTCCAGACCAGGAAATCCTGCTCCGCTCCCTCCAACCAGTGCCGCCACTCCTCCAAAGCAATCTTCACAGCCAACAGTTCCCGATTTCCCACGTCGTAATTCCTCTCAGCAGAAGATAGCTTACGGGAGAGATATGCACACGGATGAAGCTTGTTGTCCCCCGCTGACCTCTGGGACAGTATAGCTCCAACGCCGTCGTTGGAGGCATCCACTTCCACCACAAACTGTCGGTGGCGATCAGGTACAGTCAGGATGGGAGCTGTGGTGAACCTCCTCTTCAGTTCCAGGAAAGATTTCTCTGCCTGTGGATTCCACACAAACTGAACATGGGTAGAGGTAAGAGCATGGAGAGGAGAGGCAATAGCACTGAAATTGCGTATGAACCGTCTGTTAAAGTTAGCAAACCCCAAGAATTGCTGAACTTTCTTTCTAGAGTCTGGCGTGGGCCAATTAGCCACGTCACTGACCTTAGCTGGGTCCATTTCCACCTTATTAGGGGAAATCACAAAGCCCAAAAATGCCACAGAGTTCACATGAAACTCACATTTTTCGGCTTTTACAAACAAATGGTTAGCCAGGAGTCTCTGAAGAACAAGGTGAACATGGTTAACATGAGTCTTCTTATCTGGAGAAAAGATGAGAATATCATCGAGATACACAAAACAGAAAACATTCAGGAAATCTCTTAACACATCATTAATGAGGGCTTGGAAAACAGCAGGTGCATTACAAAGTCCAAAAGGCATCACCAAATATTCGTAATGTCCCATAGGTGTATTGAAACCTGTTTTCCACTCATCCCCCTCCCGGATGCGCACAAGATGATATGCATTCCTTAAGTCAAGCTTGGTAAATATCTTGGCTCCCTGTAACAGTTCGAATGCCGTAGAGATGAGTGGAAGGGGATATCTGTTCTTAACTGTGATCTGATTAAGTGGACTGTAATCAATACAGGGCCTTAATGAACCGTTCCTTTTTCCCTACAAAAAAGAAACCTGCTGCTGCTGGGGATGATGATGGCCGAATCATGCCAGCTTTGAGTGATGATCCGATATACTCTTCCATGGCCTCCCTTTCAGGACCAGAGAGAGAATACAACCGTCCGAGAGAAGGTCTGTGGGGCAATCATACGGTCTATGGGGAGGCAAGGAAGTAACTCGTGTTTTGTTAAACACCTCCTTAATGTCAAGGTAACACTCTGGCACTTTGGATAAGTCAGGAAAGTCAGAATGTTTAGAAGAAGTGACACTGTCCCTATCTGACGCCTGTTTAAAGTTCCTAGATCTGTGCGGTCCACTCAAAACTGTATGAGAGGCTAAACATGAACGAGAGCACTCACTCCCCCACCCCTTAACCTTTCCTGTAAGCCAGTCCATGTGAGGGTTATGTTTAACAAGCCAAGGGTAACCCAAAATGAGAGGCTGTTGAGCTGAGTTAAATAAGTGAAAGCTAATATGCTCACGGTGCTCCTGATCTATGAACATTTCTATGGGTTCCGTGCGATGAGTAACTGTACATAAAAGGCGGCCATCCAACGCGCCAGCCTCTATGGCTGATCTAAAAGGACAATGTTTAAGTTCAACTCTTTAGCCAGCTCCCAGTCTGACAAGCTCTCATCAGCCCAGTGGTTCTCAAACTTTTTCTGTCATTCCCCACTTTGAACAGGGGGGCCTTTTCAAGCCCCACCTGTTCCTCATCGCTCCAATAAAATGGTAGGCCAAGCTTAAAATGGTCAAATGTATCGTTCTATAACAGGGGTCTCCAACCTTTTTTAGGATGAGAGCTACTTTCAAAAAATAAAACAAGTCGTGAGCTACTTTTACTCCTCTTTTTTGCAGTGTATATATTTAGCACATTTTAACATTATTATATGCTACCTTTAACCTTTGTGTGCTGTTTGGGTCTGTGGGACCCGTTTTCAGTGTTTACTAAAATAAAATGTATGCAATTTAATTATTTTAACCTGCTTTATTTAGTGGTGGACGTCACATCCTCTAGGGTCCGGGGGCATGCACCCCCAGGAAGATTTTTTTTAAATGTTGAAGTTAAATGCATCAATCTGGTGCACTTTGAGCTAGGGCTGCTCAATTAATCGTATTTTAATCGCAATTACGATTTTGGCTTGCAACGATTATGAAAACATAATCGAAATAAAACGATTTTATTTATTTTTTAAAATAGGTTTTTCAGTTGAATTATACTTAAAGTTCAGGGTAATCAACTGTTAAAAACATACTTTTCAAATTATTTTCTTCAATAAATTGATGTTTTCAAAGTAAATGGTTAATCGTTATTAATAATCGTGATATCAATTATTGACCCAAATAATCGAGATTATGATTTTTGCCATAATCGAGCAGCCCTACTTTGAGCCCAACATGAATTTATGGATACAGCTCTCAACACTCAGATGATAGGGAGCTGTATACTTTTCAATAATCCAAACATCTTTAGAATATGATCACAACAAATCATTTAAACTTGTTTATTCTTATCTTATGTTACCTAGTTAGCATTCTTTCTTTTTATTTATGCATATTTGACTAATCCCTCCCCTTTAAAACTTTTTACTGTCCTATAGTACACATTGGAATGATTTCTTACTTTATTTTGTACAACTTTATTAAATAGATAAAGGTGTGCTCTCTCTCTTGCTCGCTCTCTCTCTCTCGCTCCACATTGCTTTTCTTCCCGACTGTAACGCTGTTGTGTGTGTCTGTGAGAGCGTTTCACATGTGTGTATGAGAGATTGTTACCAGTGGCGAGCCTGTCTCTGAGGGCCTAAGATATTCTACAAAATAATATTTAAAAACATTAAAACAAATTATATTTTTCTTTATATATCTTTTTTAAATATGTTTTGAGTAATATTTGTCATTAGTTTTACAAATAATAACTTGATTAAATTGTATTTAAAATAACATTTCCAAATAAATAAATCCTTTGAATCTGCCTATTCAGTTTCTGTTTGAATGTGAAGGGTTAAATGAAAGAAGCTCGTCTCTGCGAGGTGAAGACAGGAGCTGATTGGACGTCCAGCTATGAATTCACAGAGGGCCAGCTATAGTAACTGAAGAGCGAGTAATGTCAAATGACAGTACAATTGACCAATCATATCTTCCCTCTAAATGGGTGGGCTTTATTATCGCGGACTTTATGACAAGTTCCGCCCGCTGTGAAGCGTTTCTTGTTTCCATAGCAACAACAACTGTCAACAGCGTAAACTCGCCTTCAAAATAAAAGCATGCCAAATTACACTTAAGACATACAACTGCAACGAAAGTAACAAACACAATGCAATATCCTTTTCAATTTCAAAGAACACAAATTGGGTTATCTACAGGTGTTGTTTTGTGTGGTAGAGGGTCGCTTTCATTGATGCGTTTTATACCCCGGGCCGTTGTTTTGATATTTTGATATTCCACCAGTGTTTTGTTTTTTTAATTTATATTGTATTTCGCGACCCACCTATCACATCTCTGCGCCCCACCAGTGGGGCGCGCCCCACACTTTGAGAAACGCTGCATCAGCCCCAGAATCAATTAATGCATCCTGAGTCACAGTTTTATCATTCAGTTTCATTTGTACCTGAGTCAGTCTTCTCGAGGAAGGGTCGAAAGAAGTCACTCGGCTCACCAGCGTCCCTCTTCCCGCTGATGAGCCTGATCTTTTGCCGGACAGGCTGCCAGAACATGACCCTGCTGGCCGCAGTAGAAACACCGCCGCTCCCGTAGGCGGCGCTGACGCTCCTCCGGGGTGAGTTTGGCTCTTCCGAGCTGCATCTGTTCCTCCGCGGCGCTGGTCGCTCTGGAGACGAAGTCCGGGTATTACTCCGCCAACCGTAGTGTTCCCTCTGTAACGCCCGTCCGAACAGTGGAGTGGAAGCTGCTTTCTCCCCTCTCTCCCGACGTCTCTCTGCTAGACGTTGGTCCACCAGGATAGCCATGGCGATGAGCGAGTCCAATTCTACAGGCAACTCTAATGGAGCTAACTGATCCTTTATGGGATCCGCTAATCCAAGCAGAAACGCATCAAAAAGAGCCGCTGAGTTCCATCCACTCTCCGCTGCCAGGGTCCGGAATTCGATCGCGTAATCCGCCACTCTCCTCTGCCGTTGTTTGATGTTCACCAGGGCTCTCGCTGACTCTCTCCCGGGTGCTGTCTGGTCAAAAATGTTTTTCATAGAATCCATGAATAACCTTAACGACTGGCAAACAGGCGAGTCTCGGGCCCATTCTGCTGTTGCCCAGGCTCCCGCTCTTCCCGTCAAGTGAGATACTATGAAAGCTACCTTAGCTTGATCTGTGGGAAATGCTGCGGGCTGATGTTTGAAATGGAGATCGCACTGTATCAGGAATGGACGACAGTTTCCAGGATCCCCGGAGAACTTCTCCGGTGAAGCGAGGCGGATTGAAGACGATGGCATGGGTATTTGAACGGGGATCTCAGCAAACCCGACCTCCGCTGGACCGGAAAACTCTGCCGCAGGAACAGCAGGACGTGCCTCGAGGTGCGTAAGTATGTCACGCATTTTCTCCGCCAGGTGATTTATTTCCGTTGTCACTGTTGACTGGAAGTTGTGCTGACGGGCATTTAAGTCCTGAACCCCTTGATTCATTGTTGTCAGCTGTTCCTCATGTTGATGCAGGCGTGTTCCTTGCGCCTGCAAAGCCGTTTTTTAACACGGTGGAATCGGCTGAGTCCATCTTGTTTGGTCGGTTCGTTCTGACACGAAGGACTCACAAAGACTCAAATGCACGATTCTTCCTTGATTTAAAAAAAATACCTTTTATTATCCAAAAAAGGGTTTCTAGGATCTACTAGGACTACTAAATAGTTCACTAGGTTCGACTAGCTCAAAGTGTGCATGAGAGAGTACAGACATGGACTTGGTAGACAAGACGAACCGACAAAAGACAACAGGAGAACAGGGCTACATATACACAACAGTTAATGAGGCACAGGTGCAAACAATCCAGAACAGGAGATCACAATCAAGCTGGCAAGTGACACACAACGACAGGAAGTGATGACACCTGAAACGAGAGGACAGAGCCAACATCAAAATAAACTGCAAGGCCACCAGAATAAACACAAAACAATAAGCTCACAGACTCTAACGCTGAAACCTTACAATCACCTGGCCGAACAGGAGTCTCTTCTGGTGTCTCGTCTGGTATCTCTGTGGTATTCCTAGCCTGTGTAGACAAAACTTGGATAATATTACTCAGAGTTCTGACATGTTCATGCACTTCTATTCGTCTAATATCTAAAACTGGACCACTCCCTCCTTGGAGAAGGCCCAAGCTTCGGCATACCTCTTGTTGTTATGAGACCTATTGTTAACTACATGTTATTATTTATTAACTACAACGTCGCTGAAATCAACATATCTGTATAATCATGACACTCCCTCCTTTGAGCATAACATGCTCAATTAATATTGCAATGATTACCCTATTCTGAACAGGACATGTAAAACCCCTAACGTTGCATTAAATAAATATAACCTGTCCGTGTACCCATAAGGCGTACAAAAAATATCGTATGATGTATGGCTTTCCGATGGTATAAAAACATATTCACTAAAAATCTGCCATTAGTACAAAAAATACTTGTTTCAATAATGGCTTTTGTCCTGGTGTTATGCATCATTGCTGTGAAAAACAATACCCCTGGTGTCGCTAATGCGTCTCAATAATTCTAGGATTAGAGGATTGGTTGATACTGCTGAACAAACATATGATAAAATAATATTTCTCTAAATTAGAGGGAAAATACGAACTATTCTCACAGAGGGTGACATGCATGAAGGGCTGGTGCCCCTCACTCAAAATTAGATATTGCCTTACGCACTACATTATAAATCAGTAAAGTTACTCAAGAATAAATAAATAAAAACTGATTCTTGAAACTGTTGTAAAAACCCTACAACTTTGTCATCCAAGCTCTCAATCAGTGTTATGTTATTTAATCTGCAGCTCATTGCCTTAAAACAGATACTTCAGACTGATTATAAAATGTTGTTTATGAGAAAAATGTAATCTGACTCCATAAATCACATAATTGTTTGACTAAAAAACTACACTTCCACTAACAATAAATGAAGTTCCCCTTTAAACACAGCCCCGGTCTTCTGACGGGGTCTATCTATGTACTGGCTGGAAAATGTTGGACCAGTCTCTGTCGCTCCGTCACTGTTCTCCCGCTAACAGTCACTCTCTAGTTCTGCTGGGTTCTTGTTGACTTCTTCACTGATTTGAGACAAGCGACCCTATCGGACACCTCCCTTTGTAGCCAGACTTCACCACAGCAGAATCGAGTTTCTGTTTTCAGGTCTCAACAGCTTCACGTCAGGTGTATCGTCGCCCCTTGAACTGCAGTCGGTGTAAACAGGAGGACTTGGTAAGGATTCTCTTTCTTGGGCGATGTACTAGGTTTCCGTCTTCATATTTTTGGGTGGAAACCCATCATCTTGACCTCACTAGCTGTGTGGACACAATCGTTTTCTGTGTGGGGGAACAACATCACTCGTAATCTCTATCCTTCTCATAATTACAAAAATAGTCTGCTAAATGTTCTACTATGTTTTAATCTTCTACTACTCTGTGGATGCTTTATGTGTAAATGCAATATGCTACTCACTATCTTTTAAATAACATTCAACCTCTCCCTCCTGTGGTGACAGATAAGGCTCAATGTAGATTTCAAAATACCCTTGGGCTGAAGATGCATCACCTGGTGGTCTGGCCCTCTAAGCTTCCTCATTGATGTGATGGGTGTCAGTGGCATTTGGGTCATGTTTGGCACCCCTGTTCGTCTTTGACATCTCTGGGACCCCCTGCCTCCATTTTCATCATGGAAACCTCCCCGGGGTAACTGCATGGAGGGCCGTTGTTTGGTGCATGTTCTGCGGACACTCTCTGGACCAATGTGTCAGCTGACCACATTTGTAGCAGCCTTCATCTGTTCTTCATCTTGATCGTGGCTCTCCTCTCCATTGTCCCTTTTGTTGATGCTGTATGGGAGTGTATGTCTGTGCTTGCGGCTGTACTTGGGTAGGAGGATATGCAGGTGTTTGCTGTTGCTGAAATTGTGTGGGAAGATATTCTGGTACTTGCAGCATCCTGTGTTGCGGACAATATCTGGCCCAATGTGAGAACTGACCACATATGGAGCATCCTTCACCTTGAAAACCTTGTCCTGTTGATCGATTACCTCCTTGGAAACGCCCACTTCCTCTGCCACTTTGTCTTCCTCGGAAACCTCCTCCCCCTCTTTGTTGATTCTGCACCTGAATCTCTGGCACTTCCTGAGCTTGAATTGTTGGAGGTGTCTGACCTGCCTTCTCTGGTTCTATGGCCATCCCTGATGTAGCTGCCATTTGCCTTGCCGCTTTCTTGTTTTTATTAGCTTTGGTATCTTTCTCAGCTATTTGCATCTTCAAGAGTCTCAGTTGTAGTGCTTCCATTTCTGTCTTTTGTGTTTGTCTTTCTTCTGTGATTTCTTCTAATCGTATGTTCTCTTCTATCAGGTGTTTTGATTTACTGGTTAGCACTCTTACTTCATACTCCAATTCTTTGAGATGTTTGTCCATGGAGACTCCATCCAACTGCAAGACTTCTCCTATAGAACCAACATTCGAGGGAGGGAGGAGGGACTTCGGCCAGGCTTAGATACAGCTTCGGAGTTTGGATAACTGGAGCCTCTTTTGTTTTTTCTGCTATGTCTTCCCTCACTGCCAGGTCTGCTACTTGGACCACATTTATGCTGTCTGCCAATAGGCTGGCATATTCCAGATGGAGTATCAGACTTGTAACTCTTATAAATCTTTCTTCAGCTTCCCTCCATATAGTTAGCTGTTGTAGGCATTGTTCGTGCTCATAGTCAAGTACTGCTCTTCTATGGGCCTTTGTTGGTCCAGGTTGATCATCTGCTGGAACCAGTCCTCTTGTTTGCCACTGTTCCAACAGTTTCTCTATTTGGTTCCATGTCTTCTGTCTTTTACTTGGAAAGGTTAAAGCATCTGATCTGATTTTTACCCTTTCCTTGATATCTGCAGTTGAGCCTGACTCTGGTCTCAACTTAGTTTATTTCGGTGACATGCTCTTTTCCTATTCGAATGAAATTACTAAGTTATCAAATTGAAGCACTAATCCTCCCACGAGCACCTTCGTTCCTGATAAATAATATCCTATGTCATCCGAACTTAACTTTAAATCTGTTTTTTTTTTTTTTGTTAAAAGTTATTTAAAGTTTTTTTTAAGTTTAAAAAAAAAAAAATTAAGTTAGATTGTTTTTTTTTGTATGATTTTTGTTAAAATAAAAATTGTACAGTGTATGGTTTTGACTTTGAAATATGAAAACTAGAAATCTGGTGAAAATCTAAATCTACCGTGTATAGTGCATACCGAAGTGTATGAAATTATGCACATGTCATAACTTGTGTTAGCTTAAATACATTTGTTTAAATATTCTATGGTCTTATTTGAAAGACTATTATGTAAAGTTTCTTATCTTATAATTAGAAACTACTTGCAATTCTATCTCAGCGATCAAGCATGTGTTTATTTATAACACTTAAAATTAAACTTCAAAATGCTATTGAGTAGGGATGTAACGATATAACTAAAAACAGCCTCACACTGTCGTTTAAACACTCACTCCAATATCCTCAGCTTTCAACTGTGGCTGTGTTCTTGCCTCAAACAGTCCCAACTGTTTAATGGCCTAAAACCATTCACGTTAACTTAAAACGTAACAAGAGACACTTATTGAAGTGATTGGCCTCATCACACAAAGGACTTTTAAAAAAAGAAAACAGCCTCACACTGTCGTTAACACAAACACTCACTCCAATATCCTCAGCTTCCAACTGTGATTGTGTTCTTGCCTCAAACAGTCCCAACTGTTTAATTACCTAAAACCACGTTAACTTAAAACGTAACAAGAGACACTTATAGAAGTGATTGGCCTCAAGCCGATATGTAATAACAGACAAACGAATAGCATGCAGGGTTAAATGTAAGAAAAGGTAAAGTAATTTGAACTCACCCTGCTTGTGACAAAGCAACGCCACGTGTTATTGGATAACTATGTTTATGAATTTAGGCTGTTTTAACATTAAATGCACAGCTATTTTCAGGATCCGCTGGCCGCCGTCAAACACACAGACCTAACGTTGTCCTGCATAAACTATTGAAGAATTCGATATAACAGGCTTCTTCTTACCGAGTTGATACGAGCTCGTTGTGTGTCTGAACGGATGCCGCGTCTCCAGCTGGTTGTAGTCTCTCCCGGTTCAACGAGAGTCACGTCAGCTGGTCCCAATTGTTATCTATGTTCGTTATTCTCGCGTCCAGGAGAGAGGCTTTAAAAGGAGACTAAATGGAGTCTCTGGCATAAGTTTCAAATGGTTACTTTAATTAAAAATATGGCGCGGTGTTAGAAATTAAAATCAATGTTGATATGGCGTAATTTGAATTAAATACAATATTTAATTTAAATCAGTTTTATTCTGAAAAACCTGAAGTTCACTAACTATTAACTTAATACTTTTATTCTGAAAATTATTCACTTCCGGTTAGCATTAGCATGTGGCGAAATGCTGCATTTTCAAACCGTGAATCAAAGGTGAAATGACATGTGATGTTGTACACCGAGCACACTGGGTTTAGCACTCATTTATTACCGCTGAATAACGTTTATTAGGGAATGTTTAAATAACCACAGACACCAGAATGATATAATTTAACAACGGAAAAAGGCAGGAATTGCATTGGACCCGCCCCCCGACGACGCCGGCCAATAGGAGAAGACCTCAGATGACAACAGGAAGAGCAAGCCAAGAATTGACCTCTTTCTACCTGCTGACTTGGACTGACCGGTCGGATGAGGAGAGCGCTTCCACTCGCACATTTCATTTTGTACACCACTGCATCTTTTGTGTAATTAAATGCTGTTAACTTTTATAAGCTTCCCTTGACTCTTTTCAGTCTCTCCTGCGTTCAGGGTTCTAGAATACACTAACAGCGGTAATGTTACAAGCAGAATATTGTTCAGTGAGGAGAGAAAGGCTGCAGCTTCCTCTCGCAGTGGCGGCCGTGAAGAAGAGCCCTCACAAGCCTTCGTCTTTCCCGCTTGCTGGCTGTTCGCTCCTCCTCTCTGGGAGCTGTAGTGACGTAGGGGGACTTCCCCCCTCGTTCTTCTGTGTCCGATATTGCGTTAAACAGAGGATTTCGACATTGTACATTCATTGCTTACTTCCACATGCCTTTTCTCCTCCTTATCTCTTTCATAACTTTATATGTAATATATGTTAACGGCGTCAATAGCCACTTTAATGATACTAATGGACGGTAGTCCCGGATGTTGTCATGAAGGATTTTCAGAATAAAAGCTTGGTATTGAGAACTTCCGTTTTTTTCCAGAATAAAATAGCATTTAAACTGATGGTATGTTTAAGGTACATTATGCCATAAAACATTGATTTTAATTTCTAACACGTCACTTCGTTTTCTTCTGCTTTGGGTTTACTGGCAGGCCGCAAACAACTTCACGGCGTATACTGCCACCCGAAGTCTCCGGCCGGAAGTCCCCGGAGTTGGGGACTGGCTTCAGTAGTAGCTTCTACTGAAGCCTTCCGAATAAATCGCCAGAACGCCGACACCTCCTCATCACTCCACCGCTCCCATGTTTTCTTTTGTGTTGCTAGTTAGTCTCTCTGCGTTTGTGCGCTGGGCGAATGCTAATGCTAATAATGCTAATGCGAGGATAATAAAATGGTGGCTCTACAAAACATTTCAGAGTTTTATAGGGCGTGGTTTGCAATTCGCCCAGCCAATCAGAACTGGGGCACTTTTTTCCCCCAGGAGAGTACCACCTCTCAGCAGGCACTAAAAATGGGGGTAAAAGTTCCCGGCACAAAGTACTCTTTTTGGTGTGAACGCGACATAAGGGGTACTAACGGAACTAAACGGGAAAAATACGGGGAAAAGTACTCCAGTGTGAACGCGCCTATTGCTCCCGTCTGTTTTTTTTTTAACTGGAAGGGTAAAATAGCTAAACAGTTTCTTACAAGCACACATTCTGACCGCACTAGCAGTACTTTGAGTGCACTAAATACTTACGCTCCAAGACTTGAAGAACTGTGGGTCCTCCTCACGCAGGTATAATGGGAGGGCTCGAAGGGATGCATTAAGTTTCATGTGGACATCCTGTACTTCCTGGAAAGACAAGCAAAAACTAGCATAATTAGAAGCAATGGCTTTTTAAATTAATATATACATATTTATTTTTGATTGTTGTCAAATTCAATTAATCATTTTGAATATTTTTTTCCCCCTATTTGTTATTGTTATATTTGTGATACTCTTCTGAAAAATACAATCCAGTATCTTTTACAATATCTGTTTATTATTTGTGAATTTGAATGAATGTGGTTTTGTGTAAAAGTAAATAAGCATTGATACTATGGTGTGTTCCAATCAAGTAATTTAGCCTCGGCTGTCATTGGAAAAACTTGATTTGGACCAAACTTCTATTAAACTCACCTGGAGATCACAAATCCTTAGGATTTCACGCAGGGCCTCAGATACCTTTTCCAGTGCGTGCCGCCTTCTGCCTGTGCAAGGCAATCAGTCGCAGGGTGTGTCCGTCTAGTTCAGAAAATAACTGGTTCCTTAGGTTGACGTTTGTGATTTGGTGAAACTCGGCACAAACCTACAGGAACACACAAATGTATAAAGATCATTAATGGATATGCAACTGTAAAATAATTAGTGATGCAACCTGTTTTGTTGTTTCCGTAAAAATATATTGCAACATGATCATATTCAAAGTATTCATTTATTTTGTATTATTATATATTATTTTGTATATATTATTATATAAAAATAAATATTGTTTTATAATATATTAACATTGAACAACAACACTGTTCCATTGTGTGCAAAGTAGGCAGTTTTTGCAAGCAAATTTGGGAAACGGTGTGCAGACTATGAGAAAGATGTGACAAGAGGCAGAAAAGAGAAAGATTAAAATGTCTGTGAGAGCGTCTGTGTTTTACCTCTGATTCCATCCGGAGGGCCAGCCATTTCTCTAAAAAGGATTTTCCTGAACGATCTCCTGGCGACGAAGGGCAAAAGTCGTCTGCATGAGCTTTTCTATCAAGATGAGGTTCTTCTCACTTTTCTCAACTTCCTGCAATGATAAATGATTGAAATGTAAAAAATGCAAGCGTCATAGACACATGGCAAAGGGCTAACGCTTGAGTACTGGCTATGCTTCAAACGATAGTGCCTAAATAACTGAGCCCGGGTGTCTGACGAGACAGCACACACTTTGCACTTCCACGCCATTGAACCATTTCAACCATGCAACTTCAACAAAGCATGATGATCGGATCTGTAGAAAGGCCAGTTCTGTTCAAGTTACCTTGAATCTTGAGTCTCACTGCTATGCACCAGCTTCACCCTACGACAAAAATAAATATGCAGAGTTTTAATACAAGTTTGCAGTTTTCATTAGCTTACTGTCACTAGCAAACATGCCTGTTTGTAAGCCTCAACGTAATTGTGGAAAACAGCTCTAGCTAGCTACTAGCTTAATTCAGGAATAACATCACATTTACCAGATAATAGCGGATAACATTAAGCACCAGTAACACACTTATAAACAGTAGGGCTGCCGTTGACTGATAGGAGTTACTAGCTAAAGTTAACATGCTGCTGCTCTGACGTTAACGTCCGTACACTCCATTGAACCATTTCAACCATGCAACTTCAAAAAAGCATGATGATCGGATTACTGTAGAATGGCCAGTTCTGTTCAATGTTCTGAATACCTAATTAAATAAATAAAGCTACTGGAAAAAAGTTCTAAATTAATTAAATGAAAAAACAGAACACAGTATGGGTTAGCAATAAGTTACCTTGAATATTGAGGATTCTCACGGCTATGCACCAGCTTCACCCTACGGCAAAAATAAATGTGCAGAGTTTTAATACAAGCTTGACGTTTTCATTAGCTTACTGTCACTAGCATCAACGTAATTGTGGAAAACAGCTCTAGCTAGCTACTAGCTTAATTCAGGAATGACATCACATTTACCAGATTATAGCGTTAATAAGCACCAGTAAGTAACACACTTTTAAACAGGAGGGCTGCCGTTGACTAATAGGAGTTTCGAGCTTAAGTTAACATGCTGCTGCTCTAACGTTAACGTCCTTACACTACTTAACCGGCAGTCCGACATTCAAAAAATAGCGCGAAGCAGCCGGTAACTGCGGCGCTGTGCACGTAACTCTGAATTTAACAATGGGGTCTAACGATCACATATGATCTTCGGGTGGTATATCCTTACAATATTATAACAAGAAAAACAGTTTTAACGACTTATTTTGGTACTTACAAGTTAAACCATGTGTGGAATCCCTTCGCTTGCAAGAGCCGCCATGTTGGATGGATTATTCTCGATTTGTCGCAACGTTATGACGTCAGACGCTGCGTGACTGTTCACTCATAAGTTATAATTCAAATTTGAATATTCACTCATAAACTATGATCCACATACAATTAAAGAGCACTTTTCGTTAAAAGAACGTATACGTTTATTGTTCGGTTGACTTGATATTTGGTTTTGATTGCAGTACCCATAATACTTATGAGTTAATAGTACTGTTGGGGTTTACAGTGTAGATTCCAGCGTCTTTATCAACTTTTCAGCTCGGTGAAGGTCCCGTGCTGTAGTTTGTAAGGTATCTTCTAATGTCGAAATTCTTTGTTCAGCTTCGTCCATACACTGAAGTTGATTCTCAAGGGCCTGGTTTGTTGTAGCTAGTGCTTCTTTCATTGTTGAGACTTCACTAGTCACAATCTCCAAGCGATTATCAATTCCATCGAGACGATTAAGTATCTCAGAACGTTGAGATTTTAACTCGGACATTATCTCAACAAACGAAGGATTTCTATCATCCTCTTGAGACTCATCCTCCGGTTCTGGTAGGCCTTGGTTGCCTCGTGGTTTTTTTCTTGGCATCCTTCCTTCTTTTTCTAGCAGGAGTCTTTCCTTAGATGTCGACTCTTAACGATAGTCGATAAAGATGTTAAGCTTTTTCTCTGAGTGGAGGTAAAAAACTCAAATTAATCACTGAGGCTGTGCGGAGCTCTCAGCTCAGGCTGCCATCTTGTTCCTCTTGTTGCCTCTTTTGAATGACGAATACACACTACCGCTGCCTGCTGGTAAGGACAGTTATTGCCACTCGTCAACTGAACTGCACTGCTAGAGGAGGGTGCCAAAGTCTTTGAGGAGCTGAATCTCACACCAGAGCAGGTAAGAAATAGAAATGGCTGACAGTTATTGCCACTCGTCAACTGAAGTCTTTGCGGTGTGTTCGTAGGCGGGCGGCGTAGCCGACGCAGGCGAGGTAGCGGACGTAAAAGTCGGGACGCCTTCGGTACGCGTGCTTTGGTCTCAGGTTGGTGTGTCGCGGCCTTACAACTGGATCTGCCAACACCCCTTACCAGTCTGTATCAAAGCAGCAGACTTGTACTGGATTTGCCTGCACTGCTAGAGGAGGGTGCCAAAGTCTTTGAGGAGCTGATTCTCACACCAGAGCAGGTAAGAAATAGAAATGGCTTACTGTAAAATAAAAGCATGTCACAATGCTAAATCCTAAACATCACTAAATTCATTAAGAATAACCAACCCAGTCTCATAAAAAAACGTGTAATAACTACGTTGGTCCACAACGTAGGACGTAGTATTTCTACAAAAACGCCTCTAGTTAGTTTGGCCATTAAAATGCCTTTTGATGTCATTTGATGCGAGAAATATGAGTTGTTATTTCAGATTATGTGTCACCAAGGTGGTTGCTAGGGATGCTGCTATCGATATTATTTCTGTTATGTTGTGTAACTGTTTAATGGTGTTATCTTTATTGCTACCCCCTTCTCCGTCAATGTTTAGTGTTGGTCCACAGCGCAAACGTATTAGTTAACAAAATCCGCATCTAAAATTGTGGCATAGATACGTTATTTTCCCCTGTGCAATTCTCCATTTACTCAACAATAACACATAATTATCCTTGTGTTTATTTATTTGTTTGATTAATAAACACAAGTTGGAGTCCGTCAGGACCGAGGGTCGGAGCAGCTCATTTGCTTTACAGAATATTACACCCGGAAGTAAGTATTCTCTCCGCTTCGCTTGACAAATCCCGTGATAGTCCTCAAGCTCTGTGATAGGAGAGTGTGCCGAGCGTCGAACAGCACTTGAAATGGGATGGAACCACGGCAGACTGTCCAAAACTGGATTTGAACGGGTCCACCCCGTCCCCCCCTCCCCCACCCCGTCCCCAGAAATACACATGCTGGCTATTGTGTGTTTCGCAACATGTTCTCTATCTATGGCACGTCTCTACTGGGAGTTGTAGTTTTAAAAGACGTTTTCGTATTTCCCATAATAAGAAGTGGCCAATATTAAACTGTGTACATCCCTGGAGGTTTAGGGGATAGGAAACACTCAAATTTAAAATATATAATTAATAAATGGGTGAAAATTGCTTGTGCCCATAATGGGCAGCATTAATATATACCCACATGCCAGCTAAGGTCAGAAGAGCTTTATTTAACAGCTGGTCTTATGTCTGTGACCCCTCCTGTTCTTAATTGATAAGCCTACAACATGCACTTGTCAAGGTTCAGAGGCACATTTTGCAAATATGGCATTAGCCACCCAAGTTGGAAACATTTGCGTTACATCAGCATGTGTAACAGTTGTAAATATGCAGTGGTGTTTATTTGTAAATCATTTAGTATAATCACACAAATTCTGTGTTTTATATTTAATAATTCTGTGTTCTTTATTTATTGATTGTTCAATACCTGACAAGGCCGGAGATGAAAAACTTTGGTCGCAGGTTCCTCAACAGTGCATTACAAGACATCTATCAATATGTGTGTATACCTCCACCATTAAACTGTCATATTCTGCACATTTCTTATACTATCTACATACATCTTATATAAGAGTATAATACCAGTTAAAATAAGTGCTTCAACATAGTTAACATTGCTGGAGGTATACACAAAGTTTTTCATTCATTGCATAACTACACCGTTTGTGTATATGATATGTCAATAAACCTTAGAAAATCTTGAAATCTTGAAAGGGATGTGCAAAATAGTCATTATATACAGTCTTTAATTAACTATTAGTAGAGAATAACGAGTAATGAATATACTTTATAGGGATCCTATTAGTATCTAATAATAAAAATAATGAAATTCAATAACATGCTTTAACCACTAGGTGTCCCTTTATATCAGCTGTGCACCTTTATGGTGTAAATACAGCCTATCTACCAATTGGATCAAATATAAAAGTCAGCCGAATTAGTGTTGATACTGCAAGGAGACGTATTGTGTGAAAAGAAATGTAAGATGTTGTTTAATTGCTGATATATTTATGATCCATGTCACATATTCAGTTTTGGCGGCAGTTCCTCATGTTTGTCTAGAAGTCTTCTCATCAGGGCTCTATAAATAGAGAACTACGGCAGATATGTAATATTTAATGCATCCGAACCGTGTATTACAATGCCGTTATGTGATGACCTCCAAAGAGAAAAGCAAGCACACTCGGAATAAAGGGTTTTCGGTCTGTTTCCGGTATTTGTTTATGACGATGTGATTTGAGATGTGAGACTGGAATTGCACAGGGGAAAATAACGTATCTATGCCACAATTTTAGATGCGGATTTTGTTAAACTAATACGTTTGCGCTGTGGACCAACACTATACATTGACAGGGAAGGGGGTAGCAATAAAGATAACACCATTAAACAGTTACACAACATAACAGAAATAATATCGATAGCAGTGTCCCCAGCAACCACCTTGGTAACAATGAAAACGTTGTATCGACACAATTTCCTAAAGTAATCTTCGTAATAACTAGCAAACTAAAGATCATGTACATCCAATGCACACATAATCTGAAATAACAACTCATATTTCTTGCATCAAATGACATCAAAACGCATTTTAATGGCCAAACTAACTTTAAAATAGGCATTTTCCACCGAGAATAAAACGAAGTTCGGCCATGTTTTTTTTTTCTGCAGGGAGAAATGTGAAGATCACGTGACATAGACGCAAGCCATTGGAATGAATGGTGAAAAAAAACGTAGGGATCTTACAATTTCAGAGGCGTTTTTGTAGAAATACTACTTCCTACGTTGTGGACCAACGTAGTTATTACACGTTTTTTTATGAGACTGGGTTGGAATAACTTCACTGCTTTCTGATAATTACAGCTCTTTTGATAGTTCAATTCTTTTTGAGTGTTTGTTAGTTGAGGAGAAGACCAGGAAACAGAGTAGGTCGAGGGTCTGGTTTGAGCAGGGAGAGTTACTGCGTCATCCTTCCATGAGGCAGCCAAGACAGAGAGCTCTTCGTCTTTGATTAAAAGAGTTTCCTCGCTCCTCTCAGTTTTCCACTGAAGCGAACAGGTATATATATATATATATACATTTAGGCAGCAAGACTAAATCATACATTTTTTCCACTACTTCATCATGAATAAATACAATAATTGAGTAACTAGATATTATGAGGGTAAAACAAGATATTAACATTCTAATAACAGTATTTTAGGGACTTTTTCAAGTGATGAGTTGTTTTCCAAAATGTTCAAAATAACATGTTCTTTTCTCAGATAGGGTTTACAAAACGAGGACACTGCCAAAAAGTCTTACCTGGTGGCTATGCAAGATCACCATGGAGACATTAATGTTGCAGCATCAGGGCTCATCCTCAACCCAGAGCTGCCATGGATTGGTGCATCCCCAGATGGTGTCGTGACCTGTGCTTGCCATGAGCCTGACATTTTAGAAATTAAGTGTCCTTTCAGCGCTAAAGACCGCAGTCTACTTGAATGCACCAAAGACTTGCGGTTCTGCCTGACCATCCCTGAGGGAGGTGTGATGAGCCTAAAGCTGAATCACAGCTACATGTATCAAGTGCAGGCACAAATGCGTGTCGCAGAGGTAATGTTCTGTGATTGTGTTGTGTGGACACCTCAAGAACTTTGTAATGTTTGATGGCGCATTTTTTGATGTTGCACATTCAAAGGTGGTAAACTTCATTAGAACGGGGATACTACCAGAGTTGTTGGGTAAATGGTTTACTGTGCCACGCTTCTCCCCCACTGCAACCTCTGACAAAACATCTGAGGGACATTAAGAAGCTTACCCATTAAGCTTACATATTCATATACTGTAGATTGTGCAATACATAACTGTATCTAATACTTGCAGATGCATTGTAGTATAAGTAGGAGTATTTAAAAAACCTCAAGGAACAAATACTTGGAAAAAGTGATGTTTATTAGTTCAAGACTGGACATTTTAATGTATTAATTGTAAAGATAACAGAGAGAAGATCCAACATACATAGAAGAGGGAATACACAATAAGCATTTTGTTTCATTTAGCTGACGCTTTTATCAAAAGCGACTTACAAATAGTATCTATCTATTCTGTGGCTACCACAGATGGGCAGACATTACAAAGAGCACAGCAAACTGTTACCATCTTGTCAAGGGAAGTAGGTTGTCCTTGAATGGCTGCTTGGCAAAGAGACAGCGGGATGGTGCTCTGAAGGATGGTGTATTTGTTCCTGACCAGGCCAATGACTCTTTCCACATGGATGCAGCTGCTGCTTGCCTTTGGTGCATTCTGGTATTTTCAACTGTGCATTATACAGTCCCACAGTGTCTTTCACATTGAAGCCTCTATCAGCAAGAACAACATCTCCTGGTGATAATATCTCAAGATATAATTTACACACGGCATCTATTGCACGTCTGTCCGTCCTGGGAGAGGGATCCCTCCTCTGTTACTCTCCCTGAGGTTTCTCCCATTTTTCCCTTTAAATTGTGGGTTTTCTCCGGAAGTTTTTCCTTGTATGATGTGAGGGTCTAAGGACAGAGGGTGTCGTATTGTCATACTGATATTCTGTACAAACTGTGAAGTCCACTGAGACAAATTTAACATTTCTGAAATTGGGCTATATAAATAAACATTGATTGATTGATTGATATGAGCAGTTTTCTGTAATGTACTTCGTCCCCCCCCAGCCCTTTGACACAAAGGATGTAACAGCCTGTGGTGTTATAGAAATGAGATATTTTACAGTGTTGTGGTGCTTGTAATAGGACGTATGTTTGTGCACGTGCCCTTAAATTCTTTGGCTTCTCTACAAACATTTCAACACAGTCAATGATGGAAGTGCAGTTGCTAAAATTATCCCTGAAACACATGGGCAGACTAACCTGAACTTGATCTTTTGAGGGCCAAAATATAAGTGGTGACAGTCGACATACATGACATCTAAAGTATTGTTGAACATTCTGACAACACTGCTCTTAGACATATGGAAAAGATAAACAAAAAACTATAAAGGTAAGTTAAGCCTCATTCACATCAATGTTAATAAAAAGCTATGAAAGGGAGTCAGTCTTGGACCGGCTTTCACAAACCCAGACAGGAAGCCAAAAACAACCATCATTTTAGCATAGCTTGGTAGGCCTGTTAGTTCCTGTACCATCTCATCATTTCCTTTGAAGTCTTCTTCATTGAAAGACAGCACATTAACTTTGTCCTTAAGACAATTAACCTCAGCTCTTAATCGTGCACACTCGTTTGTCAATACCTTGACTGTAGCTTGGCAGGCTGCATTTGAGCATGGCTCCACAATACCTGAGCTAAGAATGGCTTGAGAGTAACTGTGGTCATCTTTCACACATTCTACCTGTTCAACTAAGGTGATGTCAAGCCCAGTGGCATCACTGGTGCTGGGAGGTGCCACAGTCTCATGGTCACTATCAGGAACCAAAGTCTCAGTCCGTATCCTTTTCATCTGCTGAGTATGCTCAAATCTGCTGGTGTCCAGCTGACGTGTGCGCAAACAGGCTGGGGATGTAGTCAGGGCTCATGGGGTTGTCATTTTTTCTTCCTAAGCAGACAGAGGCAAACATGGTAGAATATTAATGTGTATAGGCCTCCTAAGATAACGACAAGAAGTATTAGGATCCTTAACTTAAGTAAAAGTAGCAATAATACATGTAGCCTAATATAAATACCCAGGTAATTTAAGGCATGCATTCAATAATATTGAGAACGGCAATTTCTTTCTCAGTTTTCTGCCAGAAATGTGTCTTTTATTCAAATTCAGTCGGTTTCAAGCGTAAAGGAACACAGAGCAAAACTAATGCAGTCCTTTCAAAACTGGGAATATTTTACTCGTGCTATGTTACCATTACACTGCTAACGGTAATTATTATTCGGCAACTGAATTATCTATGTTGAAGTATTTTGAAAACGTTTTTCTGACAAAAGAAGCTAAAAGATAACAATAAGTGAAGAGTTTACCGGAAACAAAGTGTTGACTGCACAATCTGGAGTTAGATGTCGGCTGCCAGTGGTCCCTTCTGGTGGCAGCCAGCCATTTATTACGACGGTCTAAGTCTTTGGGGATCGATACAAACTGTAGTCCGGGGTTCCTCTGGCGACTATTGTCACAGCCCACAGCACAACAAATCCCAGGCATATCCACAAACTTTATTATTCACGAAGTGTCTTTCTCTGTTGCTTCCTTCGTGTTCTCTGTTGTTGTAATGACTTGCTGTCGCGGCGCTAGAATACAGTGACGTCACGTGGTACCCATGAATAGTGAAAACTACCCTTGGATGATGGGTTAGTAGACTAAAAGCTTTAGGAATCCAAAGTACAACATATAATAAGTACCCTGTATCAAGATTGATGCAAAACAAGTGACATTTGACCTTTTTAGAGAGGTTTAGCAAAAACAACTCCACCTCTGGGGTCATTTGGGTGGAAATGGGCGTATTTGACGTTTCTCTGGAACCCATTGGTCGATTTTGATTATTGACATCTCTTTTGAACCGTTAGAGCCAATAGAATCAAAGGGGAATTTCCACATACACACCAACATTACCATTGAGAAATGAGAGCTATGTGCACGCAGTTTGCCCAAAGTCAAACTCTTATACTCTGAAATCTGAAATCTTAAAACTAGGTATATTGCTGATGGATTATCAGAAATCATTTCAAAGTGACAGACACATTGGATTAACCTATGGATTAACCTTCAGCAGCATTTTTATCATTTTAATGCCATTGAAGACCACTTTTGATCAGAATAACAGCTCAGGTAAGAAATGTGCCGTGTTTGCTACCTAATGCCACGTGTTGTGATGTCTGTTTTTGATTCTCATGTCGCGAGTTTTGGATCATGGAGTGATGATACAGATACCTATCGAATCTGTGTAATCTCACGATGCTAATCGATGGGTTGGATGTGCATTTACGATAAGTAATAAGGGTTTTATACCGTGAGTTCTGTGCTAACGGCGTTAGCATTTTTTCCGCTCAGGGCTAATTCAGAGGCTCAGCGTTAGTCTTGTGTTTTTTTTTGTTCATATCATCAGGTAGCTGAGTTTCTTCCCGTTACATGGGTATGAAACATTCATAGTTTATTAAATCTTAAATTGTCCCAATCCAAAAGGTGGGATCAGTTTATTTGAAGAAAAATTGGTCCACACTTATACAGGGTTTCTACCTTCTCTCGTTACAACATGACAATCCTACAAAACATATCATGCTGTGGTCATGTTCTAATATGAAACCTCAATTCACAGTTTTACATTTATTACACTAAATTGTAACTTTAACTGCCCAATACAGTTGTGACATTTAAAATCGTCGGACAGAATTTAGAGGCATCTCCTCATCAATGACCGGTGATAATAAAAAGCACATTCAAACTTTCATTCAACAAATCAATTCACGTACACCTACAATTCATTCAGCTTTCAACAAAGAAATTCCAGCGATATTTACCAAGTTTGAGAGAACCTTACCGAGGCAAAAACTCAGCTCTCCCGGGAGAGAGCATACCAGGGGGAAAAAGAAACCCTCTCTCGAGTTTGCTCCCTCTCAGCTAGTGTTTTTATGCTCAAAAACAGGACAGAAAAACCTAAAGACACCTCCTCCATACCCATATTTATGGAAACTGGGCATGGCCTCTAGTGTGCAGGACTTGCTAAATATTATTCTCGGCTATGGCACAAACACCTTTTTGGGGCCTTAGTATTTCTCCAAAAAGTCAGGAGCCCCCCTCCCTGTGTACTGCTGTGAGGGAAGAGGGAAGAAACTGTCTTCCCTCTCTTATCACATAAACACCCATAAACCATAATAGGCCTTACACTCAACTTAACAAACCACTTGTGTTTTGTTTATACTGTAAATATAGAAAATCATAAAATATGAAGCATTTTCATCGTGGGTTATACAAGAATATAATTGATTATATTTGATTATAGCTAACTTTCGTTTTAATTATTCAACCTAATATGTAGATCTTAACAGGAGAGAACAGTGTTTCCTCAGGTACGGGCACGATGATGGCTTTCAGGAAGTTCAAAAGAGTTCAAAGATAACTTTAAGCATAAAGGGAGAAAATGTTAAAGAGTTATCCAAGAATAATACATGACGCTGTGAAAATCCTGCCATAGCATAATGATGACCTTGACCCTTTGCCTAAAATGATATCCAGAGTTCCTCTGAATTGCAGTGAGAGGAACATTAAGGAGCCTCTGAGGAGGGATGAATAAGAGACGGAGAGAGAGCTGCAGAAGATGAGGACTGGAATTCATTTTGTATTTCTACATCTGAATGTTGGCAGGTTGCCCTATAGTCTACCTTTCATAACAGAACTTGCTGACAAAGAAGAAATGTGTGAAAATACACAGTATATTTTCACTGCCTGTTTTGATGCCACCTGTCTACTGCTGTAGGTGAAGACGTAGCCTTCAAAGGGAGAAATATTCCAGGCTGTGCTGTACTCACACTTTATATTTTGGAATAAGGACATCCTGCTCGTATCAGGATTGAGGGAGATGTTACAACAAGCAACATTGATCAGCACCAGGGCCGGCCCTAGACTTTTGGGGGCCCTAAGCGAGCTTTGGCTTGGGGGCCCCCCTCACTCTAGCGCGTTCTCACTACACGGAACCAACTTTTGTCTTATGATGTTAGCATAAGGACACATATTGTATAAATAAGCATGTAAACACAGTGGACCTAACCTCCTCTAGGGGGGTCCGGGGGAGATTTTTTTTTAAATATTGAAGTTAAAAGCATCAATCTGGTGCACTTTGAGAGCAAAATTAAGAGATCTATGGATACATCTCTCAACACCCATATGAAACAGAAATGTAAGCAGATTTTTCTTTATGGATATTTTACAAATCACTTAAACTGTATTCTTGTCATATAGTATTTCATAACTGTTTTTCATTTATTCTCTCTGGCTGTCCATCTCATAATGTTCACATAGCTGTCAATAGGAATATCATTCAGAAGAATTATAATTTCATGCAAAAATCTGTCACAAAAAGAGGTTGCACATTTAAATTCAGGTGTTGTTATGGCAACGTCAGTGGCCAAACAGCCACATTTACTGCTGCAAATACGTTCAAACATGTTGTCGACACGTAAAGCAGTGGCATGCCACCATTTCAGCTGAGTTTTTCTCAGAAATACTGTCACATAACATCCATATATGTAAGTGCTCGGTTTATGCTTAGCTAAGCTAACTATGAAACACTTTAACCTGTTAGGCCCCGAGCCTGTTTTTCAGGTCTCAGGCTCGAAAATGACATTCCCAGAACAAATGACCATATCTTCCCTTCTAAAAGGGTTAAATTCATAATCTTTTTTCTCAAAGTAATGATAAACCTGTGAGTTGGATGTAGAAAAGTCAGAATCAATATAGATGTTTTTTATTTTAAAGAAAATTCAGATTAAACATGGTAAAAAACTGTAAATTATAGTGTCCGTCCAAAAAATATTTGGATGGTGGGTTAGTAGACTAAAAGCTTTAGGAATCCAAAGTACAACATATAATAAGTACCCTGTATCAAGATTGATGCAAAACAAGTGATATTTGACCTTTTTAGACAGATTTAGCGAAAAAACCCTCTTCTGGGGCCATTTGGGTGGATTTTCCTTATCTCTGGCCCCCCTTGTTCGATTTTGACATGTGACATCTCTTTCTGACCGGTAGAGCCAATAGAATCCAAGGGAAATCGTCCCGCACACACTCATGTTAAAAAAAAAGTAGCCTCTGCGCATGCTAGATTGCCTTAGAGGGGAGAAATATCGCTGCTCTGATATCAAGCAACGGAAAAGCAGTTTTATTGCTTATGGATTATCAGAACATTTCAAAGGGGACGCAGTCACATTGGATTAACCTATGGATTAACTACACCATCGTTTTTATCGTTTTAATGCCATTGAAGACCAGTTTAGACCAGACAAAGACGAAGGTAAGCCATTTTAGCGTTGTGGGATACCTAGCACCACTTGTTTTGATGTATGTTTTTGTTGATAACGTCGCGAGTTTGTATCTTTCAGTGTTGAGGTGGGCACCGTTAGATTCTGTGTCTCCTTGCAATCATAAACGATGGTTAGAATTTTTCGCTTGGGTCATTTAGATGCTTCTTATGAGACTTGTGTTTTGTTTTGGTAAAAATGGTTTGTATCGTCAGTTAGCTGAGATTATTCTCGTTAATCTGGTATAACACATTAATAGGTTCTTAAATATTAAGATCCCCTGAGACACAGTGTCGTGAAAAAAAAAACTAAAGTACCCGCCGGCGGGGACCTTCGGGCTTAACAGGTTAACTGACAGGACTCAGGATCAACTGTGTACTGTAAGGCAGCTTCTAGCTTCATGTCGAACAGTAAGTCAACATTTCCCAGAGAGCTTTCTATGAAATCACCAGGTAACGCTAAAAAACATTACATTTAGATTGTATGACAAAGTGTTTATTTAATATATCTGGCTAGCTATAGCTACATGCTAACGGTTTAGCTTACCCACGCGATTCAAAGTACCGTCAACATAGCTGTAATTTATGCTTTGCTTACATGTTCGCAAAACTTGGAAGTTTACTGACATTTACATACCTTGTTCACCTGTGGCTCTGGGGTTGTTGTGTGAGCTACCACTTGAGAATTGTCGTCTTTTTTAAGAAAAAATGTTCTTATGTCCATCTTCAAAAACTCTGAGTCCGACTGACAGTTTATTTTAAACATGGTCACAGCTCACAGTATAGGTACCTGTCAGCCAATAAGACATGTTAATTTCCATTCAACTCTCAGGTCTGGTGTCTTGCCTCTGTTGCATTCACTGAACACAGGAAATTACAATCCTGCCGTCCTCTCTAGTGTCATGATGAGGTTCAGGTAAAGCACGGTTAATGTATTATATTATTGACTCAATAATATAATACATGACTTTGAGAGTAGGCAATCTAGGCATATTAACAAAATTAATGAAACATACTTATCACGGCGACGGTGTACTGACATTTTTTTTGCTTTTTTTTTTTGCTAGGGGGCCCCTTAGTGGCTGCGGGGCCCTAAGCGGCCGCTTATGTCGCTTAATGGGTCGGGCCGGCTCTGATCAGCACTGTGGGGGCCAAAACAGGGTTTCCCCCAAACATATTTTTTCCAAGTACTGTATCCATCAGTAACCTGTGGATGTGAAAGAAGACATCGGGTCACATGTTCTGCCGCCTATCAATCCCATTCTGATTTGTATTCATCTTGGCATCAAAATGGCAAAATGTCTGTGTTTTGTTGAAGGTCACAAACAATCTGTCTTCAGTGGTCAGATATTTTCTCTTTGCTTCACTTTATTTGTGTGTGTTGATTTTCAAACTTGAACCACCTGTCAAACAAAAATCGATACAAATAGAGAAAGATATAAACTCATACCGACACACACTAGAGCCGGACATTTGCCTTTTCTACGTTTGTTTTTGGTATTTTAGTAAACAAAGTATAGACTTTTAAATATTAAGTTGCATAAACGTGAACATTTCGCTAACAGCCAGAACATGCGCCTCAACAATGGTCACATCCGTAATCCATATTAGAAAATCATTACCCAAGAGGAATGGAGATGATTCAACACACGTAACAATAATTTGTATTCAAAATGTAAATTAGATTATAACTCAAAATTAGAACCGATATCTATTTCAACATTGCAACTGTAATGACCTGTTTGAAATAAGAAATGTGAATTATAAGAGCAACAGATCTTAAAGTCGTTTCTCTTGTGGGTGGGTGGAGGGTGGCCATCAGCTTGACCTATTCCATTCTTAAATTGACCTATAAACTAAGCTTTTGATTATAAAGAGGACGACTGGATCAAACACAGTGGCTCAGGTTGTATATCAGCAGGTGAACATGTAGCAACATGATCAACAGAAATTAGGCTGTTTGTGGACTCAGTCAGCTTTACCAGCAACACGAGCTGAGGCATCAGGAACAAGAGGAGTCAACTCCACCTTTCAGTAACTTAACCTCCCTACTTTTAAAAAAGGCCTTTCTGACAGTTAGAGGATAAGCAACCATTGTTTCAGCATCAACATCTGAACACAGTGCAGCTGTACAGGAAGAAACAGACTTTTTACTGAAGGCTGAGACGCTTGATACAAAAGTGACAACACACACTGAACCCATAAACCCTTTTCTTCTGTGTGTCTCCTCAGCTGCCTCTTTCCTCTGTGCTTCAGAAAATACATGCTCAGAGTGAACCAGAACTAAAGAGAAAGTCACCTCAGACCCAGTGAGACAGAGAAACAAAGACTGCATGAACCTTTTAATGCAAGTTACCGCTTTGCACAATAATATTTCCAGTTAGTCCTGGATACTGTGTCTGCCTCTCTAATATATGAAATCTCAGCTCCCACCGACACAAAGATGCATCAAACTCTGCAAACTAATGGAGGTTTCACTGAACTCGCATGACTTTCAAACAGACGGAGGGAGGAGGGCTGTTATTGCAAACCTAACCAAAACCAGGACAAAGACTCATAATTCAGTTCAAACAAATGTATTTTCTTATTTTCTGTTCGGAGCATCCTGCACTGCAGATAAATAGATCCACTGCAGACCGTAAGCAGAGGAGGGATACAAATGGAAACAAATGGCTTGACAGCTCTTTGAATATAGAAATAGGCTAAATGCCTCTAAAAAACGTGCCATTACTTGAGAAGAACTCAGAATTACAGTATGTAGGAGCAAACACAGTAGTGGTGGCTTAAAGCCCACCTCCGCTCCGCGCCGTCCGTTAGATGAGCCTGGTCAGATTTAATAAAAGAAGTTCAAAACACCGGCATAAAAGTTATAACAATAATCAGATTTTAATGGTAAAAAACACAATACGAAATACAGAGTGTAAGTGAGAAGGTTTATATATATATAGGATTACTTTAAAACAGTCCCAAATAATACATGTTCACTTCAATACAGTTCAAGATAATACCTGTTTACTTTAATTCAGTTTAGAACAATATCTGTTTACTTTAAGTATCAGCACATCCTCTTGTTTTTATCAGTTCCGAGATGACAAATCCAATATTACACTGGAGATGCAGATGCTGATCGTCTCAAAATCTTTCTATCTAGAAATGAGTTTTCTGTCTTAAATGCAGCGTAGTGTGTCGGGTCAGTGCAACATGCCAACACTGTGAGGAGCTGCAGCTCTCTCAAACCTTACAGCATACTGCACTGTGACGCCTACTTTGAAATTCTACTTTAATTCAGTTTTTCAAGTCCATACAATCGTTGACAAATCATATCAATATTCTCTTTTAGCCTTCTGAAGTTTACAATAAAAGCACTAATCTAAGTATTACACATTTTGTAGGAAATACAGAGGCAGGACTCAATGACCTTCGAACATAATATTAAAATTAAGTATGAACATGACCAAGGTTATGGGGGTGCACCTCAATGATACTCAAACAAGGGGGGCATAGAACAAATTATAATAAAAAGACACACAAATCCACTTGCTGACAAATGCTGGTCAAACTGGTGTAACATTGCATTTTTCTGTTTAAATACAACCTTGGTTTTATTTGAGTACATTTGTTCCTATGGTTAATTATAACATTATACTCATCAAATAAATTGCTGAGATCCTGCAACATGCTGACCCTGCTTCAAACAGCATGGTTATAAACCTGCTGGATGCCCCCAGCTACTATGGGCCCCTCCCAGATAGCAACATATATTAATTCAACATTAGATTTTGGTTAAATTGGTTATTTTTGGTTGAGGTTGAAAAATCAATGTTGATTCGATGTGTTTTTACAGATACCATTTCAACGTTTGAAAAAATGTTGTTGAATCAATTTAATATAGATGCCGGTTTTTCAACGTTGAAATTCCCTACATTGAATTGACATTGTTTCAACGTGTGGCGGTCCCCTATCGGGCGAGATCATGATACAGCGTCGGAGGCGGGGTCTGTATGAAGGTAGATATGGTGCAAAATGCGAGAGCGTGTAAAACCTGATGTGAGCACTTGCAGAAAAAAAATCTGAGTTTGTGTGCTACATTTACACTTGTATAAAATATCCACGTAACTGTGAACCAAATGTACTCTTGTATAAAATATCCACGTAACTGTGAACCAAATGTACTCTTGTATAAAATATCCACGTAACTGTGAACCAAATGTACTCTTGTATAAAATATCCACGTAACTGTGAACCAAATGTACTCTTGTATAAAATATCCACGTAACTGTGAACCAAATTTGAAGTCACAGAAGAAAAAAAAAAGTTTTGTAGCTTGTAGAAAAAAAATGAACTTAGTGATGAAATGTTCACGTGCAGAAAAATACATATTTTTTAAATATATTTTCCATTACAACTGCAACTTTATTTATTACAACCTCTCAAATCAGTCATTACAACTTGACGAATCTGCTCTGTGGCAGTACAAATCGACGAATCTGCGGTCTTGACTTTTGCTACACTTCTTGCGATAAATGTGTCGCAAAAGTAATTTTCACCTGTAGATGTGGGGGGGGAGGGAGGGGGGTTGGAGCGAAGGGGCGGAGCTATCAGAAGGACGAGGCTCGGGTGACTGGAGACTGCGGGGCTAACGGTTCGTGTCGCTACCAGTCCGCTGACATGGCGCATCAATCAACGGTAAATTTTGCCCATTACTTGCCCAGTATTACTTTGAATATTATTATTGTGATTGAGGATTAAATCCGCTTTGAAGACCACCGTTTTATATCGTGCAGTTTAGCGGCAAAATAACGTCAGTCAGCCAGCTAACGCTAGCTTTGTTGAGTTTATGCTAGCTAAACAAGTAGTGGTTGTAGTCTACAGCAGTAATTAATATAGTATAGCCTACTGCTTTGGCACTAACGGTTGATAACCGTTTATGAAAATAAAACCAATTGAACTGTACTGAAATAATGACAAGTTTTATAATTGTCTTGGGCTCCTGCTGTGTTTTTAAAGCCTTTGTAAATTATCCATGCTATTTTCTATTCAGAACGAAGACTTCAGAATCTTAAAATCCCTTAACGTTTGTATGCAATTGTGCTAAATTCAACTCTGGAATCAAGTAAATATTAATATGTTTGCATGACATTAGTTATTTATATTTTGATATCACTTAATTACACGTTTAATACATTTAAGTCAAGCTAAGGTACATGTGATGGTAGCTAGTTAGTGCTCTTACCTGTGAGGCCTCCTCCAAACAGCATAATAACCAGACTGTATCATTAAAACTAAGTACTAGTTATAGATCCTTGACTTTAGACAAACAATTCAAAAGACAAAATGTATTTAAAGACCAATCTTTATTTGAATGTGCCTCTTAACCTGAGATATTATTTATACAGTAATAGTATTGACAATCTAAAAAAACTGAGCAACTCAACAGTTAACTTTATATTTCTTATTGTCTAAAGCATTTATTATTTTCATTTCCCCCTCTCATATTCAGTGTGGACGGATTGAGACAGCGTGGTGTCCAGAGAGCTGCTGAGACTTCAGGGAGAAACCTCCGTGTGATGGACGTCCTGTCTGTTGGTTTGGAGAGGACTGAGGGTCTTTCCTCTGTGAGGAGGACCAGGCCTGATGGAGGAGGACCAGGCCTGATGGAGGAGGACCAGGCCTGATGGAGGAGCCCATGCTGGGCATAGCCGATACCAACTGCACAGGCCTAGTCGGTCACTTTATCTGACTAAATGTGTTTACTTATACATTTAATAGGTTTACACCTTCTGTCCATATGTGCTTTGTATTTAAAACATGTTTGATTAACTTTTGGTTCACATTTCAATAAATTGTATTTGCTCCTTTTGTCCATTATTCTTACTGAAAATGTTAGATTACACATTCACATCTGACTGAAGATTGGCCCCATTTATTTGTGACGTTGCAAACTCTGCGGTTCAAGGCACAAGTGATGTGAAGCTCATAAAGTGAGGCAAATAGAAATAATCAGCTGATGGAGTGTAGATGTGGAAATAGCTGCATTCGATCAGCTGACTGTGTTTTTCGCCACACTTTATAAGCCTGACTATAACCACCCCTTCTCTGAGGTGCAGGCAGCGTCACAAACAAATGATGGTCCTGATAGACTACAAAAATATTCGGTGTGCAGATCTTTGTTTTCACAATAAAAGTAGTTTCTTAGTGTACTGGTCTTAAAATCTCATAACATCAGCTTTTAATGTTCCTCTTGGATGTTCTTCTTGACCCTCAGAGAAGGAGAAAATGTTGTGTCTTTCAGGCATGTCCTTTCCTAACAAAAATGACAGGAAACATAAAACACATTATTGCAGAACAAGTGTGTTATTTATGAAAGCAGTGTGTTTGTGTGTTTAGGGGCTGTTGATATAATTATTTTTTAATTGTAATCAGATTATGAATGAACAGTATGAAATTCATCAACATTGAAATATATGTTATTATCAAAATAATATTTAACTGTTATCAAAACGTAGTGCAACTGTAGAAGCTTGCTCTGTTGTCTCACTGAAAGAATCACTTTTACCACGTTTTTTCAGACAATATTGAGAGATAAATAGTAGCAGTTCTCACTATGTGTTAAATATCTTTGCCTTCAATACATTAAATTAGAAAGCTGACAGTCATATTGCTTGTTAACATCTAAATGTAACCTTTTGCATGAAAAAAAACCTCAACTTCACTGATGTGTAGGTGATCTAGTATTTAGTATTGTTTAATGGAATGTATATCAGTGTATTAAAGTCAATACTTCATTTATTTAAACAAATATCTTTCTTGATTCTTTGTACTGTATGAAAAAAGAGTCTTTGTACCTGTGCTGAAGTTCACTGCTGTGAGGAGTCCAGTTCTGTCTCTCACTCTCTGGTCCAGCCTGTCTGCATCACCTGGACACCTTAAACAAACAGATATATATATATGTAAAGTACCATGTGTACAAACAATATAACTGATTCTCTTCTGTTGAACATGTTGGATTGTGTATTGTCCGAGTCAGGGTCCTTTTTATTTTACTGTAACTTTGGAAGTTGTGTTACCAATGCTTACTGTTTATTTGATACCCATTTGGTAATACAATTAATAAAAACAACAAGGTTTGGGTTCGTTCTTCAGGTGACTGTGACGTTAACGTGTAAGCTCAATAATGAACTCCAGCTCAACTAACCATATTGTAATATCTAAGTAATCATCTTGAAATATGACATTAATAATTGTAATATACACACATCTTATTGTGAGGCTGATTTCACATACACTACTTCGACGTTAGCTAAATAGAAAATAGCATGGATAATTTACAAAGGCTTTAAAAACACAGCAGGAGCCCAAGACAATTATAAAACTTGTCATTATTTCAGTACAGTTGGTTTTATTTTCATAAACGGTTATCAACCGTTAGTGCCAAAGCAGTAGGCTATAATATATTAATTACTGCTGTAGACTACAACCACTACTTGTTTAGCTAGCATAAACTCAACAAAGCTAGCGTTAGCTGGCTGACTGACGTTATTTTGCCGCTAAACTGCACGATATAAAACGGTGGTCTTCAAAGCGGATTTAATCCTCAAACACAATAATAATATTCAAAGTAATACTGGGCAAGTAATGGGCAAAACTTACCGTTGATTGATGCGCCATGTCAGCGGACTGGTAGCAACACGAACCGTTAGCCCCGCAGTCTCCAGTCACCCGAGCCTCGTCCTTCTGATAGCTCCGCCCCTTCGCTCCAACCCCCCTCCCTCCCCCCACATCTACAGGTGAAAATTACTTTTGCGACACATTTATCGCAAGAAGTGTAGCAAAAGTCAAGACCGCAGATTCGTCGATTTATACTGCCACAGAGCAGATTCGTCAAGTTGTAATGACTGATTTGAGAGGTTGTAATAAATAAAGTTGCAGTTGTAATGGAAAATATATTAAAAAAATATGTATTTTTCTGCAAGTGAACATTTCATCACTAAGTTCATTTTTTTCCTACAAGCTACAAAACTTTTTTTTTTTCTTCTGTGACTTCAAACTTGGTTCACAGTTACGTGGATATTTTTTACAAGTGTAAATTTGGTTCACAGTTACGTGGATATTTTATACAAGTGTACATTTGGTTCACAGTTACGTGGATATTTTATACAAGTGTAAATGTAGCACACAAGCTCAGATTTTTTTTCTGCAAGTGCTCACATCAGGTTTTACACGCTCTCGCATTTTGCACCATATCTACCTTCATAGGTCTGGTTCTTTCCTATGAGAGCTGCTGTGCATGAAGACAAAATGGCCCAACTTTTGAGAGAGCGAAACGTCACAGATTACCCGTCATGCCTGTTGCACTTAATCTTGAAAGCACGTTGGTCACGTGAAAGAGCGTACACCTCAGGGTCAGGGTTTCCGTTAGCCGGTAATTACCGGTTTTTAGCTGGTAAAATGTATTAAAAACGGGTAAATTCAAAACCTGCCGGTCAAAATGTCTGGTAATAATTAGGGATGCTCCGATAGATCGGCCGCCGATCATTATCAGCCGATATTCACTCTTAATAGTTTGATCGGTGCTCTCTATAAAGGCCGATCAGGAGAGCTGGATCTGATCGATATGGACATAAACGCGAGTGAAGTGTAACCGGACGCGAGAGAGAGATCAGATCAGCTGCTGAGTCAGACCGAGACACGCAGCTCTGCATAATCACCTGAAGCCCCGCCTCTGTTTAGCGAGCTGCAGGAGCTGCATGATAAACTGACGGGCTGTCAGGAGAGAGAGGGAGGGATAGGGGAAAAGAGAGGATCCGTTTCTCCCGTGTTATTATTCAAAGTTGATCTAAACTTTTCAATAATGTACGTTATCTACTACAAGTAGTTTGTTTGAATATAATAATTATGTTGTGGAATAATTTATTGAAAAATGAATCTGAATTTTTCGATCTGTTACGATTATAAACTGAAGCAATATAAAAATGAGCCCCATGAACTGAGTTTTAAACATCAGCATATCTGCTCATAGTCCGGTAATTACCTGCTAACGGAAACTCTGCTACACAACTCTTATTATTATTATTGAAACATGACCGGTAAGTTTCAAATTTGTCCGTTAAAATTAATTCTGCCCGGACATTTGACCGGCGAGAAAAAATCCTAGCGGAAACCCTGCTCAGGGTGTGGAGGAAGGCAGGCTTCAGTTCAGTTCCCGCCAAGCCGCCTGAAGAGAAGAGACAGATATCACAAATCCGTAAGAAATGTAACGTGACCGTTGCGCATACCTACTCTATATGTTTACCTCAGTTACACCCTATTATGTTTTTTTAGGCTATCCAGAGCGCAAAAGAGGGAACTAATTACTTATAATAATATATATCATCAACAAATTTAACGTCGTTGTTACGTTCCCTTCTGAGCTAGGGGAATCAAAGGGAAGCAACACAACCAGAATGGGATTGGTAAAAGTTATAAGTTGTTTTAATGCACAACAGGTGAACAAAATGGCAGGCAAGCAGCCTGAAACAAACAAATTGCCACAAACACCGGTTTAAATAACAAACAAATAGAGGCCACAAGGGCGCAAGTTTAAATGGGCAACCAAACTAAGGGAGGACTCTAAAAAGTGAGTCTAAACGCATACAGGGAATCTAAATACTCACACACTAAATAAAGAAGGAAACAAGACTTCACTGTTGATGGTTTATTGATAAGGCAAAAGTAACAGAAGTAAAGATATAGTAAAACAAGCTAAAATGTAATGCTGCAATCATTTTGAGAAGCCTCAGTGGAAATATACTGTGTGAATACTGTGTGCAACAACAACGATGAGTCAACCAGATTAAGAACAGATGCATTCTGTTCTGTCCAAACTGAAATGCAACAAGGTTGCAGAACTCATTTGTTCTCACACAAAGTCTTGTGAGAACCAAGCAGGCGCAACTTTTCCCAAGGACAGTCTTGTGAGCGAAGTCTGGGCAGCAAAGGCAGATTACACCAAGAGAGAGCACCAAAGGTGGGGGCTTCACAGCATTACACCAAGAGAGAGCACCAAAGGTGGGGGCTTCACAGCATTACACCAAGAGAGAGCACCAAAGGTGGGGGCTTCACAGCAAAAACTATAAAGAACAGGATGTTTCTATAACTCGGGGCTCTCTTTAACTGGGATCTTACTCTGACGGACCTGTCACGGTGAGACCTCAAGAAGGAGTCCCCAAAGCGCTTTGTGGTATTGTATCAAATTGAATGTATTTGCTGAACTGTGATTAAAGTACCAAAGTAATATCAGAACCAAATCGGAGTACGAAGTCCAGTGGTGTTTGACTGTTTGACTATTTCTAGACTATTGCCTCTGCTCTCCAGAAAAGAACGGTTCACCGGGAACATCGGGCCAGACCCTGCTCTGGCCATATCCAAACGATCTGCGCGGAGTACGGACTAGGTCCTGTGTACCCCAACAGCTTGGTGACCCCGACGTGATGGTCAGAGCAGGAGGAACTGGACACCGGTGACCTTCTGAGAGTGGACGGAATAAAAAAACTTCGGCTTATCAAAAATCCCCAAAACACAGCTAAACCCGGGTAGGACACAGAACCAAGGTAAGCACCTACCTGTTACAGCTAAATGGTGTGATTGACATATTACAACATTTTAGAGTTGTGCTACGGGATAAAATAAGACGAATGTATAAACCAAACGAATAAAACAAACCAGAAAAACAGATAAAAAACTATTTTGAAGTTCAGCAACTGCATAACAAATTTGTGGGAGAAGAAGCGGGTGGAACCCGTAATTTATAAGGACTCGCCGTAGTCCAAGGGATGGTGTAAACCTGATCACCGTATCAGTTACCCAGAGCAGTATAAACCTAGTGGAGTGACACTAGTTACTAAGATAAAGCGTCAGCCTAATAACAGTCATTAGCAGCCAGGAGGTATCAGACTAGGAAAGACACTAGCGACCATAGGAGAAGTAAAAAGAAAGGAAAAATGAAAGGTGAATTTGAGAGAGAAAGGAAGCAGGGCTTCTTGGTTCCAGCAGCCCGTGGGGTTATATGGAAAAAATGGATAGAGGAAGGACGAAAACATCTGAAGGAAGAGGATTGGAATAAATGGGAGAAAAAGGTGGCACGAGTGTACCACAATTTGTCAGATAATGGTATCTTGACGGCATACAGGCAGAATCACGTGGATGCACAAGGGAAGTCAATAAGAGGAAAAAGTCCAGCGGAAATGTTTGAAAAAGGAAAGAAAAACATAGAGGAACAACTAAAAAGACATAATTCCACAAAGTGTGGGATGTTCGGGAGAAAAGGACACCAATATACGCGAGATAGATTAGAGGGACTCGTAAGGACTTGCCATGTCCTCATCTCAGCCGCAGGAACAGTAACAAATAGCGGAACACCAGGGCCCACCCTACAAGCACCTCTTACAGAAGCAGCACCCAGGCCAGCCCAAATCATAGTAACTCCCCCAACAGCCACAGGCGCAGCCGTCCAAAACAGATTATATCCCGAACTCCCCAGCGACGGCCCGTTTTCGCCGCCCCCATATAGCCCGAATAATCCTTTTATTCAGACCACACTTTCCCCGATCAAAACACCCCCTCCAGGACCAAGCACAGGGGGAGTAGGAGAAAACTTCTATCAAATACAGGGAAAGGTAGAAAGGATGAACCAGAACATGAAACAGAAACTTGCCAAAACTATGGAAGAAACAGGGCTGAACTGGTTAGAGGCGCTACCATTGGTCTTACTGGTGATTCGTAGCACCATTTGCAGAACCACAGGTTTCTCTCCATATGAGATGACCCATGGACACCAGTTTCCTGGCCCAGGGGCAGGAACCACGGTTTCCAAAGAACTCTATGAACGAGTAGGGCATGAAGACTATTATAAACAACTAAAATGCCTTGTTGCAGAGTTCGCTGACGAATCCACAGAAACACGAGCCAAGGGACATACCGAAGAAGCTGAGGGTGGCAGAGACGTGGAGTACATCCGACTGAAGACGGTCAAACCCAAGTGGTGTGCCCCACGCTTCACCGGACCCCACAAGGTAACCCAGAGAACAGACCACGCTGTGCGACTAGAAGGGAAAGGAGACACGTGGTACCACTGGTCCCGATGTGTGGCGGCACCAACTCCAACCAGGACCCTTGAAGACACGGCTATCGACCTAGAGGACCTCCACATCCGGTCAGCAGAAGGCACCCCGACCCAGGACCCCACTGAGGACAATGGAGGGGGCCCATCCACAGCCTAGGAGATAACAGCCGGCAAGGAGGCACGACAAGGGACCGCACCCCCTGAGCAGGCGGTACACCACACGCATTACATACACCCACCACAGTAAGAGATCCATTTAAACTGACACACAGGACTAAGACTTTGAAAAAGACAATGGCAAAAGGCAAAAGGGGGAGCCCTAGCTCTCAGCTCGCATACCTCGCTCTGGCCCTAATGGGGGTAATCATGATCGGAATCCTAGTGATACTACTTGGAGAACGACCCAGAGAGATCAAAGACAACACACCAAGAAATGTCACTTCACCACCAAACCCCACACCACAAAATCACTCCAGTAAGACCCGTACAAAACGTGATGTTTCACAAACACGTGCCACGGTGTACACAGTAAATTTCACAAAATGCGACCAAAAAGCTTCACTTAAACGCGTTTCCCTTACACTGTGTATACCTGAAAAATCAAGCACAACTAGTCTAATCCCGTACTCAAGTCTAACAAATAACCATGGCCAAAATGGTAGAAGTTGGGGCAACGGGTATCAATGGTACATAACCATAGGTGACGAATGGAAAGACCTGGTTGGAGAAACAGGGGCGGACTGGAGGTCGTGGTCAACAGGACCAGCAATAGCACTTAGGAAAACAATCACACTGTCCAAATCCTCCGCCGGCTTGTCCCTCAAATTAAATCTAACAGCAGCCCCAGATTCAGTAAGAGACCCCACAGTCACTTGCGCGCTTTTCTACTTATGGGCCCATTCTAACGAGAACGACCCCCAGTTTCCCCTTTTCGCTTGCATATCTAGCAAAATACCTAAACCACTTGCGGATGACACTACAGTACAAAAGGGGGTGGTAATTCATTCAACTAAAGACTGGACAGTAGACAAAGAGTTCCAAGCGGCAACCGGGGTCTCAGGACATTCAGTGACCAGTAACAACTGGCTGCTAATGGCCCAGCAGGCAGCAATCAACACAGGAGACGACTGCCTCGTGTGTATGGGGGCTAGACCCCTTCTCAAAATAGTCGCTGCCCCCATAGAACCCGACTGTGTGTGGGAAGTAATGATGAAAGACAATCCGGCCGACAACTGCTCCAAATATGACGCTTTCTTCCCATTAGTTCCCTCCTCCCCGCCGTACATCCCATGGCAAAGCGACGACATGGACGCATGAGAACCATAAAACATCAGCTAAGAAACTGTATAGACTAAATGATTTAAAGCATACTGAAATTACTGCACTGAACTATTGCTTCGCTTGCATACATTGTTGTTATTGCCCCAATCTATGGAATGGGGCAAAAGGGGGATTGATGGTTTATTGATAAGGCAAAAGTAACAGAAGTAAAGATATAGTAAAACAAGCTAAAATGTAATGCTGCAATCATTTTGAGAAGCCTCAGTGGAAATATACTGTGTGAATACTGTGTGCAACAACAACGATGAGTCAACCAGATTAAGAACAGATGCATTCTGTTCTGTCCAAACTGAAATGCAACAAGGTTGCAGAACTCATTTGTTCTCACACAAAGTCTTGTGAGAACCAAGCAGGCGCAACTTTTCCCAAGGACAGTCTTGTGAGCGAAGTCTGGGCAGCAAAGGCAGATTACACCAAGAGAGAGCACCAAAGGTGGGGGCTTCACAGCATTACACCAAGAGAGAGCACCAAAGGTGGGGGCTTCACAGCATTACACCAAGAGAGAGCACCAAAGGTGGGGGCTTCACAGCAAAAACTATAAAGAACAGGATGTTTCTATAACTCGGGGCTCTCTTTAACTGGGATCTTACTCTGACGGACCTGTCACGGTGAGACCTCAAGAAGGAGTCCCCAAAGCGCTTTGTGGTATTGTATCAAATTGAATGTATTTGCTGAACTGTGATTAAAGTACCAAAGTAATATCAGAACCAAATCGGAGTACGAAGTCCAGTGGTGTTTGACTGTTTGACTATTTCTAGACTATTGCCTCTGCTCTCCAGAAAAGAACGGTTCACCGGGAACATCGGGCCAGACCCTGCTCTGGCCATATCCAAACGATCTGCGCGGAGTACGGACTAGGTCCTGTGTACCCCAACACTGTAAAAGTGGTACAACTAGCAAAGGAAGGCTGTAAGAAAACACAGCTAGGACAACAGTCAAACAATATTAAACTAATCTAAGCACATCTAATCACAACAATACTGCTAATCACAATAACACAGTCCACACAAGTTAACCCCCAGAACGAAGAGCAAATAGCGAGAGGCGTCTGTTCACTCAACAGAGCCTCCTGAGTGGTGATAGTCCGCGGCCTTTGTACTCCTCCCCAGCAGGTGTGCGCCGGCTGTGCGCTGCGATTGGATGACGTCAATCCAATCACCATCTTCAGAGGCGGACCAGAGGATGGGCAGCCAATGACGTCAGGGCTACTGCGCAGCTTATTTACATATTACACGCACAGCTGAAAACACTCACAGGCAGATTAATGAGCAGACAGAAACCGCAACCGTAACAGTCGTTCATCGCATGACGCAGTTGACATTGTATTGCCCTGGCTAGCACCTAGCTAACGCAGCAGATACGCTAGCTAACACAATCTGACATTAAACTCTACCATCCTACTAGGGATGCCAGTGATTAATCGATTATTCGTTACAGTCTCCATAATCGAAGATTATTTTTAAAATTCGATTTTATTTATATATTTTTTTATTATTTGTTTTTTTGTTTTTTTTCTGGCTTAGTTTCAACCAAAATATAGACTAATGCTCATAATAGTAATAGTATTAATAATTGTAAATGGCCATTGGTCACACCACCAGTTTGTTTTACTGTAAACTTGGAGGAAGCCTGCAGCGCAGGCTGTGCAGAGTGCAGACTGCTGCTGCAGCTTGCTACACACCGAAACGCCGATTTTGATCATGGTCAGTTTCTGGCATCCCTACATCCTCAAAGTTGGTCTGATACAGTCAAGCTAAAGCATCATATAGGATATTTGGGTAAAATGTATGTCCTAGGGCAGGGGTACTCAAATACAAATCTTAAAGGTCCAAAATAAATGTTTCAATAAGACAAAGGTCCGTTTGTTACGGTCATTCAAACTTTTAAACAATTGCAACAAGATTCTTAACACGAGGTTGCAAAAATAAAAATAATCTGTATGCAGCGGTTTTCATTGTTATTGTGTCTGTGCTTGATCCCTCAGAGTCGCAGTGTAAGAGCTGCAGTTATGAATAAAGGCAGCTGCACCCTCTTTCATTCAGCATTATTGCTTTATAAATGTCTTGCCTCCTTGTGTGTCCACTGAGGTTCGTCAGGCCCAACACATCTTCAACAAACTCCCCCTTTGCCTCATCATAAAAACTCACAAACACCAGCAACTGAGCATTGTCAGTGGACTCACCCACAGCTAAGGAAATGCACTGTGCATTTTTTTATTCCATCACAAAGCTGATTAATCAAATCACCAGCCAGTATTTATGTTCTTCTGGTTGCTGTGGAATCTGAGAGGGGGATTTGCTTGATTTTACCTGTTATTTTCTCTTTTTGTTTGCCTTCAAACATGTTCTCCATCACTTCAGTCATGCATTCTTTATACTTCAGTTATTATCCAGTGGAAAGTCCTTACCTACTGGCCTAGTTCAATCAAAGTGGTTACTTTTTTTTGGCTGGGCAGTGTAGTTTTACACACCATCTTATTTGTCTTTCTCAGGACTTAAAACTGTTTTTTGGGGACAGACCCCCTCAAAGAATCATACAGCTGAATGCGGCGATTACCATTCTGTTCAGCAAAACGCCTCACAAACGTATTAAGATCAACAGCTTTAGTGCGTTTTGATTCAATGCTGAGTACAGCCAAACTGACAGTCTCTTCTCTGTCAGTGTAGACCGCAAATACCTCATTCCTTCAGTGCTTGGGTCCGAATGCTTCTCGTTTTGCGCCGTCCCCAAATGAAATCGCCGCCAATCATGTCCACGCTCGCGCCAGGACCGGGGGAGGGGTTACATGACGTGCATCTTGTGCTGCATTCACTTGCACTCGGACATTGGAGACTTTCTCTCATAAATGTCCGATGAGCCACAACTTTTATTTCAAAACAAAGCTGCTGTCAGAGAATATTTTAATCTGATCACTTGGTATATTGAGTTTCTTAGCGTTCCTGGGAACCTGTCTTAATTACAAACATCTGCTTCCCATTAAATCACAATATCCCCTTGCTGCAACTTGAACTGGGTAACAGGTCAAAGGGTCATCTTTCTTCCTGTAGGAGAATAAAGATTGTAGACACAGAGGGGCCGTTGTTCCTGTCTGGCATTGATTAGACACAGTTGCAATAGTCCGTCCCTCTCAGATATATAATGGATCTAAATTATTTTGTCTCTTCAGAGTTTCGCGTGGTGGCTTACACTTAACACTGTGATAAACTATGCGAGGCTCTCCGGCCGTTTCTACGAACTTTCAATAAATCTCAAGGTGTTTGATTCAACAATGATTCCAGTCTCCATGTTTCCTGCACCGCTCTGAAGTTTCCGTAACAGATTGGCGCCACGAACAGCATACCAAAAGATCTTCAGAACTGGTAAGTGTAATTTCAAATCTATATTTGGACATTGCCTTACCAGAATCTGTGATTGACGGTATCATAAAATTACCTGTGAAACTGAGCGGCTGCAAAAACATTTTTGGTAGACTTCTGCATTAAAAAATGTCATGCATCTGCATTGAAACAGATCGCCAAATTCTGGAGATTTCAGCGGTTAACTGGTTAATTTAATAGCAGACATCTCCTCGGATCTGCACGGCTAAAGTGTGTGTGTAATTTCAACCCCACCCCTACAGCGTAGCAAGCAGAGAGGGTGAAACGCGGAATGACACACTATTCTCTTCCTCACACCATTTGCGTTTTTGGAACTAAACAAAAACGATGAGAAATGGGAAGGGTGGTATGCGGGAGTGTGTGACATACTGTGTTTCATAACAGATGAGTTGTTGAATTTGGCTGTTGTTTGGAAGACAGGGTAAATTAAAAAAGTCTTTGCTCTCCGCGGACGGAGAGGGCAAAAGCACCGCTAAATTCGCATAGTGGTTGTTGATTGAGAATAAATTAATTATTGCTCTTCAACAGATTCCGTTCTTAGCACTTGTACAAGTATATATGGGCAGAAGGCACTCATGTTAAACAGATATTTCCCTACCCGCTGAGATCTCCCTAATTCGGATTAAATTAAGCTGGATGAGTTTTTGCAGTCACCTGGGGCTTGTTGCGAGTTCATGTTTGTTCGTCTAATTGCAGTGTTTGTTTTATTGTACTAACCGTTAAACATGGGTAATACTGTCTCCACAAACGAGTCAGCTGGTAAGAGGAAAGCGAATGCACGTACCAAGACACCTTCTAAGAATCCGATTACAGACAGCCACTACAGTCATATGTTTTCCCCTAATATGCCGTCTGGAATTGTCGGAAGAAGCTTGGATTGGTCTAAAGTTATGCCGTTTACCTCGTTACTTTGTGAACACTCACAACAGAAAAATCAGAAAGGGAAGATTGAATTTGATTGGCCTTTAACCGGTACTTTTGACATGGCCGTGTTGTGGCAGGCATTTAAACTGGTTGAAAGTGAGGCGAATTGCTCCTGGGATATAACATATATGAAAGAATGTGTTAAAGCTTGGATGTCTATTGCAGAGAAAAGAGGTTATGATGAGCGGAAAAATGAAAAATCAGTTGGCACTGAGCGAGGCTCAATTGAGCTTAAAGCGTTGATCGATAGAGTTTCTAAATGTGCAGCGAATTGTCATTTGCTTAGTCTAGAGCAGACCTGGGCATTGTACGGCCCGCGGGCCAAATACGGCCCGCGGGATGATTCTGACCGGCCCGCGAAAGATTACATGATAATTAGAAAATAAAACATATTTTCTAATTATCTTATGGGTGGACTAAAACTGCATTGCTTTTATTTTGAAGCCCATTTATTCTCACAGTGCACGCAATCGTGCACGTCAACTGTGCACGTGAAATGCGTGTCTACCTTCCTTGTCACCCCTGAAAAATGCGAAAATGTCCGCTCATGCCAAAAAGAGGATGCCGAAAGCAGAACTTTCAAACAAATATGGACTACTAATTTTTTCTTTACTGAAGTCAAGGGTAAACCTGTGTGTTTGGTTTGTGGGGAGCATGTCACCATGTTTAAAGAGTACAATTTGAAACGGCATTACGAGACGAAACATGCCGCGAAATACAAAAACTTGACTGATTCCGAACGAGCGCGGACATCAACGGATTTACTAGCAAAGCTAGAAAAACAACAAGGCTGTTTTACAAAGCTGCATGCAGACAGAGATGCAGCGACCAGAACCAGCTTTGTGATAGCCCACAAAATCGGCCAGAACATCCGGGGGATAACGCGCGACTTCAAGCTTACGGAGGAGCTGGCAGCAACGCGGCCAATGAAAGGAACCACAACGGGGAGTGATCTGTTCACCGAGGTAAACGCATGCATGGACAAACTGGGACTCGAATGGGACAGACTGGCAGGTGTCACTATGGATGGATGTCCGAATTTGACAGGGAAAAATGTTGGGCTTTTGAAAAGAATGCAAGATAAAGTGAGTGAACTCAACGCAGAGCAGAAATTGGTGTTTATACATTGTATTATTCATCAGCAAGCGTTGTGCAAGTCAGTGCTAAAACTCAGCCATGTGGTTGATGTTGTTACTACAACAGTTAATTTCATCAGAGCACGAGCATTAAATCACAGGCAGTTTGTTTCACTATTGGAGGAGCAAGAGAGCGAACATGGTGATGTCAGGTACCACACAGCTGTCAGATGGCTCAGCCTGGGCAAAGTGCTAAAAAGGTTTTGGGTTCTGAAATCAGAGATAAAAGAGTTTTGTGAGATGAAAGGCAAAACCATCCCAGAGCTGTCTGATAAGGACTGGATGGCAGATTTAACATTTGCTGTTGATGTGACTGCAATGATGAATGCACTGAACACACAACTGCAGGGCAAGGGCCTTTTTGCTCATGAAATGCATAGCCATGTGAAAGCCTTCATGACAAAGTTGCAATTAATTTCAAGGCAACTAGGCAGCAACAATCTCGAACACATGAAAACCCTGAAAGAAGTCAAACCATCAGCTGATCACTGGCACAGGTACTCATCCATGTTAGGAGCACTGCATGATGAATTTTCAAGGCGTTTTCAAGATTTCAAAAAGGTTGAGGATGAAATGCAGCTGGTTTCCTCTCCCTTTACCTGCAGTGTTGATAGTGCACCCACTGATGTTCAGCTTGAACTCATTGACCTGCAGTCTGATTCACTACTGAAAGAGCACTTTAAGTCAGCATCACTGCTAGAGTTCTACTCTGCTCTCAAGGAGGAGAACTTTCCAAACATGAGGAGACATGCTCAGAAGATGTTGGTTCTCTTTGGATCCACCTACACATGTGAACAGACATTCTCAGTCATGAAGTTGACCAAATCCAGGTACAGATCCTCTCTCACTGATGAACATCTGTCAGCTGTGCTTCGCATCTCCACCTCAGACATTCAATCGACTTTGATGGACTTGTTAAAGCTCAACAGAGACTGGATTTTTCACACTGAATGAAAAAAAAGAACTGAAGAACACTAAAATGTGGGAATATAACAAGTGAAATGGGACACTTGATCTTTTTTTTTTTTTTTTGCACACTTCTGAAAACATTAAATGTTTAATATAGGCATGTAAAGTCAAAAAGGCTACAAAACTGGGACACTTTTCTTTACACAGTTACACAGTTCAGTGACATGTCTTGTTTATATTGGCTACAAAGATGATGTGATGTCTTTAGAAAGCTAAGAAAATCCTTGTTTCAATAGTATATGAAACTCAAAATGCCCTTTGTTATTAATGTGACTGAAAATGAGTCAAATGTTTCACATTTTGTTTATCATTTTGGAAATTCTATTTGAATAAATGATATTTTTGAAAGCTAACCTCACCTTTTAATTGCCAAATAATAACATACACTCTTACCAGCCGTCAAAACAATGCCATTTACTGCTTTTTATATAGAAATAAAATGTATATTATGCATAATTGAGTTCGGCATTTTGGTCCGGCCCTCCAAAATATTTTCAGTTGCTCATTTGGCCCCCTGGGAAAAATAATTGCCCACCCCTGGTCTAGAGGCTGCTTTTGATGTTAAATCAGAGAACATGTCCAGAATTAAGGAAAGACACGGAAAGGATGTTACAGCCATTGCTAAATCCGTAATGTATGATTGGTTGAAAAGACAGGGAAAGTCTCCCACACCATCTCAGCTCATTTGCATTTTAACAGACAATGGGCTGCTGGAAAAAGAGCAGGCTGTGTCTCTCTGTACAAAAATGATCCCTGCAACGGAACTCTCAAATCGTGCTGCGAGAAACTCCGATGATGATCTTTTCATTACAGCTGCGGTTATCATGAATGAAAATAAGTTGAAATATCAGCCAAGACAATATAGAGAAATAGATTCAGGAAGACAAGAACAAATAGAAGAGGAAGAGGAAGGGAATTCTTCAGACGGCAGCCCGTCAAGAGCCCCCACTTCTTCTCCTCGGCCACTCCGTTTACACGATTACCTAGGATCGCCGGACGGCAGTGCGGTCCACCGTAAAACAGTCACGGGAACGCAAACATCTCAGAATAATAATCCTGCTGAAACTATGACAGCTCTGAAAATTATGATCGGAGAGGTTTCAGTTTGTAGGCCTTGGACACCCGCGGAGGTCATTGATGTCACTAATCACGCTCCCAGTCCCACTAAAAGCCCAGATGAGTATCTGTCGTGGTTGACTAATATCTGCTCAGTTTATAACTGTTTGGTTCATGATGTTAAACAGCTGATAATTCTAACATACAAGGCAGATTGGCCCACGTGCAGAGACGAATTTACATTTCCTGAATGTACGCCTGCAGGGGATTGGCCTCCGACACAGACGCGCGACATATGGATTCAGAACGTGGCTGCTTTGGCTATTAGAACATGCGCTAAAACTCACACAGATTTTTCCCAAGTGAAGGCTTGCGTACAGAGCCCAACAGAAGCTGTCCCAGAATTTATCCAGCGTTTCATGACAGTGTGGGACAATAATGCTGGCATTAAAAGGGAGGGCAATGATTTGTTCGCTATACAGAGTTTGTTGCATAATTTAATCCCAGAGACAGCTCAAGCCTACATGATGGCGACTCCTGACTGGCAAGTTAAAAACTGGCAACTTACGATAGCCACAATGCGTGCCCTGCATCGGAGCCAGATATTTCTGACCCCCAGAACTGCCCAGCTAATGCAACTATTGCCTAAAAATACACAGGCTTATCAGGGTGCGGATAACTCCCAGCAGTTTCAGGGACAACACCGCACACAGGGAAGAACACAGGATTATCAAAATAAGAGCAGACAGCAGCAGAAAAATAATTCCAAAAAGTTGATGCCATGTCATGTTTGCGGTGCAACGGATCACTGGGCGGGTCAATGCGAGAAGAGGTGGGGTGCACAGCAGCACATACAATCTGTACCTGCTCTCCCCCAGCCTCCTAGGCATCCTGCATTGATGCCACCTCCACATTATGACAGACAGGCTCAACATGGCCAAAACGGTCAGCAGAGTGGATTTAATAGAAGATAGGGGTGCCATGAAGAAATAGGATCAGATTCACAGCATTTCCCCATTCAAGCAGCAACAATCCGCCTTTCCAATAACCCGCGTGAAGATCCGATTATGCCCGTTGATTTTAGTGGCACGGCTGTAGATATTTTGATTGACAGCGGAGCCACATTGTCTGCAATACGCACTAAGGAGAAAGTTTGTAGACCAACTAATAACTTTGTTACAACAGTGGGCGTTTCTGGCATTGCTATGTCTGAACCCATTTCACAGAATACTGATATTTCTATAGATGGATCAAATGTGAAACACTCTTTCATTATTTCAGATGGAAGTCCTATTAATTTAATGGGCAGAGACTTACTTTGTAAGTTACAGGCAACAATACATTGCACTCCGGATGGATTGTTTTTGACTATTCCTGACAGCAAAGTCTATCAAGCTGTCCAATTCATTCAATCATCTCAAGACAACCTTTATTGTTGGTCATTTCCAGATTTCAACATGATTTCTGTTTTCTCCACAACAGGGATTCAGAAAATTGCTAGCATTTCCCCTGGGTGTGCTTCTTTAATGTCTCTTATGCGGCCTGTGTTGAATTGTCATTGCACAGCTGCTTTTAACCCATCAGATGACTATGCGCTTTCAATTAGAGGTTTTTGCAACAGCTCAGATCAGTTGGAATGCGACCAGTTTATATTCATTGGACCCCAAGGGTGCGCATTGCCTGTGAGACTCACACCCACACAGCAGGCATTTCATGTTGTGAAAACGATCCCTCAGGTCACACTAGCTGTCACTCCAGGCAGTAGTCCTAAGGAGGTGGGGGCTATGGCAGCCCACTGCCATGCTCGGCTGGGAGCTGCAACAGCTTCTCTCCCTCACACACACACGCCTAATCTAATTAACCTCGGAGAGGAGCATTACATGCTGCGTCTCTCTGAGCCCATTTCTCTTCCCCAAAGTACATTTCTCAACTTACAACCACCTCCTCTCATAGAATATGGACCCCCTTCAGATTTTTGGGAAGTTCCAGCCACATTATGGGCAAAACACAAAAACCATGTTGGATTTGTCAGTTCTGCCCCACCACACAGAGTGACACTTAAAGCCAATGCCAGATTGCCAGCTATCAGACAGTACAATTTACCCCATAGAGCCATTGTGGGAATTGAAGGAGTCATCCAATCTCTGCTCAATCAGGGCGTATTAATCTACACGACCAGTCCGTGTAATACTCCAATTCTACCCATACCTAAACACAATCGCCCTGATGAGTGGCGTTTTGTCCAAGATTTGCAGGCTATTAATGCCATTGTCATTCCAACGGCCCCCATTGTGCCTGACACAAATTCGATCCTTGCTTCTTTGCCTCCAGACTCCACATATTACACAGTCATTGATCTTTGTTCAGCATTTTTCTCTATTCCTTTGCATCCAGAAAGCCAGTATCTGTTTGCATTTACATTCAGAGGTAAACAAATCACATACACGCGCCTCCCACAGGGGTTTGTTGAATCGCCTACTGTGTACGCAGCAGCTGTTAAAAGAGACCTGGACACTTTGGTCCTTACAGGGGGTAGCACCCTCCTTCAGTATGCTGATGACCTGTTGATTGCGTCACCTAACAAAGACGCCTGTCGCATCGACTCCATTCTGCTCATGAAAAGACTTTCTGAATGCGGACACAGAGCATCCCTGGCCAAGTTGCAATACTGCCAGACTGAGGTCACGTATTTGGGTCACATTCTGAGAGATGGACACCGCCTCCTCTCACCTGCGAGAATCTGCCTTTTGAACAAAGTACCACCACCTCGCACAAAGAAGGAGATGCTTTCCTTCTTGGGCATGGCGAATTACTGCAGACATTGGATATACGAGTACGCTGCTATGGACTCCGTCCTGCGTGCTGCCACTCTGCAGGCCGCCCCTAACATTGTTCTATGGTCTGAGGACATGCACACAGCTTTTCAGGACTTAAAGCAGGCCCTCACATCAGCTCCGGCCCTGGGGCTCCCTGATTGCCATCGACCTTTTCATCTACACGTCCATGAAAAGGGGGGCTTTGCAACAGGCATTTTGGTACAGAAGCATGGCTCTAATTTTCGGCCTGTAGCATACTACTCGTCTCGACTTTCCCCTGTGGTACTTGGTATGACTTCATGCCTGCGAGCAGTGGCCGCAGTTGCAATAGTTATCAAGCAATCCTCTCCCATTGTACTGGCCAGTGACTGTGTAGTACATGTCCCACATGCAGTTTTGCATATTCTGAACACCTCTGCTACTCAGCATATGACAGCGGCAAGGCGATCTGGTTATGAAGCGGTAATTCTTTCAAGCCCACACATCACTCTTAAACGTTCGCCCCCCCTAAACCCAGCCACGCTGGTGCCAATTCCAGATTTTGAAATAACACATGACTGCGTCACAACGATTGACATGTCTTCTTCCCCCAGAGCTGATATGTTGCAAACTCCTATCCCTAATTCAGATATGATTCTATACACTGACGGGTCTGCGAGCAGACCGTCTGACACAGTACACTTAGCAGGCTATGCTGTTGTGAACGACTGGGAAGTCTTAGAAAGCAGGGCCTTGCCAAATGGCACGTCGGCTCAGGCTGCAGAGTTGCATGCTCTGCTTAGGGCGTGTATTTTGGCTGAAGGTAAAGTTGCAACCATTTTCACAGACTCCAGGTATGCATTTGGTGTGTGCCATGATTTTGGTGTCTTGTGGAAAATGCGCGGTTTCTTAACATCGGCTGGTAAGCCTATTCAACATCATGCATTAGTAGCTGAGCTATTAGACGCTATCCTGCTCCCTGCACAGCTAGCAGTAGTTAAATGTGCTGCTCACACAAATTTTGATGATCCTATTTCGCGTGGAAATGCGTTAGCCGACACCGCGGCTAAACAAGCAGCAGTTTCCTGCTTCTCTATGGTGCTTCAATGCCCCTCGACACAACCCGCAGAACCCATTTGTTTGCCTTCCTTTAATGATGTCGCGGACATGCAAGCCCGCGCTGATGTTAGGGAGAAAGATTTATGGCTAAGACGAGGTTGTGCACTTGACGCTGAGTCCAGCTTGTGGCTCCACCCAGACGGACGGATGGTTTGTCCCCGTTCGTTCCTCCATGTTTTGGCACATGTTGCACATGGCAAATCACATGTAGGAAAAGGAGGGATGAATGGGATTATAAAGTCACAATGGTTTGCTCCAGGCATTACACTAGCTACACAGACCCTTGTAGATAGATGCATGATATGCCAGCAGACAAGAAGAAGAAATGGTCCAGTTCAGCATGAACACTTACCGCCCCCCTAGGGGCCCTTTGTAAATATGCAAATTGACTTTTCGCATATGCCACCATGCCAAGGATTCAAATATCTTTTGGTAATAGTGTGCCAGTTCTCAAAATGGGTAGAGGCCTACCCTACCAGAAAAGAAGACGCTAGAACGGTTGTAAAGTGTCTTCTCAAAGATGTTATCCCTAGATTTGGTGTTCCAGCAGGGATTAACAGTGACAGAGGTCCAGCACTCATTTCTAAGATAACCCAGAGTCTAGCTACAGTGTTAGGGTTCAAATGGCAGTTGCATGTTCCCTATCACCCACAGAGCTCAGGCCAGGTTGAGAGAATGAACTTGACTATAAAGGAGAAACTCACTAAAACAATGTTGACCACAGGACTAAAATGGGTAGACGCGCTGCCGCTAGTTCTGTGCTCCATCCGAAGCTCACCAAATGCAACGACAGGGCTTAGCCCACACGAAGTATTGATGGGAAGGGTAATGTTCACAGGATCTAGCCCCCCAGTAACACCCCACAAACTCACTCTTTTGTGGACAGATGATTACATGACTAACTATGTAAAATATCTAACTGACATGTTGAGAAAGTTTCACAGGCAGGTGGCTGACAGGCTTCCCCAGCCTGGAGAGGAGCCCACCCACCCTTTTCAGATTGGTGATGATGTACTAATCAAATCTCTTGAAAAAGATGTCTCCCAGGTGGAAAGGTCCTTTCCAGGTGTTAATAGTGACCAGAACAGCCCTGAGAGTACAAGGTAGAGCGGAGTGGATTCACGCTTCCAGATGTCGTCTCTCTCCTCTACTGGATGCTGGCGTGTGAAGGCAGTCATCATCATCGTCATTCTGGGTCTACTGTACCTGGCCAAGGACGCCTTGCTAGATGAAGCTGTGAAAATCCCAACGACAGGAGGCGAGGGCTCTTGCCCCTCTGAGGGAGAAAATAAGGTGCTCTTATCTGAGAGCACAGACGACTTGACTACTCAGGGTCCAGACCCTGAGGGCGAAACAACACCAACCGGCAAATCAGTGCCTAGCGACAAGGACAGGTTGTATCAGATCACCACACAGACATTCAGTATGGTGCGAGAGACACAAAGAGAGAGAAAAGGAGGAAGAATAAGGAGGATTGTCTCCCTCCCTGAACATAAATCAGAGACTATTTCTTTCAACTGTCCAACTTCAATATGTAACTCATCTAACTGTATTATTGTGTTTCCTGTGTTTTTAGTTTACTCAACGTGGGAGATGTATCCAAAGAACCAGTACCGTTGGTTCAGGTTCTCGTCAGAGGTGGTAAGAATAGCTCTCAACACAATTGACAATATGCCCCCAGAACTGTGGTGTAGCACTATAGAACAGTTACAGACACTGATAAAGGATGAGGTAAAATGTACAATGAGGAAACCAGATTACCAGGTTCCCAATCCAGGTGTCACTGCATGCACATTTACTCGACCAAATAGCGAAACAAATGTTCTATCCACTCCACTTAAACAATCAGGAGGTGATGTAGATTCTTTACAAAAGGCCTTAATCACTCCTTCTAAACGAACCAAATCTAATTCTGCGATAAGTTTAATGTTAGGACTACGCGCATGAACGCAATGTTAGCAACTGTTGGCTGTGCCAAAATATGCCAGAATCCATGCATTCTCCAATGTTTAGCCCAATTCCTTTCACGAAAGCTGACTACGGTCTAGTGAGCTGGAATGATATAGCATCCCGAATTAGCGATGAGGCAGATGATTGTTACACTCCTTCCTACCCCATAGACTCTGAGCAACATTTACAGTACGAGGGCTTAGTCTCTCTTATTGTTGATACAGTAAATAAAGATTACCTGCCAGATGGTTTCAAACGATTAATGATGCTAAGACTTATATATGTCAAGAAATACATCCACCTAGCTTTTGAATACAGATTCCAATTAGCTCTAGTCCAGACTAATTGCTCAGCTAATTCTACGAGTCCAACATGTACTATGCGACCACACACCCCATCTTTGTTGGTTGAAGCTTTGGTAACCGTTGTGCCCTGGTTTGGCTCCAGAACAGTGGACTCCGTTAAAGTTAAAATACATGACTGTACGCAGCCAATACCCTTAGGCAAGCCTCCTACACGTGATTGTTCAGTATATGTTCCGCCAGTTGTGGTGCACGAGTGGAAAAATGTGTCTATCTGTTTCCAGAATGAAGCAGGATCTCACACCTCTCCAGATGTGGGACACAGCGACTGTAATACCATAGTGAGGGTAAAATTAGCCAGAATTCCCCTCCCACAGAGAGTGTACTTAGTTTGCGGCGACCGGGCCTATGGCTGTGTGCCATATGACATTTTTGATGGCACCTGTTATCTAGCCTACCTAATCCCTTTAATCCGTAAAGTAGAGCCTAATGAGATTGCAGCGATACTTCCCTCTTTACACAGGAACAGCAGGTCCATTACACAAGGACAACAGATAGCTAGCCTATTTTTGCCTTGGTACGGTATTTATGTTACTCAGCAGGAAATAGTGGCACTGTCCAACGTAGTGGAACACCATCTAAATGTATCTAACACAGCGATGTTAGCTGAACACAAAGAATTGCAGGAAGTAAGGACAGTAGCATTACAGAATCGTATGGCGCTGGATCTTCTCCTAGCTGCTCAGGGGGGCACATGTAAGGTAATTGGGTCTGAGTGTTGTTCTTTCATCTCTGACGCTACACCGGAAATAATGGACATGGCGCATGATACTGCTAGGGGAATAACAGAATTGCATGAAACTCATGGATTTACATTAGGGGATTTAAGTGGAACCATTGGATCCTGGGGAGCGGGGTTGGTTAAATTTGTTGTTACTGTTTCAGTGTTTATCTTGGTTGTGCTAATCCTAGTGATCTGTTTGATAACTGTAGTTAAATTAGCCATACGCAGGGTTGCCGAAGACCGCCCTCCAAGCCCCACAGAGGCTAGTCGGATATTCAACTGTAGGTGACACAATGTTAATGTACGACGCCGAGCTTCCAGATCCATGGGTCTCCATTGCGGTTTCTGCCCCATGGGTACCCCCATTCAGCGATTGATAAAATGATTACAGTTGACACTCAAAATAAAGAACAGATGTTTGGATTTTTCTCTTTTCAGGTTGTTATAATAAATGTCTGACTTTTCCTTTTCAGATTTTTGAACAAATGTATTTGAATGAAATATATGTACTACTAAGTGCCTTACTCTTGAATAAAGCGTAATGAAGTAAACGTAAAGTAATGTTAAAGATTGAGGACACTGCAACTTTGCAGGTTACAGATTGATCTATTCATCACTGTGAATTTATACCTTAACTTGTGAATTTTAGCTGGATCTCTCATGATTCTGATTTTATACCTCAATTGGATTTCTTATAATCCTAAATTCTAATTGTGTTTTAATAAGTAATTGCCTTGAAGTGAATCTTTGAAGATGTAAGCTGATTTAGAATTTGTGTTTGATGAATGAGATTAACTGAGTGATAAATGATAAAAGATCTTATTTTTTAAACATATATTTTGCTATTATATTTTTGTATTTCATGTATGTTTATTATTGTGCTTTTGACAAATGATGCCAAACACTGAGGAGAGATGATTTTTCTATTATGATTGACTGTGTTCAATCATTGTGATTGAAATGTTTTCAATCTTGTTCTACTTTTGATGTAATTGATGTAAGTGGGCCCACACAACTCTGAAGACGCTTATTGATTTAAGTAGTGACTGAAATATTCTTAGACTAATGTTAATTGGTTATCAATAGATTGATAAAAAGAATGGAACTGTCAGAGAATATTTTAATCTGATCACTTGGTATATTGAGTTTCTCAGCGTTCCTGGGAACCTGTCTTAATTACAAACATCTGCTTCCCATTAAATCACAATATCCCCTTGCTGCAACTTGAACTGGGTAACAGGTCAAAGGGTCATCTTTCTTCCTGTAGGAGAATAAAGATTGTAGACACAGAGCGGCCGTTGTTCCTGTCTGGCATTGATTAGACACAGTTGCAATAGTCCGTCCCTCTCAGATATATAATGGATCTAAATTATTTTGTCTCTTCAGAGTTTCGCGTGGTGGCTTACACTTAACACTGTGATAAACTATGCGAGGCTCTCCGGCCGTTTCTACGAACTTTCAATAAATCTCAAGGTGTTTGATTAAACAATGATTCCAGTCTCCATGTTTCCTGCACCGCTCTGAAGTTTCCGTAACAGCTGCCAACTGGGGTGGCAGCTGGGGTGGCAGGGCCTATTTTTAGGGTGTCAGTTGCCACCCCGGTAGGTGAAACTAGGCTACTAGCTACAGTACAGATGGAACTAGATGAGCTGTTAACTCTCGCTCTGAATTCTTTTTTTTATAAACTCTCGCTCTGACTCAGACAGGTTGAAAGAGACGAGACACACATTTTTCCCACCCGCATTCCGCGAAGACCCGCCCTACTGTGCCTCTGATTCGCAGATTGTTTGGGGGGAAAAAACGCTGACGGGATGCTGAATGTGATTGGACCAATGCGTTGACAGACACACACAGACAGTGGAACAGGACATGCAGAGCGCTGTTTGCAGTCTATGGACATAGCGGATCATTTTGACTCGTTGCGTTGTGGCGATGTCTCGCAGATAACACAGATAATACATATGAAAAGTATAATTTGCTCAGAGTCCAGAGACAGTTGTGGTTCGGTCCGGATCCGGACCAGAGTCCGGACTTTGAGGATGCCTGTCCTAGGGGTCCTGGACTCCCGGTTGAAGACCCATGGAATAAAACATGTAATTCTAGGGAATTTCGTCAGTACAGTTATATTTGCATTGCACCAGGAGGCTGATATATATTTTTACTGTTAGTTTATGCATTCTTTTTTTTAATCTGCTTTGTTTTCCTCCATTTTCAGGATTATACTACAAGACGAGTCGAGGGGATCACTGCAATACACAAGGCCAAGTAAAGTAATTATAGCAGCATCGCCTCTCTTTTTGTAATAATATTACTTTTGTCGGTAACGGAGTAGTGTAACGCGCTACTTTTATAATTCAGTAACCACACTACAGTTACTAACATTGCCCCGACACGCGTGACTTCTTTACTTACTAAAATCAGTCATAATCAAACCTCAACAAACACCTGCAAAGAACACATGCTAAGGTGAAGCTAACGCACAGCTATTTGTTGTTTGTTTATATCACGTAGTCTGTTCTTCTGCTCTGTTTTCCGGTTGTTGCCTGTTTTGAATGACGAATACACACTACCGCCGCCTGCTGGTAAGGAGAGTTATTGCCACTCACGCATGCGCAGTTCGTACGTGCTCGGCTGAAGTCTTGGCGGTGTGTTCCAGTGCAACACATGGCCAAGACGCAGGAGAACACGCCGACGCAACAGCGTGAGCAGAGATATACTGCGCAAAATACAGATAGCAGGAGACAGAGGACAGCCATGGTCAGATAGGAAAACATTCAGGAGCTATCTGGATCAGTCTTATGCGACAATGGAAACTGAACTAAAGAGAACATTTGAAACTTTAGCAGTCTGCGTGATCTGCCTGCAGGGAGGGGCGGGCCGGCCCTGCGAGTAAAGTAACGAGTAAAGTAACGAGTAAAGTAACGAGTTACTTTATGTAGAGAGTAACGAAGTAGTGTAATATATTACTTTTTTTAAAAGTAATATGTAATATATTACTTTTTTTTAGTAACGACCCCATCTCTGGTTGGGGCGAGTGCTACCATTTTGGATTGGTGCAAGGGATACTTTCACGATTGAAATGTTTGAGTTTACCAGTGAGCCTCAGAACTCTTACTTTACAGTTCAACATAGATGGTCTCCCTCTCTTTAAGAGTTCAAGACTTCAATTCTGGCCTATACTTGCAATTCTGAAATGTGATTATACTAAGTCCCCATTTATTGTCGGTATCTTTTGTGGTTTAAGCAAGCCCAAGTGTGTTGTTGAGTATCTGCAGCAATTTATTAGCGATCTTAAAAATGTACTGGCTAATGGCGTTGTTCATAATGGTAACCGATTGAAAGTACTGGTTTCCTCATTTGTGTGTGATGCTCCAGGCATAGCCTACGTTAAGAATATCAAGTCACATAATGGCTATTCAGGGTGCGACAAGTGTGATCAACATGGTGTGTGGAGGAAGAAAATGACTTATCCTGAAACAAATGTCAGGCTCAGGACAGACTCAAGTTATTGTGATATGATTGATGAAGAACATCACTTGAAACAGACACTCAGTCCTTTAACAGGGACAGTAAAGATGGTTTCTTCATTCCCAATAGATTATATGCACCTCTGTTGTCTTGGTGTGATGAGAAAACTGTTGAATATGTGGTTAAAGGGCAATCTAGCCACTAGGCTTCCTTCACAAACTGTTAACAGTATATCAAGCAACTGCTGGGGTTACATTCCCACACCCCTTGTGAATTCAATCGCAAGCCAAGAGGTTTGAATGAGCTGGATCGTTGGAAAGCTACAGAGCTCCGATCCTTCATACTCTACTGGGGCCCTGTAGTTCTGAAGGATTGCCTTCCCAGTGAGATTTGACAACTTTATGTTGTTTTCAGTGGCCATGTATTTGTTTTTGTCTCCTGGAATTTCTGGCCAAAAGGTTGAATTAGCGCATATATTGATGATTTCCTTTGTGGAACACTTTGGACAGTTGTATGGCAGGGATCAGATTGTGTTCAGTGTACACCAGCTTATACATTTAGCCGATGAATACAAACAATTTGGACCTTTAGATAATGTTTCAGGATTCCCTTTTGAGAATTATCTTGGCCAAATAAAGCATCTTTTACGCAAGCCACACCAACCTCTACAACAGGTGGTCAAAAGGTTGTCAGAACAGCCACGTTTTGAGGTTCCATTACCAACAGATGAACCAGTCTTACAGAAAATCCACACTGATGGTCCACTCCCTCAACATTTAGGTGTTGCTGTACAGTACACAAAGGTCTCCAGTAGTCGTTTTACCTTGTCTACAAAGCAGGGGGATAATTGTATTGAGGTGGGACATAGTATTGCAGTAGTGCAGAATATAGTCCAGGAAGAAGATGAGGTCTATGTGATCTACAAAAGGTTCAGACACCAAGAATCATATTACACTTATCCCTGCGAGTCCTCATGCATAGATACATACAAGGTTAGATAGTTGTGTGACAATATCGGGGTTGGTAAACTTGGATGTATCAAACGTAAATATGTTCTGTATCCAGAGTCAGAAGGAAATGGCCTCATAGCTATTCCAATAGCTCATATGCAGTAGCATACCGCTCATACTGCTGGGCGAGTAAATGACATCTTATGATTTATGAGCAGGTTTTTTTTTTAATCATTTACATTATTTCATTTATTGTATACAGAATGGAAAGGGAGGTGGTGCTTTGGGCCGTTGTACTTTTTCCAAATGGCGGAGCTGCAACAGTTCTTGCCAGCTGGTTCAGTCTAAAGGAAGGTAAATTGTTATGGCCCCCCAAAAACATGTATTTGAAGGCCCTTAAAGAACACATGACGGCCCATAAAGGATGAACCACATATGCGAATGTCCGGCTCTTGATTACTTGTGGTAAGTAGTCACTGCATTACTATTGTCTATTTTCAAGTATATAGGTATCCACACGTTTTTATGGATGGCAGTTTGAATGTGTGTGGTGCCATACCACATATGACATATCTGTCACAAGTGGGACTAGTCAGTAAAAGGTCACCCTGTTATTTTATGCTTTTTCTTTTACAGACTCATTGGAAAAGGCCAAACGATACGAAGAAAAGTATGTGAATACTGGATGTCCAACAACTGATCTGAGCTCTGAGGACGAAGCAGGTGAACGTGGGAAAAGAAGAGTAAGGGACAGTTGAATTCCTGTAGGAGGTCAGGTTCCATGTCTGGCCTGACTTTAACCCATATCAGACAACGTCGCATTGATAAGAACCAGTATGCGTGCATAGGCTGGAACCAAAAGAACCCAACCGCTCATAAGATGCAATGGAAAAGTGGTCACAGCACTCCCAGTGTGGAGGAAGCAGGCTTAGGATGTTTACTTTGATCGCTCCCTCTTGAAATATATAATCCTTGGTTTCTGTGTAAACAATAAGTAAAAACCCCACCTCCAGTCCTGTGATAGACTAGTGTCATCTCTTTGTGTACCTGTACGTCAAGCTGCCTCATTCTACAGAAATGGGCCATGGGCCAAATTAGTTCAATTAATGGGAATGTTTCATTTTTATTTTCCAGGCCAAATCCTGTGTACATGGAGTCAGATGGGGAGTCAGAAACCAGCCGTGTGAAGAGAAGATTTGCCAAGCCACCTGATGTTCATTGTCCGACAGTGCTCCCAGAATCCAGTCAGTACCCCTCAGTACCAACCCCAAATGCAAGCAGTGGTATGTCATTACTTATTAAAATGGCAGAAACAATATGTAATTGCATGTGAGCTTTAATTTACAAGCATTTAGTTCCTCCATCAATACATTCAAACATCAGTCATGTGATATGTGTTCAAAAGTTACAGCATCCATTATTCCTGTCTTTTGTTCCCTTTTAGCCTCTGGAGGAAGCCACTCGGAGGATGTTCTGTCAATTCACCAGGCTGATAATGGTAAGTGAACCACTTCACACGAGGGATCGACCGATATGGCTTTTTCAAGGCCGATACCGATTATTAGTAATCAAGGAGACCGATATTTGGAACCGATATACATTTGCAGTAAAATCAGAAAATCTTGGTCTCAAAATGTAGAATAACACAAACTCCAACACAACTTCTTTGAAATGCCTTTTTATGTTTGATGAACTTTTCAACATCTTAAAACTGGTATCGGCAATTTAATTTAAAAAAAGGCCGATACCGATAATCTGTAAAATGCGGAATATCGGCCTCGATAATCGGTCGACCCCTACTTCACACTACTACCTCCGGGCGGACAGTATGTAAATGTGCTTTGTCCGAGTTACAGCATTCATAGTTCATGTTTTGTGTTCTCTCATTGTAGGCTTTTGTGGAAGCTATTTGGCGGAGTTGGACCAGTCAATGGACCACTGTAATGATGGTAAGTAAACTAATGGTGTAAAAGTCAGGCACATTCATGTGGCTGCCAATGACAATTTATTCAGGACACCGGAAATATGACCCTGTGGCCCCGTCTCAGGTCGACTATTTTCATTTCCTCGCTCCTCGGTCTCACCGGAAGTCGATTTGTCTGCGCCATCTTGAGTACCGTCCCATGGCTCTTATTTCTGCCGGAGGACCAAGGATCGAGGAGCGATAATGGAGGAGCGATAATCGAGGAACCACCAGACCATCCACCGATGAAATCCTCAGATACTCGCCCCGCCCCCTTACTGTGTATCGCTCACTGATTGGACGATGCAGCGCATGCACTGATCTGATGCTTCTTGACCTCTTGACATGAGAGCCGTTTCCCAGCGGAGTGAAGAAAATACATGAACCTCACGAGAGTCACTCCTCAGTTTATACTGTGTTTTGTTTCAATTAATGTATAATTTAGTTACAAATATGTGATATATCTGAACAACAAAGTGGTCAAAAATCATTTTATTCATTTATTGGAAACATTTTCATGATCGCTTTTTTCGTTTTACATTTTCATTTATTGTCATTTCCATTCAGTCAGTCATTAAGTGCTATTAAAATGTTAATGTGCTGCATATCCAAACAAACAAACAAAGTGTGCAATCCAATGAATGTTAATCTAACTGGGTTTTGATAGATAATATATCTCTTTTTCTTCTCTCAATTATTTTATTTCTATTGTGCACTCTAATCAATATTAATCAAACTATTGTTCGTTTATACATTTTAAGAATGGCGTTTATCTTTTTTGAGAATGAGTTCTTATTTTATTTTATTTATTGGGGTCTACAACAGATGATACAAATGTTTGTGTCACTAAATGTGTACTAACAGAGGCGGGGGTGTTTGAGAAAACAATGGGGACAGAGCTGCTGTCAGACGATCAGCTGTACGGCGTCATCACAAACGGACGTCGCTTCACGTGACGCTTCGGAGGAAAGGACGTCCCATTGCTCTTAAAACTAATTTCCCTGCTTCTCGTGGTTTCCTTGCGTCCCTCCATGCTTCCCTGGTGGGAGGGACTAAAGACAGGGAAACGACGCAAGTGAGGGAAGCAAGGATTTCATTTAACCGACCTGAGACGGGGCCAATGTTTCAGTCTGTCCGAAACGTTGGTCATATTTTCTGTATCCTGAATAAATTGTCATCGGCAGCCACTTGAGTGCACCCCTCGTTATTAAGTAGACTAATAGGCTATTATATGTCTTTTTTTAATCTTTGGATCACAGGAATTATCAGCACCTTAGGTGGGAAACTATTCTTTAATTACTCACTCGGTAGTCAAGTGTGTTCATCCCACAGGTATCCTTTATCTAAAGTTGGAAAGTAACTATATGGGGCTAGCTAGGTGCAATTGCTATATGGTGCTCATGGATAACAACTTTGATAGTGCTCATTTGCCTTATTTAGTTATTTCTGTCTTTTTCTAGGATTGCCAACATATAACTCCAGCCCCTACCACGCTATGCCATTAGAGAAAGCAAGGAATGGTATGTATTTCTCATCTTAAATGTTGTTGTTTTTTGTGGAAAATTCCCAAATTCATGTTCAATATAAAGAATTAATACCAGCTCAGTGGCCTTGTGGTTAGTGTCCGCCCTGAGATTGGGAGGTTGTGAGTTTGATCGCCGACCGAGTCATACCAAAGACTGTTAAAAATGGTACCCGATATCTCCCTGCTTGGCACTCAGTATCAAGGGTTGGATTGGGTTAAGTCCCTGCGACATACTAGCATCATGTCCAGGGTGTGTACTTGTACATCATGCTGCGGAAACAGGATACTTATAAACAATTAATAATGGTGTCTTATCTTTTAGACGGCGGTGCCAGCTATGCACATGGCTCAAGATTAGCAGACTTCAGCTCACCGGGCTTGGCTCACCTGACCCCGCAGCACCCATCCCACCCCCCTTCAGCTCCAGAAACACCACGGGGGAGATTATATGGAGGGGAATCAAGCCGAATGTTGAAAGGCAAGTATCATTTTCTGAGCAGGTTCTTAACCGTACTGATGCCTTCTGAATTGAGAAACCTATCCCTTGTGACTTTCCCATCTTTTCATGTTTTTTGTCATGGTGTTAAGGCTTAAAATGTAAGCACTTAAACCTGCATTATGTAACCTTTTTGTGATTACAATGTTATTTTGTCCAATCTGTATGGTTGTGTTAATACAATATAACTTACAATTGGGGTGGTTGATTTTGGTCTCCCTGCTCTTCTATTGAGACATTTAGATCCTTTATCTAGGTGAGACATGACCGTGGTTTGACAAAAATTATGACTTTATGGTCAATTTCTCCCCCGAGCAAGCAGGCAGGCTCTATAAGCTCAGTGGTAAATATTTCAGCAGTTGTGCTGGAGACCTGTGTTCAAATTCAGGGTAGAATAGGAAAGTTACATAGTGCAGCTTTAATGGTTACTGTTGGCAAACACTTATCAGTGAGTTACTTAGTGTCATTCTAAATGATTGGAAATTAAAAATCTATCCTTGAAATGTAAATTAAAACCTTTATTTTTTTATTTTTCAAGACATTGCTGCCATGAGAACCACGAAGATGCTTACCGAGCTATGTATGGAGGGGAAGCAGATCTCACGTGACATTAACTTTATAAAGACAGAACTTGCTAAACTGAACATTCATGGAGCTGGACCAGAGTCACAAGAAGACAACTTCCCCATAATGCTTCCACTCACCAACGAGGAGAAGTTTGATGAGACTGAAGCTGCTCTGAGGGAGGAAGCAGTCCGTCGAAAGATGGTGAACAATTTTTACACAAAGCATTTTCTCTATAATCTGTCGAGGCTTCTAATATTTTCTGTATGCATTTGCAGGTATCCTGTGGATCCTTAAAGTTTTAAAAGTCTTACATTTATTGTTTGAAATCTTAAGGGTTTATGTCTGGAATTGTAGGAGTGGATGCATTACATTTCTTTTTCACTTGGATGTGTGTTTGACAGAAATATTGTAAAAATACGCCTCGCGAATCACGATCATATTTTTCTTAATCAATATTTGACAATTTCTTTAGGATTGCCAATTTGGTTGTTGGCATTGTTTGTCGATTAGTTTGGACACAGTAGTGGTCTTATTTCTTCCTTAGAGGTAATACAAATGTGTTCAAATTCATTACATTTGTATTTATTTATAAATGAGAAGATGTCTATTTACATAGTACACTGTAGCACACTAACCATTTTCTCTCGTCTGTTAAGATTACCCGCCTGGCATTAGTCATCTAATTAGGCATCACTCCTCGGCGACCTCAACATCCACATGGACTCCCCCACCTGCAAACTCGCTTCTGAATTCTCCTCCCTTCTGGACAATTTCTCAATTACCCAATATGTCACCTTCCCCACCCATTATAAAGGACACATCCTTGACCTTGTCTGCTCCACCAACCTCCCAGTACTCGACCTCCACCCCTGCCCCTCTCTGACCACAAACTCATACAGTTCACCATCGCCTCCCCCGTCCGCCACCCCCCCCCATCCAGGAACATCACCTTCCGTAATGTATGCTCTGTTGATCCCCAGCACCTCTCCGACCTGCTTTCCTCTACTCTCCCCCTGGACTCGAACCTCAGCTCACCCGATAAACAACTCAACCACCTTAATTCCACCCTACTCGCCTCCCTCAACAGCCTGGCCCCCCTCAAAAGGAAAAATGTCACTTTTAAAACCTCCTCACCCTGGTTCACCCCTGCACTCCGTAAGCTGAAGCAAACCGGCCGCCAGCTTGAACGCCTAACCAAGAAATCATCCCTCACAGTTCACCATGAATCCTACAAACTCCATCTCACTACCTACAGAGACGCCCTCACTGCCGCAAAAACTGCTTACCTCTCCACCATCTTTACCGACCCCTCCCATAACCCCAGGACCCTCTTCTCCACCGTCAACAAGCTCCTCAAACCCTGTGCTGACACCCTCCCTTCCTCCACTTCCACTTTATGCAGTTCATTCCTCCAGTTTTTCTCTGACAAAATCACTGCCATTAATCTCTCCCTATCCACTGCATCTGACACACAAACATCTCCCCCAGCATCCACCGCCACAATTTCTCCCCCCATCTCCCTGGACCTCCCGAGCCCTCCTCCCCACGGCCGCCTCTCCCAGTTCACTCTGGTTACCCCCCCTGAAATACTCAAACTGATCAGCTCCTCCAAACCCACAACCTGCTCCCTTGACCCTCTACCCACGCCTCTACTGAAGTCCTGTCTCCCCGTCCTCTGCCCCTACCTTGTCAACCTTTTCAACTCCTCCCTGTCCCAAGGAACCGTCCCCTCTGCCTTCAAAACTGCTGCTGTCACTCCCATCCTCAAGAAACCCGGTCTGGATCCCTCCTCCCTCAGTAATTACCGTCCCATCTCCAACCTCCCCTTTCTCTCAAAAACAATAGAACGCATTATCTCCAAACAACTCCACCGCCATCTCCAAACCAACCAACCCCTTCAGTCTGGTTTTCGTCCCCACCACAGCACATAAACGGCCCTCGCCAAAGTCCTCAATGACCTCCTCACCTCTGCTGACACCGGTTCCCTCAACACCCTCATCCTCCTCGACCTGAGTGCAGCCTTCGATACCGTGAGCCACACCATCCTGCTTACCCGACTCCAGGACATCGGTATCGAAGGTACTGCACTCAGGTGGCTCCAGTCCTACCTCTCAGACAGATCCCACTTCATCTCCCTCAACAACCACTCCTCTGCCACAGCTTCAGTCACCCAAGGTGTTCCCCAAGGTTCAGTACTCGGCCCCCTCCTCTTCATCATCTACATCCTCCCCCTTGGTCAGATTCTCCGCCAATACAACCTGGACTTTCACTGTTACGCCGACGACACCCAGATTTACCTCAGCACCAAATCCCCCAACAACCCCCCCCTCACCCACATCGAATCCTGTGTGACTGCAATAAAATCCTGGATGCAACACAACTTCCTCAAACTCAACAGCAATAAAACTGAACTCCTCCTCATCGGCTCCAAATCCACCCTCAGCAAAACCCCCAACCTGACAGTCACCATTGATGGCACCCCTGTTTTCCCCCTCCACCCAGGCACGCAACCTTGGCGTTATATTTGACCCCACCCTCTCCCTCGAGCCCCACATCCGTCAAGTTGTAAAAACCTCATTTTTCCACCTCCGCAATATTGCCAAACTCCGTCCCTCTCTCACCCGCCCTGCAGCTGAGCGACTCATTCACGCCTTCATCTCCTCCCGCCTTGACTATTGCAACTCCCTCCTCTACGGCATCAGCTCCACCTCCCTCAATAGACTCCAGCGTGTCCAGAACGCAGCCGCCAGACTCCTCACCCACACCAAATCATGGCATCACATCACCCCGGTCCTCAAAGAACTCCACTGGCTCCCCGTTTCACACCGCATCCACTACAAGCTCCTGGTCCTCACTTTCAAAGCCCTCCACCATCTGGCCCCCCCCTACCTCACTGACCTCCTCATCCTCTACCAACCACCCCGATCCCTCAGATCCACCTCAGCCGGTTTGCTTTCCATCCCCAAGGCCAAACTCCGGAGCTTCGGGGACAGAGCCTTCTCTGTGGCAGCCCCGAAGCTCTGGAACTCCCTCCCCAAAGACCTCCGTGAGTCTGAGTCCCTCACCCTGTTCCAGTCCCGCCTCAAAACCCACCTCTTCAACTCTGTATCCATAAGCCCCCCCCCTCTCAATCAACTTCCTCCTGACTGCTTTTCTGTTTTGTTTTGTTTCTTTTTGGCTTTGTCTTTGTTTTTGTTTTTGTTTTGTTTGTCTACCCTCCCTCCCAAATGTAAAGCGTCTTTGGGTTCAAGAAAAGCGCTATAGAAATAAAATATATTATTATTATTATTACTTTTACTCCATGTATTTAATACCTTTAGCTACTTTACAGATCTGGATGAATGATGTGAAATATAATCAAGTGTTAAATCAGTAAAATCCACAAGCTACCCTGCAGTATACAAAGTCATTACAACTAGCTGCACCTTTACCAGCTTTGAGAACACTTTCATGATCAATCATTATAAAACATATCATATATATTATTCTGAAATGGACCAATCTCCACAATGACTACTTTTACTTTAACTATATTCTGATGCTAATACTTTTGTACTTTTACTTTAGTAACATTTTGAATGCAGGACTTTTACTTGTAACAGAGTATTCCTACACTCTGGTACTTCTACTCAAGTATAAGATCTGAGTATTTCTACTTTTACTCAAGACCAAGATCTGAGTGCCGTCTGTGTGTGTATTAAATAATAAGCAAGGCTAACCTATAGTGTCATGAACCTGAACCTGCGGGGTACCAGTCCAGTATGAGTATGTTTATATCTGTGTGTGTTCGTTTGTGTGTGTGTGTAGCTCCAGGCGCTCTATTTAGAGGCTGTCATGAATAAGTGATGACATGGTAATATAGGAGCCTGTTCTCTGGGACTTGGCAGTGAAACACTGCAATAAAAGAGAATCAGGTCAGGCCCTGCTGCTCTGTACTGTTACACTCATGCCCCTTTTCCACCAAACCGGTTCCGGGCTAGAGCCTGATTAAGCCCTGGATCTTCCTGTTTCCACTGCAGCGGGCCGGCTCTAAGCACCGAAAACCGGTTCTTAGCTGGCCCCACTCAACTGCCCGTCAAGACACAGAACCAAGAACCAAAACGTCACGCTTATGTCGGAGGGGGGCGAGATTAACCTGAGCAATAACAGTTCATGGCGAGTACAGCAAATACAAGTTATAACAAGCAGTAGCGCTGAGCAAAGTGACTAGAACGTGACCACACACTTGTAAAAAAACACACTTTATAAAGTCAGGCAACACTAACCAGGCTTCGTTTGATTCTGTTTCTTTTTACCTTATTTTGACCATCCGTTCGCTGTTATTGATCATTGTGGAGAGCAGGCTGACATTTTCCTGTTGTTTTGTATTATAGCAGCTATCGGTTGGAATCAATACATGGGCTACACAGGTTGTCATGTCCGACTACCACAAGTAGAATCATAATGAAAAATACGCCAGGTAAAATGTGCCTGTAGAAAACGGCTTATGCCAATGCCATGGGATTGCAACAAATAGGCAAGATAGTCAGATTAGCTTCGGTTGCTATGCTAACATCACCCATTTTATACCAGAGAAACTTTCATAACAGCGTTGTGATGCCAAACAGCGTCAATTCAAACTGAAACACATTCAGTTATGGGGAGGATATTTATCAGCTGCTGTGTGACAGTCAGACAGTGAATACTTTCCTGCCGCTGCCGCGAGTTAACGGGAGAATAAACTCCAGTGGACCAGCATCCCTGCAGCGGTCCGTAAATGCCGCTGAACCACATTAATAAACAATGAACCACTGCATTCTGGGAAAGAGTATAACGTTTGAGAAGTCGTTCTTTAATCTAATCTGGTTTTGTATGATTAAAAGCAACACGATCATCGACCCAACGCAGTCCCCTATTGTTGTTGTTGTGAGCGGCATTTGGGAGAAAATCAGCTATGTAAACGGTGATGTCATGACGCAGCACCAGTCGGGCTCTGAGCGGTGGAAACACAAGTGGTGATGTTTTTAATGTTCATAAACACTGCAACTGCATGGATAACATTTCAAATATACTGCAAAAAGCAATCAAAGGAGAGTCCCGACAGATTGTCTATTCATTCTGAGCTTGAATCATTCCTGAAGTCTGACCTGATAAAACAGGCTTTTTTGGGAATAGGATATTCCTGCTATTCCCAAATATGACATGTAGAAGCTGACAGCTACAGATCAGAAGCATTACTAATAAAACCACCCATGATACTGCCTTTGTTAGTATAATTGACTCCTTTGTCCTGGAGTGTTTCCTGTGTAGTGCAGTACTTCTGTAGTCACAACTGCAACTCTTTCCTCTTTATATCTGTCAGTGTTGATCAGAACTAGTTATCCGGGGGTCCAGATACAAAAGTCCTCACTATATCTCCAGCTCTCTCTCTCTGCTAATCTGTGTAAGTGTGAGGGTGGCGTTTTGTGTTGGGAGAGAAAGGCTTGACTCAATGTGAGCACGTTACAGAGGAGTGACAGCACGACCGGCTGCGTGTTGACACTCAAAAGTGATCTGTTTCATTTTTAAAAACCAACATGAATCAGTTCAAAATGTTCTTACAAAACTGTCCAGGTCCTCAAGTCTGTCCTTAATCTGTAAAGCCCGATAGCCCCCGCCGGCAGGGTCAAACAACAATATTCACGAAACTGTGTCTCAGGGCTTCTTAACATTTAACAACCTATTAATGTGTTCTTAAAAGAAACTCAGCTAACTGACGATATTAACAATTTGTACCGAAACAAAACACAAGTCTAACGCCGAGCGTCTGAATTAGCACTAAGCGAAAGAGTGCTTAGCACATAATTTACGGTACCAATATTTTATACGTCATGCAATCTGCACAAACTAGATATCATATGAAAGCTGATATCCCACAGATTCCAATGGTATAAGTATCATCACTGTGCGACCAAAACTCACATTAGCGAACGAAAGACAACACACAACTTTACTTTACGGGGCCAAAGAGCAAATATGTCTTACCTTTGCTGTTTTCTGATCAAAAGTTGGGTTCAATGGCATTAAAACGCATATAAACGCTGCTGAAGGTTAATCCAATGTCTCTGTGTCACTTTGAAATGATTACTGATAATCCATCATAACATTTATGGCAATAAACTGATTTTTCATTAGAGTGTAACGAAGCTTCCGGTTTTGGGCATGCTGGCTGCGCATCACTCTCATTCACCAATGGTAATGTTTAGATGGATTTAGATACTCCCCCCTTTTCTACATCCAACTCACAGGTGTATCATTGCTTTGAGAAAAAAGATTATTAATTTAACCCTTTTAGAAGTGAAGATATAGTCATTTGTTCTGGGCATGTCATTTTCGAGCCTGAGACCTGAAAAACTGGCTTGGGGCTTAACAGGTTAATGGAATGTATGAAAATAAGACATGCCTTCTAATTAATCTAATACATCATCACAAATCCTTAAAATTGAAAGTCGGAAAGTCTAAGCTCCAACACCCAGAATTCATTCGATTAGTCAAGAAAACTCTCCTGGTGAATCTTTTCCTCAATCTGACAACATTTACCCCTCCCTCATCAACCTTGAAGTTTAGCCTCACTTGCAGCACAGTGGCTGCTGGTGTGGCAGCCCAGGTCGATGAGGGAGGGGTAAATGTTGTCAGATTGAGGAAAAAATTGATGTAACTCTCAGCAGGTGACAGCGTGGATAGACATATCAAGCTACTCTAAGTTGTCCATTAACACCCCTGTCCACCCCCCATCTGCATGTTACTGCTTTGTTCTTTTTCTGTTGGGTTTTCATTGCATGCATGTTTTTGTATGTGTGATTATTCTGTGATTATTCCATCAGGTCATTTTTCTCCTACCATTTTGTCGGAGCAACAGCGCTATCCTCATACATAATAAATACTGTAAAGCAAGGTGTGTGCAGTAGTTGCATAAATAGTTGATATGCATATTTGAGGTAGTACTGACTGCAGTATGCTCTGAGCCATGTTAATGAATGGGTTGTGTGGGCTGCGGTAATATTGTTTATACATCACATTGCATTTAGCTGAGGCTTTTATCCAAAGCGACTTACAATAAGTGCATTCGACCAACAAGATACAAACTTGAAGAAAACAGAATCATATAAGTACATCAGGTTTCAGAGAGCTAAAACATTTCAAGTGCTACTCAACTGGCTTTAGATAAGCCAGTCCTTTATTAGTATATAAGTGCTTTGTTAGTAATTGTATCGCTCGAAGTGGAGTCAAAAGAGATGTGTTTTCAGACTGCGCCGGAAGATGTGTAGGCTATCTGCTGTCCTGATGTCAATGGGGAGCTCATTCCAACATTTTAGAGCCAGGATAGCAAACCCACGTGTTTTTGCTGATGGGAACTTGGGTCCCCCTCGCAGTGCGGGTGCAGCGAGCCGTTTGGCTGATGCAGAGCGGAGTGCATGTGCTGGGGTGTACAGTTTAACCATGTCTTGGATGTAGGAAGGGCCAGATCCATTCGGAACATTTAGGAAGGTTGAAGACCAGACGAGCAGCTGCATTCTGGGTGAGCTGTAGAGGTCGGATGGCACATGCAGGTAGACCAGCCAGGAGGGAGTTGCAGTAGTCTAGGCGTGAGATGACGAGAGCCTGGACCAGAACCTGTGTTGCTTTCTGGGTCAGTTGGGGACGTATCCTCCTGATGTTGTAAAGCGTGTATCTGCAGCAGCGGGTTGTAGCAGCTATGTTTGCAGTGAAGGACAGGTTGTTATCTAGGGTCACACCCAGATTCCTTGCAGTCTGAGTCGGGGAAACAACAGAGGTGCCGATGTTGATTGTTAGGTCAAGAGTGGGACAATCTTTCCCCGGAAGGAAAAGCAGTTCAGTCTTGTCATACAGTCTTGTTCATATTATTTCATGAGTGCAGTTTAGGAGTATGGAAATGTAGAATACATTCTACTCATCTTTTGGAGATGTACAGTCAGTGTGTAGTAAAGTGAACATAACTTTTCCTGTATGTAACAAGGAGAGGAAGGTAAATGTGGTCCTGAGAAACACTGATGAATGCAGAGCAGATGCAATGGGTGAGGCTTTGGATAGAGGCTAAAGATGAGGCTATGTTCTGACACCCTATACTTTATTTAAGAGCTTATTGTTAACAGCATTTATCTAAACTGACTGACAATAACACACTACAGGAGCTACAGGATCAAAGCAGGCTAAATAACTTTGATACAACAATAAAAAATAGGTTACCGGAAAAGGAGATTTAATTATCTCATGCTGATGTTTGTAACCCAACTGATGCTTCATAATTGATATACATTTATGGTAAATATTTTTATTGATTTTCTCAGTTTTTTAACAAAAGCAAGTGATACAGATTCAGTAAAGATATATACACACATGCTGACAAATCAAAAACTTCATTTCAATCCCACCACTTTAGAAGAATCAGACGTCTCGCAAGAAGTGTAGAAAAGGCTATAACTACCTGGGCACTGTTTGGTAGGGATGCACAGGTCACCTTTGGTGCCAAACCAAAAAGGGCACAGACCGGGTCAGGCTCAACACGAGTTTTAAACATTTCACTAAAAGATTTAAAAATACATCTCCAGAAAGTAAAGAGGCTGGGACATACCCAAAACATGTGTATTATGTCTGCTGGCTGGCTTCTGCATCGGGGACAAGACGGTTCAACCTCTGGATACATTTGAGCCAATCTAGCGTTGGTTAAATGAGCTCTGTGTACCACTTTCAGTTGTATCAGGCTGTGTTTAGCAGAAGAGGAAGATGTGTGCACCCGGTCCAGGACTGATTCCCACTGGTCATCCGTCAAAGTTCTTCTCAGATCAGATTCCCAAACAGCTCTTAAATGTTCAATAGGGTGCGGATTGACATTACCAATGAGATCATAAATCAGGGAAATCAGTCCTCTACGGTCTGACTTCAGTTCGAGGATATGGTCAATATGTGACTTTATGGGCTTATTTGGAAAAGAGCTGAATGTCTTACATACAAAGCTCCTAATTTGTAGGTAACTAAATAAGTGATTCTTAGGTAGGCTATACAGTTCAGATAATTGAGAGAAATATGCAAATGTGTCCTCAATGTAAAGATTATAAATTGATTTAATCCCATTATTAAACCAAACAGTAAAAGCCGGGTCTGTACAGGATGGGGTAAACATGTGGTTTGACTTAATGGGGGAGAGAACAGAAGCACCCTGTAGTCCAAAGTGCCTCCTAAACTGAGCCCATATTCTTATTGAATTACTTACTATTACACTCAACTTCAAATTAGTGTTGAGAAGGGGTAAGCCTGTGCAAACCACTGAGCCCAGGTGGTGTTGATATGAAGAAAACTCTAATTTCACCCAGTCCGCTTTTTCTGACATCGGTTTGTTTTCAAATCAGCGTATCAACTTCTGAATGTTGCATGCACAATAGTAGAAAAGGAAATTAGGTAGAGCAAGACCTCCTGATCGTTTTGGCCTTTGCATATGAGCTTTACTGATCCGAATAGGTTTATTCCCCCATAGGAAAGAAATAATACATTTATCAAAAGTCTTAAAAAACAATTTCTTAATAAAGACGGGGATGTTTTGAAAAAGATTTAAAAACGTTGGTAACATTATCATTTTAACGAGATTGACGCGCCCTGTTAGAGATAATGGTAAGGAGGCCCAGCGGTTCATATCTTGTTTACACTTATTGAGTAGAGTGGTAAAGTTTTTAGTGAAAGTAGTAAGGAGAGAGCGAGTGACCTCAATTCCTAAATATTTGAAGCCATCTTGAGCCCTTTTAAAGGGGAAAAGGGGGGAGTACATCGGCTCAGAGTTTAAAGGGAAAAGTTCGCTCTTTTGTACATTTAATTTATAACCCGAGACTTTCCCAAATTGATCGAGGATATCCAGGATATAGGGAATTGATGAGGCAGGCTCGGATACATATAAAAGCAGGTCATCCGCGTAAAGGGACACCTTCAACTTTTGTCCTGCCCGATCAATGCCTTTGCAATCCTTACATAAACGGAGTTTTGTTGCCAAAGGCTCAATTGCTAGCGCAAAAAGAAGTGGGGAAAGCGGGCATCCCTGTCTTGTACCTCTTCCAAGGGGGAAGTAATTAGACCGAGTGTTATTAGAGATTATAGCAGGCAGGGGAGAGGAGTAGAGAAGTCTAATCCACGCAATGAATTATTTTTTAAAGCCACATTTTTGGAGGGCAATGAATAGGTATCTCCATTCGACCCGGTCAGAGGCCTTTTCCGCATCAAGTGATATTACTACCTCTGGGTCTGGTGACCGGGCCGAGTGGACAATATTAAATAGTTTTCTCAAATTTGAATACGAATGTCGGTTCTGGATAAATCCTGTCTGATCAGGAGATATAATATTTGGATTCACATTTTCCAGACGTTTAGCCAGGACCTTAGACAGCACTTTAAAATCTACATTCAGTAGGGAAATAGGGCGATATGAGGAGCACAACAATGGGTCTCTGTCTTTTTTCACAAGGAGGGAGATAGAGGCTTGTCGTAAAGTCATAGGAAGGGAGCCTGAAGAGAGTGCTTCTTTAAACATTGTCTGAAGAATTGGTGCTAGTTGAGGGGAAAACTTTTTATAAAATTCAGTAGTGAATCCGTCTGTGCCGGGTGATTTATTGTTTTGCATTGATTTAATGGCCATCATTATTTTGGGTGTTGAAACATCTGCGCTCAATTTAATGTTTTGTTCCTCTGACACAGTAGGAAGAGTAACATTTTGAAAGAAGACCTCAGGGTCCTCATTACATTCTGAGGCATAAAGGTTAGAATAGAAATGTAGAAAAGCTTCATTTATGTCCTCATGATCTATCAGTGTCTCTCCTGTATGTGACAGAACTTCAGTAATTGACCGAGCGGCAGCTGTTTGACGAGCTTGCATGGCCAGGAGCTTGTTCGCTTTGTCTCCAAATTCATAGACATTATGCCTGGATTTCCAAAATAAGACGCGTTGCCTCATCAGTAGTTAGAAGGTTGTGTTCAGTTTGCAGCCTTAGACGCTCCTTATAAAGATCTGGGATTGACGATAGAACATATTTCGAGTCGATAATCGCGATTTGATGGGATATCTCTTGTAGCTTTGAATATTTGTCTCTATTAATTCTAGAGGAGTAAGCTATAATATGCCCTCTGAGGTAAACTTTAAGGGTCTCCCACAGTGTGGCGTTAGATATTTCAGGGGAGGTGTTTGTTTCTAGAAAAAAATTGATTTGGTCCTAAATGAATTCAACAAAGCGATCATCAGATAGTAGGAGAGGATTGAGTCTCCAAACTCTGTTCGGAGGGGGACGATTTGGAAGATCCAGTTTGAGTACCATGACACTATGATCAGATATAACTATGCTATTATATGAGCAAGTCTTAGCCCTGTGTAATAGTCTATTATCAAGCAAAAAATAGTCTATACGGGTGTAGGTATGGTGTGCGTTGGAGAAAAAAGAGTAAGCTCTATTGTGGGGAAACTTAAATCTCCATACATCGGAGAGGGCACAATGGCTCATGAAATCCTTCACAACTCCAGCTGATTTTGAAAGATTTTGAGGGGAATTTGACGACCTATCCAGGGTCGTGTCCAGTACAAGGTTAAAATCACCTCCCATAATAACAAATCCATTCTCAAGCCTAGGTATTTAAAAAAATAGTTTCTTAAAAAAACTACTGTCATCGCAATTAGGGGCATATACATTTACCAAAATCACTGGGTTAGCAAAGAGCTGCCCAACCACAATAATATACCTAATAATAATAATAATATACGTCACTAATCATTTCCTTTGAGTGGAAAGAGATGTTCTTGTTAATCAATATGGCTGTTCCTCTAGCTTTTGCATTGAACTTGGAATGAAACACTTGACCAACCCAGTTTAGTTTGAGACCATTAACATTGATATTACACATATGAGTTTCTTGTAAGAAAGCTATGTCAACCTTTAGTTGTTGTAAGTGGGACATAACCCTCTGCCTTTTATTTGGGTTATTAACTCCTTTTACATTCGAAGATACAAACTTGGTAGGGTTGCTGATCATCCTAGTGGATTTACCTGCCATATAAACCTAGGATAAGAAAAACGAGGGGACCAGCAGAGAGCAAAAAATAAAATGCATTAAAAATAATAAAAATAATAATAATTATAAATAATAAAACCTCGGACTCTAAACCTGTAAACTCTTACCCTTGTGTGATAACTCAATCTGTGCTTGTTTTGCTCCGCACTACACTACAAACTCTGTCACCAAGAGAAAGAAAAAAAAGGATTTAGCAATGAAAAGTAGTAATATGAACTTGCTAAACCATTGCTTCCCGGGTAACAAAGTGACCATGTGGGAAAACCACCTTAAACTATTGGCCACGAACAATCAGCACGTCCTTAGAAACAGAGACAGATAATCAATACAAAATAAATAGTAGCAACAGCCCAAATAAAATAAAATAAAAAAGTTACCTGATAAGGCGAGCAATGAGTATGGGATCACTAGGACATGCTTATATATCAACTCTCATAACTCCGTAACAGCCGACCGGAAAGCTGTATTTTGAACCTTACTCCGTACCCGGTAAGGGAGACCCGACAGCTTTTATCAGAAGAGGAAACATAAAAGCCCGAGCAAGATATGTGCTCAACCAGTGTCAAAAATTACCAGGTAAGATGACTGGAATTAATATTAGAAACCAATTAACAGTTGAGCAGCAATAGCAATATGTAACTTTTACCTCCTGACGAGTAATTCGTAACATTGTCTGTTATGTCTTATTTTCGGAGCACAATGCTCGTAAACTACGAAAGAATATACTCAGTGTCCACTTGCCGGTCGGCTTAATTAGCCAGCAGCTTAGTTCACTCACCGGCTAGTCCAACACATCTAGTTTTCAGCAGGTTGACGGCGCTTCAAAAAAGCAGCAACTTCAGCCGGAGAGTTGAATTCGTGCCTCGTTCCGTCCACAGCAACCCAGAGTTTAGCGGGGAAGAGGAGGCTGTAAGCGAGCCCGGCATTTCTCAGCGAGGATTTGATGGGGGTAAATGCGGCTCTCTTCCTGGCTACTTCTGCACTGTAATCCGCATATATGTGGATCTCTGCACCTCTTGTTGAAGTGAAATATTTGTATGTATTCATGTTAGCAAACTATGAATAAGCTTAAATGGGAAATAATCTGTGTAAAACCGTGAGCTGGATTCAGGGCCTGCTGATATGTGTTTTTGGAGAACAAAGGGTGCTTGGAGTTAACAGGTTTTATTGCCCTGTGGGGGAGGTATAGAGAGTTGGATGAGAGTTCCTTCTGCTTAAGATCTCCTGTATGTCATGTTTCAGGGAAGTCAACATATCTTGAATAGTATATGTGTGTGTTTGATTACTTTGTATTCATATGAGGGTATTAATATGTATTATCTTTGTGAACAAAAGGGATACAGCTCAGGCCTCTGGAATGTGCAGGAAAGTGTGTGCGTGAAAGTCTATGCAGGAAAGATAACGGACGCCAGATACATTTTATTACCCTCAGAGACACTTGTTTATTATCCTGGCTGGCTCGCGCTGATTCGCTAAGAAAAGTCATCTTTTACATCATCCAATGAGATAGACTGACTCGGCTCCTCCGGTGACTTTTGGGTATAAAAGTTGTGTTTGAATTCAGTTCACTCTCTTTCTTCTCTGGCTGGCTGCAGGTAATGTAGGGATCCCATAGATAGCTGTATTGAATTTGTACTGTATTTGATTGTATTGCATTGTCATATTACCATTAAAGTGGATTATTGTTTAACGATTACTTGGTAGCTCTGGATTCCTTCCTGTGGTTTTAACCAGCTTGATAAGGACGCGCGGAGATTTGGAAAGCGGACAAGATATCCCTCTTAATCTCTAACAGTTGGTGACCTGACGTCGAACAATGCTGAGGAAGAATCCAGAACGACCGGAATAGGTCGAGGGCGAACGCTTTCAAACATCTCAGACAATCAGCTGGGCCCTGACAAATGAGGTTGGCAGACGACTGTTTTGTAAATCAAAAGTCTGTAATTGGATACACTAACAAGTTAGGATTGTCTGTAGACGTTTCACGGTGTTTTTAAAGTTTAAATGGAATATACAATGCATATTTTAATATGTTAGGAAAGTTATATACAAAACGAGAACGTTGATCGACAGGTAGAAACGGAAAGTCCTGCGTAGCGTAAATAGAGCAGTTTGGCGTGGATCTACAGGTAGTTTTATTCCTGGGTGACGTGGAAACGGTGCAGTTTGTAGGTTGCGAGGTGAAATTCCTGCACTACTTAACCTGGAAACTCGATATTCAGATCGGGTCGCCGTTTAAAACTGGGGGTAAATAACAGACCTCGGCTGAAAATAGCTTAATAGGCTAGAAGTCTGTTATATGTTAAATCCAGGGAGAGAACGCGAACCTCACAAAGTGTGACGGGGACCGGATCTTGTTTCCCTGTGTCTGTAAACTTAATTTGAAAAGCTAACGTGTGATGAAGGTTACGTCGCATTATAGGAGCTGGACAAACTGTACGGGGAATAAATCTGTGTTGATTTTTACCTAAAAATACCTGTGTGAGCGGTGGTCTGCTGAGCTCGAAAAAATGCACTCAGAAGGGTGGAGCTCATTTGTGGTCTGCTGCTGCCATCTAGTGGTTAAAAGGGGGTAACACCCCTTTGACATTTTTATACGGGGAACACGTTAATAGTAACAACGACAATAGCCCAGTATATTAATACAAGTGAACACGTCAGATGAAGAGATGCGAAGTCATAATGGTAGAATACCATGGGTTTAAGAAAGCCCCCCTTTCTCCACATTTCTGCTCTAATTGCTGGACATTGCTCTGGACAATGGATGCTGAGCGTTGAAATTTAAAGCAAGGAGTGAAGGATCAACGAGTGATCTGAAGTTGGAGTGAATAACATTGAAAATTAATGGATCAATGTGTGATTTGAGGTGGTAGATATTGACATAAATAAGATACTATAATTTGTTGTTTTTAGCATTGAGGGATACAGTTGCGTCACATCGTGGTTTTTATGACTATTACATTAATTGTGAATTTCATGCTATTTGTCATTAACTGGGAATTGTACTTCATCATATTTCAGAGGAATTTAATTACATACAGAAACATAGAGGGGAAGTAAAAAGGGATTTACTGAGAGTTTGTGAAGAAAGAGTAGAAAGTAGACAGAAGGTTTTGTAAGTTTGTCAGTCAGAGAGGAGCTGTTAAATGTTATAACACAGAGGTGATACTGAGTCTTCTCGAGTAATGGATTATGATCTATGCCATGCTTACATGGACTCGTATGTTTTATTTCATATCTAACAGAAGTGACAGAAGAAAGAGATGGGAAAGTGAGAAAAGAAGGGAGAGAGACAGACAGAGAGACAGAGAGAGAGACACAGAGAGAGACAAGGAAATATGATCAAATGATAGGATAGGAGGTGTTACATTTTTTATTGAAGCCAGACTTGTCTTACACAATCTTGTGTAAGACAAATCAGTGTTCTTTTGTCACATTTTGAATTACGTAAGATTTCATTTTGCTAAATCAATTTATCTATAAATGTTGTAGATGGAGTTTGGTGTTTGCTAACATTTCTAGGAACGAAATAGGCCTACACTTGGGTCAAATTACATTACTGTGATCTGATTAGTGTGCTCTGCAACTTTACAATTGTTGCTAGATAGCAGTGGGATTTTTTGAATACGGAGGGGTTCTTTCATAGTGTGTGGAATATGCGATGCTGGAAACATGTGGGTGTTGAGAAACTTAGTTTGGGTAAATATGTCACAATGGATGAAACGATTATTAGAGGGAGTTTATGTAATATCATTAGTAGACATTAATTGTGTTGTTTGGATGGCATTTAACTACTACGACAGATAGTATGATTAGAAAGAGACAGGGTGAAAAGGGTGGGATCTATTTCGCCTCAGTGTGCTAGAATTTGTATAGGTTATGCGTCCCGAGACCTGGACTCTCTCTCTCTGCATGTCAGACGGCTAAGACCCCGATCCGCCGGAGCAAACAAAAGCCTGACCCAACAGGAGACTCCTCCTTCTCAGTGAACCAGAGCTGAACCAACAACAACAATAAGAACTGCATCCAGAACTATCTCCACCTGTGGCATCCAGAACCAAACAGCTTGCTGACAGGCAGAGATCTATCAGTCCCTCAAACAGAGCAAAGTGTGGGACATGAGAGCAGAATCCGCCCTCCATAAAGCAGCAGAGAGACTGTGAAGGAGGAGATGAAGTGCAAAGCAGTGCAAGAACAGTGGCATGATGGGGGCTGCAGATGTAGCTGGGCAGATGGCTGCCTCAAAGAGTGACAGCTGATGGACAAAGGGGGAGGAGTCAGAATCAGGGGACTTGGCCGAGAATGTGAGGTGGCCAGGGATCGCGGCTTGAGATAAACCAGAGGAGAGGGGAAGGGAATCAACGGGAATGAGTGAGTTTACACATAAACACACTTATAAGCACACATTTAGAGAACTTGAATTGACTTGATAAATAAGTGAAGATAAAAAGTTGTATTTACCATGAATTAATCAATTGGTAAATTGTAAATAGCAGTAAAAAGGTAACTATTAAAGTAAAATGAGAATCATCCTAAAACACACTGAGGGAGAAGGGAGATACATGACAGAATATAACCATATTCTTCAATCTTTTCATCATGTTAACAAATCATTCTTCAAGAGATTTTTATTCACGTGTGAATATAGTAGTGATCTCATTTGTTACAATATTGATCACCATTAAAGGGATAGTTTTAGGAACCACTCTATAGGACAAATCTTTATAGTAATGGATATTGTTAAAGGGAGAGCTAGTGCCAAGCCAGATATAGTATTCCAATCTAAAGTATTGATTTCACCATTGTGCCATAGTTATTACCAGAGGAGGGCTTTAAGATGGAAATATGAAATGACTTCTGTTTTTAAATCCTTGATAAAGGAGGGAGTAATTGTTACATGGTCGGACACCCGATGTTCCACACACTGCTAAAGAGTTTAACATTGTTTTTTAGGTGGACCAGAATTGAAGATGAGCTATGAAATGCATAGCAGAGCTACACAGATCCTAGTAATGGTTTGACACAAGATAATAGTGATGTACACAAGTTTCTGAAATAGATCTATTAGACATTTTAATACTAGTTAGGTGTAAATGAATTGCAGGAGTAGTACTATAAGGAAGTGAAATTTTTTGGATAACACTTTTCAGGGAATGTGGGGAACAGCTGTTCCGATGAAAAGTTAGAGATATCTGGAAAATTATAGTTGTGGTCGTGAATTGATTGATGATGGCGCTCCATATATAACAGATTTTTGTAGACAAAGGATACTGGCCTATGCTGAAATATCAAAGTCTCTGCAGAGCACACACATGGCAAAAAACACTGACACCAACTCACCTCTGACCCTGACCGACAGTGTAACTTGGGAAGGCACTGTCAATGACTGACTCTGGGGTGAATCTGACCAGACCAAGACTGTACAACCTGACAGTGTGAATGTGAATGTGAGTGTATGTCTGCATGTGATCAGCGTAACTGCATGATTCTAAAACAATAACTAACCAAGCATGTTTTTGGACTTACATATTATTACTCGTTTCTAGTCCACTTGATGATATTTTACTCCCACAGGAGGTGGCAGTTGGCAGAATGTGAAACTCAAACTAAAACATGAAGATCTGTTTCTTTTAGGACTGAAGGATGGAGAGAAACACTTCTTCTCACTGAAGTGTTTACTGTGGAAATGATGGATGTACATTTTGGAAAATGTTTGGCATTTTCTTATAATCCATGGTTACACATGAGGTTCATGTGTAAAAAGGGGGAGTGTAAAATTCACAATGTACATTTTTCATTTAGGGACTGAAAGGAACCTGCTGCCCCAACTCAATTGTTCAATCTGACCATTGATTGACAGTTTTAGAATTGACCTGCTCCATATCTGGGGATAAGATACTGTTTGATGAATGTTGACATGTCTCTAATATTGATTGAGTTATAACAGGTAACATAGATGCAGAATCAGTGGCCAAGGGGCTACTGTAAGTTGACCGGTGAGTAATGTTTCAACAGGTATTGAAGTAACTGAGGTTTGAAATGTAGAAAGAACATATTACAGTTAAAGCTAAAACATAGTAATGTAATGAGACATAATTTAATTTGGACAGCATCATGTAACTAGCCTGGTAAAGAAGTAAAAGCCATAGACTCTATTGTTTAGGTTATTATGGGGATATACATTTCATCTAAATTCATAATAGAAAGACATTGGATGACAGTTTGTTGGAATTCTGTATTCATTTTTCAGCTTGATAATATCTAAGCACTGACAGGTAGAAGCAGTATCACCAGGAAATCATTCACTTTGTCAGTAACATGGTTTTGGTTGTGTTTGAATCCATAACATTAGTGTGTTTCTTTACCAGAAACATTAGCAGTTCATATTATATTTAGATTTTAAATAGGATTTCATTTAAAAATAAACACCGATGCTTGTCAGAAATGCAGAGCTATTGAAATATGTTATTTAGTTCACCTAGAGAGGTGGGGGTTTTACTTTTAGTATTTTTATCCAAGTATTGAGATTCTGAAGCTGCACTGGCAGATAGGAGGGCCCCGGAGCCCGGAGCGTAGGCTTGAGGGATTTGTATCAGATTTCTCCACACAGGTTGATGATGCCAAAGGGGGACCCAGGAGGCGGACACAGCGGAGTTCGTCTGGCTCAAGGTCATCAGGACAAAGTGGCCCAACCCCAGGCTCTCCGGCCCCGATCGAGTGACCCAGCGGATCTCTCATGCCGTCCGCGTGGGAGGAAAGGGGGACAGCGCGTACCACGGGAGCCAGTGTGCGGCGGGGAAACCACCTGCTAGGACCGGGGACGACATCAGGACGGACGTGGCCCTCGCAGAGGAGGTCGACTCGGAAGCAGCCATCAGTGGACTGGACGACAACGACCTCGAGGACATCCTTACAGCAGACGACTAGGAAGCAGCTGTCAGCGGGCTGGGGGACTTGGCGAGGCAGCAGAGGAGTCTACTTCTCTCTGATCAGTTCCACCAATGAAGGGAAAACCGCATCTCCCCCTCCCTATCAGAGGGGGGGGAAGGAGATGGTTCCTACACTGCCATGGAGAGTGGTGTTCTGTTCTCAAAGATTTCAAGTACTTTGGGTCTCAGTTTCTGATAGATTTATACAATATTGGGGGACAGACACAGTGGAAAGGAATGACAGTAGTTAAGTTTCAAGTGCCTTGTGTAAGTTGGTCTCTTTAGAGAGAGACCAAAAGGGGGATTGTTGAAGTGAAATATTTGTATGTATTCATGTTAGCAAACTATGAATAAGCTTAAATGGGAAATAATCTGTGTAAAACCGTGAGCTGGATTCAGGGCCTGCTGATATGTGTTTTTGGAGAACAAAGGGTGCTTGGAGTTAACAGGTTTTATTGCCCTGTGGGGGAGGTATAGAGAGTTGGATGAGAGTTCCTTCTGCTTAAGATCTCCTGTATGTCATGTTTCAGGGAAGTCAACATATCTTGAATAGTATATGTGTGTGTTTGATTACTTTGTATTCATATGAGGGTATTAATATGTATTATCTTTGTGAACAAAGGGATACAGCTCAGGCCTCTGGAATGTGCAGGAAAGTGTGTGCGTGAAAGTCTATGCAGGAAAGATAACGGACGCCAGATACATTTTATTACCCTCAGAGACACTTGTTTATTATCCTGGCTGGCTCGCGCTGATTCGCTAAGAAAAGTCATCTTTTACATCATCCAATGAGATAGACTGACTCGGCTCCTCCGGTGACTTTTGGGTATAAAAGTTGTGTTTGAATTCAGTTCACTCTCTTTCTTCTCTGGCTGGCTGCAGGTAATGTAGGGATCCCATAGATAGCTGTATTGAATTTGTACTGTATTTGATTGTATTGCATTGTCATATTACCATTAAAGTGGATTATTGTTTAACGATTACTTGGTAGCTCTGGATTCCTTCCTGTGGTTTTAACCAGCTTGATAAGGACGCGCGGAGATTTGGAAAGCGGACAAGATATCCCTCTTAATCTCTAACACTCTGTACATCAGGGGACCCTTCTCCCGTGCAAGCTGCATTGTCCGTTGTTTCATCTGGAAGTGGTGAAGGCAGGCTATGAAGGGACGCGGTGCGCCGTCTTGTCTCCTCTGGGCGGCCAGTCGGTGTGCTCTATCCACGGTCAAGGGGTGAGGAAACGCGTCGGGCCGAATATTTCAGCCAGAAAGGATTCAATGAAAGTAGTTGGACGGGCACCCTCAGCTCGCTCAGGTATACCTGTTATACGAATATTACACCTCCTGGATCTGTTTTCAAGGTCGTCAACTTTCAGCTTCAGTTGTTTGTTCTCCTGCACTATATCAGCCAGTGTAGACTCCACTGTAGTTATTCTTCCTTGGAAGTCGTTCATTTACGTTTCAATGGCCTGGATTCGATGCACAATGCATCGTGCTTGATTATAGCTGCGTGGTTGGATGTTATTTGTGCTGTCAAGCTTCCAATTATACGCTCTTCCATGCCGGTGAGTAGTTTCTGTATGTTAGAGAGAGACAGCGCCTGGTTGCCGACCTCGCCATGTGCGGAGTTGTTGCTAGCTTGTGAAGCTAACTCACAGCCCTCTTTGCCTCCGCTGTGGCTTTCATCGCTTTTCTTGTTCTTCCTCCCCATGACAAATCGTGTACAGTCGACACCAAGTCAAAGTCACTCTTAGAAGCAGGCCTTGCAAGTTTAGATGGGAAATTAGTAGGGAAAATGACAAATAAATGTTAAATGGTGAAAGAGCTCTTTCGGCTAGCAGCTTACTCCGCCATTCGCCAGACCGTTTGTGAGGATCTGCAGTACTTCCTCCTTCTTTTCCCCCTTCTGTGTTTGTTTTGTCTGTTTGTTTGTCTGTGTGTCTGTCTTCCTGATTGGGCGTGGCTGACCTACATTCTGATTCCCGGCAACTCACCTCCGCTGCTGTTGTTCATCTCACTGATTGCCACTACTCACCTGCACCTGCTTAAAACCCTGGTTCCCATCCTCAGACTTCGCCAGTTCTTCGTTTATTCTTCAGTGGTAAACTATCGTCCAGGCCTACAAGTATTTTTCCTTGTGATTTTTTGATGCTCCTTGTGAAAGGATATTCTTTCCTAATCCTGCTTGTTTTTCCTGTTCCAGATCCACATACACCAGCCGCTCTGCCTGCCACGTCCAGCCTCCCCTCCTGGTCAGCCCAGCTCCACGTCTTCCCTCTACGTGTGCTTCGTCAACTCCTTGTCAGTGTCGTGGACAAAATAAAGCCCTTTTTTTACACTTCACCACTGTCTCAGTTTTAGTGCTTGCATAGCGGGTTCTCATCTCCAGTCACTTCTCGGGAAGCCTAACAGAAGAACTGGCCAACAATGAACCCCGCAGGCACTGGAGCGGATCCCGCCACAGTCCATCATGCCCTGTCTAGTCAGGGTTCCCTCCTGGGTCAACACGACCAGCTCATTCGGGCGTTAGTAGAGAGTGATCAGTCCATGGCTCATCATGTCTCTGAGTTAGCTTGCCAGATCTCAGCTCTAACTACCTCGGCTGCAGCTTCTCATGCCACTCCCAATCCAGCTATTTTTCCTACTCCACGCCAGGATTTCCCCATCACCGACCCTGAGCCATTCCACGGAGAGGTGAAGAAATGCAGAGGATTTCTTTTTCAGTGCAACAAGGTTTTTCGCCAGCGTCCTGTTTCGTTTGCCGCTGATGTTACCAGGATTAATTACGTTCTGAGTTTGCTCCGTGGCAAGGCTTTAACCTGGGCAGAGGCTTTGAGTTCTTCAGTGGATTATGACTCTCTGCGTTTTGAATGCTTCTCAGATCGTTTTTCTGCTGTTTTTGATCATCCCAATTATTCTGGCTCCGCCGAGAGTCAGCTGCTCAGTTTACAACAAAGAAACCGCACTGTAGCCGAGTATTCCATCGAGTTTCACACACTCGCTGCAGAGGCTCGATGGGACGAGGCGGCTCTCAAGGCGGTGTTTTTGAGAGGATTAAAGGATCAGCTCCGGGATGAATTGGCAGCACGAGACGTTCCAGCGGATCTCCCAGATCTGATTTCCTTGGTGTCCCGTCTGGACTGTCGTTTGCGGGAGCGCCGAGCTGAGCGGACACAGTAAGCCCAGTTTTTCCACCTACCCTGTTCCCTCAGCGTTTAAGTCTCCCTCCGTTTTCTCGCCGCCCAGCGTGCGCACCTCTTCTCACGAGGAGGCTATGCAACTGGGGCGTGCTAGACTCTCTCCGGAGGAGCGTCAGCGTCGGATGTATGCTGGCCAATGCATGTATTGTGGCAACGCTGGGCATGTCATTGCCAACTGTCCAGTACGCCCAAACGTGGGAGCACGTCAGTGAGATTGGGGGTCCTGACGAGTCCACAGCCATCATCTTTACCCCCTTCCTTGAGTCGTTTTCTAATACCCGCCAAGATCTGTGTTAACACTATGACTTTGCCTCTCCAAGCCCTCATTGATTCTGGTGCTGAGGATAGTTTTTTGGACCGTGAGCTAGCTGAACAGCTGGGACTCTGCCTGGAGCCTTTATATCAGGGGTAGGCAACAGGCGGACCGCGGTCCGGATCCGGACCCAGACGCCGACCTCTACGGACCCGGAGCTATAATCAATACATTAAATAGGGGATTTTTCGACGCCTCCCGCTTTTTGAAAGCTGATTTGGGTGACTTGTGTAATTCGTGGAGAACCGAAGAGTTTTCGTTTTTGGGGGGGGTGGGGGGAGTCCGTCCGTCCGTCCGTCAGTCCGACTGACGGATAACTTCTCACTTCAAAAAAGAAGAAGAAATCTAGACCGCAAAAATAATTAAACAAGCGAGTACCTGTTTTTCCTGGCCAAGGACAGGTTCCTTGAACACAACACGAGCGTAACGTGTCTTCACGTGGTATGTCTCGTCTGAAAGGAGTGCTCACAGAGAGCACCGGAACGCCGCTCCAGCTCTTCAAATATTGCAATACCCATAAGGAGCCGTACACATGCCGCAGTGTTTGCGTGGCTGTGTCTTTAGTTGTAAGCCCAGTGGCGATCTGTTGTTATTAACATCTGGTTAGCTAGCTATGCTAACAAATTTAAAGAGCTTTTCAACAACCAGGTGGAAGAGAGCTCTCTCCTGAGAGGCTCAAATAACCTCAGCTCAGTGAGGTTAAGGCACACCTTGATATGATCATTATAGTTATTAATGAGACTAAATGAAAAACAGGTATAAAATACTATATGACAGTAACAAAAAAGTTGTTAAAAATAAAAAGAATAGAGTTTAAGAGGGGAGTGATTTGTAAAATATCCAAAAAGAAAAATATGCTTACAGTTCTGTTCAGGGGCGGACTGGCCATCGGGACGTTCGGGACGAATCCCGATGGGCCGGTAGCCCGGTACCGGAAGTGGGCCGGTCGGACCACTCGACGCGGCCCACTGCCCCACTCCGATCGGCCCACTTCGGTACAGGTGAAATTGTAATCAGCTTAATGCTTGGCCCACGTCACGACCAGACTGCGGTCAAGCCGGCCCCCACTTCGGAAAACACAGTCAAGCCAGCCCGCACGTTGTATTGCGGTGCGCGAATATCCTATGCATTATGGTTGAGGCATGTAAAAACTGCCTTCAAAATAAAAGCGTCTAAAAAACACACCAAACATATTCATATACTGGAGCTTAAATTAAGAAATATGTACTATATAATGTGATCAATAATAATTTAAAACAAACTACGTATAACTACCACATTATAACTGAGTGAATGTAAAATGTAAGGATACAGTTATGAAGACATATCTGACATTTCCACTGGGTGACTAATTTCAATTGATGTTGACACCATCTCACAACACTCCTAAAATAACATTACTTTCTGAAGCACAATTTAAAATGTATGCTGTTTAAAATCTCAAATTAGATCTATTGTCCATCTATATTTTTATTATTATTTAATGGAAACCGTCCATAATTAAAGAGTCACTCGAAGTCAATCAAATACTTATTTCACTTCAGGGTGATAGCAGGAGACCCCATCTAGTCAATCAGAGAAAATCCGGACAATCTGATGTAGAATTTCAAAATAAAATACTTTTGAAATCTCATATATGGGCTATCGTCCTTCTGTTTTTATCATGTTTTTTATACAAGAATAAATAAAAAACTGTCAAATTATCAAATACTTATTTCACTTCAGGGTGATAGCAGGACACCACAATCTAATCACTCAGAGAGAATCTGGACAATCTGATGTACAGTTTCAAAATAAAAGACTTTTGAAGTCTCATATATGAGCTATCGTCCTTCTGTTTGTATCCAACAGTTAAAATGTTCGTATTACGTTGAACCAGAATTGTCCCCCTTTTTTCTTTAACAGTGAAGAAAATTGGATATGTTAATGATATATTGACCGCAAAACTCAAAATGTCCCCGGTTTTAATTTTGAAAATCTGGTCACCTTACTAATAGATGAACTGAAGGGGTTGGGCCGGAAGCTCCCTAGCTTAGTTTGATGATTGATCAGTAAGTTAGCTAGCGAAATTGAGAAAGACAAGATGGAGAACAGTAAAAAAAGAAAGGGTGGGGCTGAAGCCAGAATGAAAAAACGAAAATTGCTACAGGAAGATGCTGGAAAATTTTCGAAAATCACAGAGCTGTTTAGTAGAAGGGCTCCCGCTCCCAGTCGCAGTAATAAGGAGGAGAATGAGAAGGAAGATGATGAACCACAGACCCGGCATATAATGACAGCAGGTGCAGTGTGCAGGGCTGTGTTAATGTATGTTACTGTTAGCAATAGCATTAGTTGACTGAGAAAACCGTCATGAAAAAAGTTTAGCAATGTTACGACTAGTATAATATGCCCCCGGCTGTGATTGACAACCTGGACAGCCAGTCAGAAGCTAGAATGCCAACCTAGAGAGCCAATCAGAACCTAGAACGGGCTGCAGGGCTGTGGCCAGACTATTATGTTGTGCATAAAGTTAGATGCATTAGGATAGAGTCATATGCTCATGATATTCCAAGTTAAATTATATAATATTATAATTTTAAATAATTATATTAAATAATATTAATATTCAATAAATTAATATTCAATAATAAGGACACAGACATGTGTGGCCAATTCACTATTGCATTCATTTTAGTGATTGACATTATTGTGCATGATATTGATATAATATTGCTAATTTAATTGATTGCTGATGTTCTTCTTATGCAGTTGACCCCGAGGAAAGTGAGAAAGCTGCAGGGTCCAGTACAGTTCATCCTGAGGAAAGGGAGACAGCTGCAGGGTCCAGCACAGGAGAACCAAAAGACAGGGAGATGCAGACTGATGAAGTGAGCTTTGATTACTTTGCCCGGCCTCAGGCTAAAGATATAAATACATTTTTCGCATACCACCCTCAACAACCCCCAAAACAAACAGTTAAAAATATCTACAACAACAAAGATGGAATCAATAGAAAGTGGCTTACATATTGTGAGAAATCCAACTCACTCTACTGTACAGTATGTTTAGCGTATGCAAAGCCATCTGCAAATGACAGCTCATTCATTAAAGGAGGAATGACATCTTGGAAGCATGTACATCAAAGAATAGAAGAGCACGAGAAAAACCAAGTCCACAGAGAAAGTGCAGAGGCATATTTTATGAAGGCTAGTAAAGCAGACATAGCAAGCCTACTCAGTGGCAAACAAATGTCTCTACACAGAGACCATGTCAGAAAGAAACGGCAAGTCATGGAACGTGTCATAGAAGTAGTCAGAGTCATTGGAAAGCGTGGTCTAAGCTTTAGAGGCAACCAATTTGAAGCAGCATACACATGGGAGAAAATTGCTGACCATGGCAACTTCTTGGAATTAATCATCCTGCTCAGCAAATACGATGTCTGCCTGCAGGAACATGTCACCCAATGTGTTGAAAAAAGCAAGAAGCTGCATGAGACTGGGTCTAAAGGCAGAGGGTCCTTTGTCACTCTGCTCTCAAAAACTACAGTGAACAAAGTGATCAATGTCATCAGCCACTTAATCCAAGAAACCATATCTAGGGAAGTAAGGGAGGCAGGCATGTTTTCTGTGCAGATCGACACCACACAGGATGTTACATCTACAGACCAGTGTGCTGTTATCCTCAGGTATGTGACAGATGTGGTCCACGAGAGGCTCATAGCTGTGGTTGACTGTGAGTCATCAACTGGACAATATTTTGTAGAGCTACTGAAGAAAACTCTGGCAAAGGTGGACATTGATCTTCGGAATTGTGTGGGAAACTCAACCGATGGAGCGGCAAACATGCAGGGCCAATACAATGGGTTCTCCACCTTGCTCTCCGCAGCGTCTCCCAACCAAGTGCACATCTGGTGCTACGCACACGTCCTGAACCTTGTGCTAGGAGACACCACAGGTGTTGTGATAGCCAGTGCATCGCTCTTCTCACTTCTGAATGATGTTGCTGTGTTCATCAGAGAGTCATACAAGCGTATGAACATGTGGGAGGAATTGAGTGAAGACACACGACACAGACGGCTGTCTCCAATCGGGGAGACAAGGTGGTGGGCCAAGGATCAGGCTCTGAGCAAGATATTCGGGTGTTTTGGCAATCCTGACCGTGCCTTGTTTATTGACTTGGTGTCAACATTAACAAGGATTGAAGAAGAGGACTCCATGAAGCCACATGTCAGAGCAAAAGCCAGGGGGTATACAGAGTCTCTCCTAAGGTTCGAGACAATACTGATCGCTCAGATCTTTCTCCGAATATTTGAAATCACGTCACCCCTCTCCAAGTATCTCCAAACCAGCGGCATGGACTTACTGACTGCCCATCGGTTAGTAATAGGGACCCAAGAGAGCCTCAACAAGTGTGTCAGGGGTTTTGATGAGGTGAAAAGAGCAGCAGATGCATTTGTGGACTGGGCCAATGCCAAGCTGCAGGAGAAGGAGGACTGTGAAGTTATGGTCCAAGCTGTGCTCCCAGAGAAACGCGTCAGGAGAAAGAAGGCCATGCCAGGTGAGTTGGCTGAAGATGAGCCTGTGTCAGACGCTGAGGCAGACTACAGGATCAAGGTCCACAATGTAATTCTGGACACAGTCACAGAGAGCATTCAGAGTCGCTATACTGCAAATGGACCACTCTGCGCAGACTTTGCATGTCTTGATCCTCGGAATTTCCCTAAAATAAAGGAAATGGGCCTTCCAACAGAAGCATTGCAAAAGCTGAGTGAATGCTTGCAGAAGTATGATGAAAGAGCCACTGCTGGAAGACTGCAGGCTGAGCTGTCAAGCCTAGCCAACTGTTGGGAGAGACTGAAGATGCCCCATTTCGATGCATACAATGTCAGGACAACCGGAGGGGAGGATGGAAGAGAAGAAGACCTGGAGCTAGAGAACAGTTGCAACTACTGCAAAAACTGTGCTATTTGTGTGCATCATGTCTTGTCACAGTACAACTTGCTGACTGATGCCTATCATGTCATTGGATTGGGCTACAAGTTCCTCCTAACACTGTCATTCAGTCAAGTTGCCTGTGAGAGGACCTTCTCCACACTAAAATATGTGAAGAATCGACTGAGGACCACCCTGACCCAAGAGCATATGGAGGCATTCATGCTCATGTGCACAGAGAAGGAGATTCTGATGGCTCTGGACACTGATGGAGTGATTGACAGGGTCGCAGAGACAAGTGAGCTGCTGCGACACCTGCTGGTGATGTAAGGTAGAACCCATTTGCTGTACTTTGTCCTTAATCCCAATTGTACATTCACGTTACTGACTCCTACATATCCACTTTGACACACTTCACACATGACACGGACATTTTTAAGAAACCTTAAATAAAGGAAGATTTCATTTTGCACCTTACTCCTGTTGTCCTTCTATTTTATGTTATGGCTTGACTCTGGGGAATCTAGCCATAACAGTATACAGTATATGAGCATAGTAGATGTATAATTTATCTGTAGGCTACAAGGGTGGCCCGCATGCGTGGGCGGCGGCCCGGTGTGTGGGCCGGTGCGTCTGAACGTCCCGGGCTGAATTTGTGTCCCAGTCCGCCCCTGGTTCTGTTTCATATGGGTGTTGAGAGATGTATCCATAGATCTCTTAATGTTGCTCTAAAAGTGCACCAGATTGATGCTTTTAACTTCAATATTTAAAAAAAAATCTTCCCGGGGGAACATGCCCCCGGACCCCCCGAGAGGAGGTTAGGTCCCCCCCCCCACTTAAATCATGTTCACATGGATAGGATACTAAATACATTTGCACACATCTTGTGTCCATATCCTTCTGTTTTGGTGGTCATGCCACACCGTGCACGTGCATGCATGCGTGAGTCATGGTGAGATATCTGGATTAAGAGGTTGCTTTTTCTTTGCACAGCATGAAAGAAAGGCCAAATGAATGGGCTGTGATTTTAGTTTTTTTAAGCAGAGGTTGAGTTCAATAATTTGTACGACCCTCGGAGGATGTTGTAAAAATTTAAAGGAAAAAGGTTCCCCACCCCTGCTGTAAATAATAATAAAAACCCTTGATTTTTAACTTAACATCTCTGTCTCCTATTGATCTGAGTATATTATAAAGAATAGCAGTTAATTGAAGCATTATAGCACAGGCCTTTGTCAGATGGTATATTACGCTGTTTCTTTTCTGCTTCGAATAGTTCTCTCTTTTTTCACCATACGTGTGTTTGCATCACTGTAACCAATGAGCACCTGCATGTGTATGAGAATGGCCCTGACACCATTTCAGCCCAGATTTACAAACTCCTGGCAGGACAAGCTCGAGCTCAATTCTCACACTGAACAGAACAAAGTGAGAGAGGGACTGCAATATAAGAGGGAAAGAAAGAGAAACTTTAAAACTGTTCAGTTGTTATGATGTGTAAAGACTGATATTCTATAATCGTCTGAAACTGTTAAGTCATGATGTGAAACGGTTAACAAAGAAAAAGAGAAACTCAAGCTGCTGCTACACTTTATTTTATTTATCTAAAATTAAGCACTTTTAAGATGCACATATTTTCAAAAGCTATTTTATTTATTTTCTCTATTTTATTTGTAAATGCAGCCCGAGAGGAACATTACACATAGCCACAGTATTTACTGTATATCTGTATAGTTCAGTGTAAATATTGTTGTTTATGAATTGTACTTTCTTTATTTGATTGGCAGTCAGTTGTTGATTACATGCAGACGTTGATAAAGCTGCAGCTACTTCAATATATATCACACTAATTCATGAAGCAACTTAGACATTTTGATGTTCCGGACCTTTGCATGGGGACATTTTCTCTAACTGGACCTCGTTGAATTTGAGTTGAAGACCCCTGCTTTATATGAACCTCTAACAGCCTATGCACTTAATGGGCAAATAATTTCCTCAGTGACAGCACAGTCAGCCCCTTTGACATTGATCACCTCCGGCAACCACAGAGAGCTCATCCAGTTAAAGGTAATCTCTGCACCTTCCACGCCTCTGGTATTGGGTTATCCGTGGCTTCGCACCCACAACCCACACATTGATTGGGCTAAGGGAAAAATCATTGAATGGGATCAGGACTGTCTCGCTAACTGCCTGTTATCTGCCGTGCCTCCTGTCTCTGTCTCCCCAAACCCTGCCTTCTGCTCTGCTGCTTCTGTAAACTTAACTGGAGTCCCTACGACCTACCACGACCTGAGATTGGTCTTCAGCAAGGAGAGGGCTCTCTCCCTTCCTCCTCACCGGCCCTACGACTGCTCGATAGATCTGTTTCCTGGGGCTCCTCTACCCACCAGCCGCCTCTACAACCTGTCCCGTCCTGAGAAAGAGGCTATGGAGCTATATATCACTGACTCAGTGGCTGCTGGGATTATTCGTCCTTCCTCCTCCCCCATGGGTGCCGGGTTCTTCTTCGTTGGCAAGAAGGATAAGTCACTGCGACCTTGCATTGACTTTCGTGGGTTAAACAACATCACTGTTAAGAACAAGTACCCATTACCACTTCTCACCTCTGCTTTTGAACCTCTCCAAGAGGCAACCCTGTTCACCAAGCTTGACCTTAGGAACGCCTATCACCTGATCCGTATCCGTCAAGGGCAGTAGCGTGGTGTGGGGGAAAAATGAGGGGAAGCCAATAATACGTCCTTTCTTTTGGGTCGGGGGGGTGGTGGTGGTCAATGTAATAACGTAACCAGATGAGTGATTACAGCACCCGGTATCATTTTACACACATTTGTATCATACAGATGCAGGACTTACACACGCCTGTTATCTAACCGACAGGTCCGCACGCACTCTCCAGCCGAAACTCTAATAAGCATTCATTCACAAACTAAATCAGGAGACCTTTAACGTTTTACGTCCGATTCGCTCCTTTTTTCCTCGCTGTACACAGCTCCAGTTTGGGCATCGGCCTGTCATCAGATTGTATTTGTTGTTGCTGCTGTAGCGGAAGTTTAGTACAATTATGTTTGATTAAATACTCCAAATCTCCACCCTCCATAATTGCACTTGCTTCAGTTGCTTGCTTCTTTCTAACGGCGGAAGCCAGCCGCCTCTGGCTTCCCTTGGCATGGCCCTGACCAATCACAGGTTGGCAGGGGCATGACGTGAGCCTCATCTGATTGGTCAATCCCTCCATTCTTTTTCACCAAGGGAAGCACATTTCGGCTGGCCTCCTCTCGCAACAGAGAGTGCAATCTACTGTTTCACCATAACATCTAGAGGGGCGCTGTTTCGCTCTTTGTAAAATACTCAATGAGAATGGGGGAGAGACGGGCCGGCAGCAACACACAACAAAGAATTTCCGAAACTAAACAAAGTGTTTTTATTTATTTATTAAAATTACAACTACAAACCGAAAAAACAGGGGAAGCCTGCCTGGCCTCCAGGAGAAAACGCCACTGGTCAAGGGGATGAATGGAAGACGACTTTCAACACACCCTTAGGTCATTTTGAGTAGCTAGTCATGCCTTTTGGTCTCACTAACGCTCCAGCAGTATTTCAGGCTCTGGTCAACGATGTCCTGCGTGATTTCCTTAACCGCTTTGTCTTTGTGTACATAGACGACATCCTGATTTTCTCCAAGAACCAGGAGGAACACGAGAACCATGTCCGCCTGGTGCTTCAGAGACTGCTGGAGAACAAGCTCTATGTCAAGGCTGAGAAGTGTGAGTTCCACCAGAACCGGATCAGCTTCCTGGGCTATATCATCAGGCAAGGCAGAGTGGAGGCAGACCCAGGAAAGATCGAGGCTGTGGTGGAGTGGCCAACCCCTACTACGAGGAGGGAGCTTCAGAGGTTTCTGGGCTTCGCCAACTTTTACCACCGCTTCATCAGGAGCTTCAGTAAGGTTGCTGAACCCCTCTCAAGACTCACCTCTGTCAACATTAAGTTCTTCTGGACCCCAGAGGCAAATGAGGCTTTTCTCAAACTCAAGTCCCTGTTCACCTCTGCTCCCATCCTCATCCAGCCAGATCCTGAGAAGCAATTTGTTCTGGAGGTTGATGCGTCAGACACTGGTGTGGGAGCTGTCTTGTCGCAAACAGCTGGTTCTAATAACATCCTCCATCCTTGTGCCTTCTTTTCACGCCGCCTCTCTCCTGCTGAGCACAATTATGATGTTGGAAACAGGGAGCTTCTGGGAGTCAAGTTGGCGTTAGAGGAATGGAGACACTGGCTCGAGGGCAGCAAGCAGTCATTCCTGGTCTGGACAGACCACAAGAACCTCGCCTACATCCAGTCAGCGAAACAGCTGAACTCCCGACAGGCCAGGTGGGCTCTCTTCTTTAGTCGTTTCAACTTTAGTCTCACATACCGTCCAGGTTCCCGGAATGTAAAACCTGTTGCTCTATCCAGACTGTACTCGCCTGACTCTCCCGAGTCCTCTGCCGTTTCAATCCTGCCCAAGAGTTGTGTTGTAGGCGCCCTCTCTTGGGATATTGATAACACCATCCAGGAGGCGTTGAGAGAGCAACCAGACCCTGGTAACGGTCCTCCGAACAGTCAGTTCGTTCCCGATGCTGCTCGCCCCAAGGTCCTACAGTGGGTCCACAGTTCCCGGATCTCCATCCATCCCGGAGTAAACCGCACACGTTCCTTTCTTAAGAGACACTTCTGGTGGCCAACTGTCAACAAGGACACTCAGGAGTTTGTTTCTTCCTGTCCCATGTGTGCTAGGAGTAAGTCCTCCCACCAAACACCTGCAGGATTGCTCCAGCCTCTACCCATCCCTAGTCGTCCCTGGTCACACATCGCCTTGGACTTTGTTACCGGCCTGCCTCCCTCCCAGGGTAACACCACAATTCTCACCATTGTTGACAGGTTCTCTAAGTCTGCCCACTTTGTAGCTCTTCCTAAGCTCCCTTCAGCCCTGGAGACCTCCCAACTCCTCTCTGTACACGTTTTCCGGCTACATGGAATCCCTTCTGACATAGTCTCTGACCGCGGCCCTCAATTCACCTCTCGAGTGTGGAAGGAGTTCTGTCAATCCCTGGGAGCTTCTGTCAGTTTAACATCCGGATATCATCCCCAGTCAAACGGTCAAACTGAGCGAACCAACCAGGACCTGGAATCAGCCCTCCGCTGCATCGTTGACCGTAACCCATCTACCTGGAGCACCCATCTTCCCTGGGTTGAGTACTCTCATAATGCCCTAACCTGTTCTGCTACTGGTCTCTCCCTGTTTGAGGCCTAGCAGTCCCCTCGGTCCAGCAGCATGTTCGTCGTTGTCAGAAGATCTGGAGAGACACTCGCTCTGCTCTCCTCCTGACTTCAGCTCGGAACCAACGGTCAGCCAACCGCCACAGACAAGCTGCCCCTCCTTACGTCCCAGGTCAGTCTGTCTGGTTATCTTCCAGGAACATTCCTCTCCTCTCTGAATCTAAGAAGCTGTCCCCACTAGGGCTGCACGATATTGAAAAAAACTGACATTGCGGTTTTTTGTTCCCCTGCGATATATATTGCGTTTTTTTAACTACATTTAACCAGACGTCCGTGACTAAAATCCTTCATCCGGTTGATGAAGGATTTTAGTCACGGACGTCTGGTTGACTCATCATACCTTAAGTCATGATCTAACTATGATAATGCATGTTGCATGTTGCTTACCCTCAAATAAGGGGGTTCATCTGTGAATGAAGAAGAGTGGTGTCTAGAAGGGATCCAAGAGATTAAACGTATTACATTAAACTATAGGAAGCTTCATTATCACATTAGGGAATTAACATACGTGACAAAATAGGTAATTTAACTTTTTATTCCACAATTAAAACCGTTTTTGTGCAAATAGCAGCAAAGTAGTGGACATCTTTTAAACAACATTATACAAATAAACTTAATAACAGCTATACACCAGCTCCCTGAGTGGTTTACAAAATTACAACTTAAAATAAATATAATTTGTCATAAAACAAAAAAATTCAAAAAAAATTGAACTACTACAATATCAACTTGTGAACTATTTTGTTTCACAAACCTTTTTTTTAAATCAAAATGTCTTAGCAACAGTCAGTGCAAAGGAAAACAAAGTGTTCTTGGTCATCATGGTTAGCATAAACAAATAAAGATCTGCTTTCTTTCTGAACAGAGCACCTAGCAGTTAAATCAATCTGAACATTTATTTTTCACAATTTCAACTGTTGCATAATGTAGTCAAATATAATAATTTGACTTTTTAAGCATCTGTATACTATGCATTGCTCAATCAGGCTTAGAGGTTTTTGGCCAAGAATACTAGTCTATCCACTAATGCAGGCTTGAGACAAGAACGTTGGCAAGTGACGATGTTGCCACTTGCACTGAAAAGCCTCTCTGAGGGGGCACTTGTAGCAGGTATGCATAGGTACTTGCGGGCAAGCTTGGCGAGTTGTGGAAAGATTACTTTGTGCATTTTCCACCATGCAAGTGGATCTTCCTCTTTGTCTACTGAAGGTGTTAGCAGGTAGCTGTTTAACTCTGCTTCCACAGCATCCTTTAGGTACTGAGACGAATCAGCCTTTGCTGCAGCTTCGCTCTGTTTAAAGAAACTTCCCAAAGACCTCTTGCCTTTCTTTGCCTGGGACGTGCCAGCCACTTCGCACTCCATTTCAGTGCTGCAGCTTGCAGCTGCAATCTCCTGGCATGTCATGATTGTCGTCATCATCTCCGATGTCACTCTGGCCTTGACTTGGGGCTTGCTGTCCGCAGTGATGAAGTCCATCTTGAACCGGGGGTCCAAACAAGATGCCATATCTAGCAGCTTCTGAGTATCTTCATCTTCATATTTCTCATTCAGGTAGTCCCTCATCTCTTTCTTCAACTTCTTGCTCAGGTCTGTGTCTTCTTCTCGCATTAGCAGCATTGACGAGTTGAAGAGGTGAAGCACTGGCTTCACATAGGAGACACTAACGTAGTCTTCCCCTGAAAGTGCGTCTGTGAACTCCAGCAATGGGCCCAGGGACTTGCTGACAGATTCCAGGACATCTATATCTTGCCAGTTTGGAATTAGATGCCGCAGCTTCTTGTCCACAGACAAGACCTGACTTAAAGCTTTCTGCTGCTCCAGTATCCTGCTGATCATCATCTGCCTGGAACCCCATCTTGTTTGGCATTCTGTTATGAGGGAATGTGATGGCAGATTGAGTTCCTTCTGGGCTTTTTCAAGAGCACTTCTGGCCTTCCAGCTGTGAGAGAAGTGACCCACCAGCTTCTTGCACACACCCGCAGTACGGTTGATGCGGCGATCCTTTTTCACTGCATTTTCTAAGGGGGAATAAATAAATAAAAAGTAAAGATGAAATATTATACACATTTATATTAACTATACATTTACAAGTGTGTGTGTGTGTGTGTGTGTGTGTGTGTGTGTGTGTGTGTGTGTGTGTGTGTGTGTGTGTGTGTGTGTGTGTGTGTGTGTGTGTGTGTGTGTGTGTGTGTGTGTGTGTGTGTGTGTGTGTGTGTGTGTGTGTGTGTGTGTGTGTGTGTGTGTGTGTGTGTGTGTGTGTGTGTGTGTGTGTGTGTGTGTGTGTGTGTGTGTGTGTGTGTGTGTGTGTGTGTGTGTGTGTGTGTGTGTGTCCTCCAGTTTGAAATTAGCTGCCTTCAACAATGAATTATAAATATTATATATATATTGCTTATAAAACGTAACATTTATGAAACTCATTAAAATTAAGAAAACTGTTGCATTTCAGGACAGGTTGTTAACCTCTTAAGCCCGAGGGTCCCCCCAGTGGACCCCCCCCCCCACAGTTTTTTTACGAGACTATGTCTCAGGGCTTCTTAACATTTATGAAACTATTAATGTTCCATACCCTTTTAACGCTAAGAAACTCCGCTAACTGACAATGTGAACCATTTTTAGCTAAAAGAAACACAAGAGTAATACCAAGCCTTTGAATTAGCATGGAGCGAAAAAATGCTAACTAATGCTAACGGATTTTGCACAGCACTCACGGTAGAAATGCCCTTATTACTTATCGTAACTGCACAAACAAGATATACGATTTAAAGCTGAGACTCCACAGATTCCAGACATATAATATCATCACTGTAGGACCCCGAATTGCGGAGCTATCAGCCAGAAAAGAGAAAGTAAACAACATCCGGTTTAAAAAATATTACAATAATTTCGTCTTACCTTTTTTGATTTGTGATCAAAAGTTGTGTTCACCGGAATAAAAACGCCGCTCAAGGTTAATCCAATGTCTTTGTGTCACGTAGAAATTTTGACTGATAATCCTTCATCATATTTATGGCAATATACTGGGTTTAAAATGTTGCCGTCCAGACGTGCACTTTCAGATATGCTTTGTTCGCTTCTCTATTACGTCCGCTATGGTAATGTTTACGTTGATTTGGGAACTGCCCATCGATTCTATTGGTTCTGATGGTTAAGAAAAAGGTGTAAATCACACGAATCGACCAATGGGTTCCAGAGATATGGTCCTGCGTAAAGTATAAAGAATGCCAGCCAGTTTAAGTACTTTACGCAGGCGGCTTCATTTATTGTTTACTACGGAACAGCAGGCATTACAGCAGAACCCAGAACACACGGAGGACAGAGCGGACAGCAGATAACGGAATTGCAGTTTTATTGCTTATAGATTATCAGAACATTTCAAAGGGGACACAGCCCCATTGGATATTAACCTATGGATTAACTACATCATCGTTTTTATCGTTTTAATGCCATTGAAGACCAGTTTAGACCAGGCAAAGAGGAAGGTAAGCCATTAGCCTAGCGCATGCTAGTACCTAGCGCCACTTGTTTTGATGTACGTTTTTGTTGATAACGTCGCAAGTTTGTATCTTTCAGTGTTGAGGTGGGCACCGTTAGATTCTGTGTCTTTACGATCAAAAACGATGTGTTGGATGTGCAGCTAGGATAAGTAATAAGGGAGCTAGGATAAGTAATAAGGGAGCTAGGAGTGATTTTCGGTGCAGTAATAGGTTAGCATTTTTCGCTCGGGGCTAATTCAGATGCTCACTTTTAGCATTGTGTTTTTTTTGAAAAAATAAATGAAAAAGATCAGTTAAATGAGTTTTTTCCCGTTATATGGATATAAAATATTCATAGTTTATTAAATAGTAAGGTTCCTTAGACGTTGTTTCCTGCAAATGACGCGATTTCGGTCCGTGGGGCCTATAAGTGCTATATAAATAAACTTGCCTTGCCTAAGAGGATAACAGAGTATGTTCTTATATTTTATTTTTATTTTTTATTTTTTTCACAACAGTTGTATTTGGATGGAATGAATACCTATAGTGAAAATTCAAAGTAATAAAATGATTTTTACAGTGAAAAAGTTCAAATGGAACTGATGGTTCCCAAATTACCCAGAGGTGAGTCCGCCTGGACTTTATTTTTCTAAACCTCTCTAAAAAGGTCAAATTTCACTTGTTTTGCATCAATCTTGATACAGGGTACTTATTATATGTTATAGTTTGGATTCCTAAAGCTTTTAGTCTACTAACCCATCATTCAAGGGTGGTTTTTACTATAAGTAATGGTTTTTTTTTAGGCGGACATTAGAATTTACATGTTTTTACTATGTTCCATCTGAATTTACTTTAAAATAAAAACATCTATATTGATTCTGACACTTCTACATCCAACTCACAGATGTAACCTTGCTTTGAGAGAAAAGATTATTAATTTACCCCTTTTAGAAGTGAAGATATAGTCTTTGTTGTGTTAGTGGCATTTTCGAGCCTGAAACCTGAAAAACAGGCTCAGGGCTTAAGAGGTTTGCACTCCTGGAAAAGATAGCATTACTCTGTTACACTTCCCTGAATAAAGGTTATTAAAAAAAAAAACACTTGACACAGACACAGCTTAGTAAATAAAGCGTGGGCGGGGTAACTTACCAACTGCAAGATGAAGTCTGTGGCCAAAGCACTGCAGCCTGGTCCACTCGTTCAGGGAGGCAGCCTTCACCATATTTGCAGCATTGTCTGTTGTTATACAGACTTGACGTGTCTCATCCAGGCCCCAAGCAGCCACCGCTTCTCTCAGCCCCGCTGCGATGTTCTCACTTGTGTGATTTTCTGGGAAAAATGCCGTTTGCAAACAGCGACTTTTCAGTGTGAAGTCCTCATCAATAAAGTGCACCGTCAGGCTTATGTACGGCTCCGTTGTCCGGCTGGACCACAAGTCCGTTGTAACAGCATAGTATTCCACTTTAGACAGCTCTGTTTCAACTTTTGCCCTGCATTTCTCGTACAGGTCGGGGATGGCGACTTGAGAAAAATAGGTGCGTGACGGTATTACGTACCGCTTATCAAGTGAGCGGATCATTTTCTTAAAACCCTCTTTGGTAACGGTGTAAATTGGTACCATGTCTTTTGCCAGGTGAAATGTTATGGCATCTGTGATGTCTTTATGCCGTTTTGAACCTTTCTCATATGGTGTAACACCGGCAAAGGCATCTGAAATAGTTTTTTGCTTTGGCTGTGGATGGCAATCAGATCTGACTCTGCACTCGTCATACAGAGATTTGTGGTGTCTATTCAAATGGGCGAGTAAATTTGACGTGTTGCCTAGGGTTGCCGAAACAATTGCATGGCACTGTCTACAAAGTATAGCTTTGTTTGATCAACATCAAGCTTTTTGTATCCAAAATAGTTCCAGATGGCAGATGTTTTTTTTGGAAGTAAATCTTCATTCTCTCCGGTATTGTCCTCCTGTGCCTCGCTCATTTTTTACCGGTGTTTTGATGGTCTGCAAACTAGCGGGGCGGGGCCTGCTGTGATCTGATCAAGAATGATTGTGATTGGTGGTTTGCTGTGCATGCAGAGCCTGCATGTCACTCACTCAAGTACCCCTGACATGAGAGCCGCGCAAATGTTCCTTTTGTAGCAAGCAGCAAAATAATTGTAACATGACGTGTTTGAGTTAATTCACCTACTTAAGCACTGAGCCTGTTTTTCAGGTCTCAGGCTCGAAAATGACATTCCCAGAACAAATGACCATATCTTCCCTTCTAAAAAGGGTTAAATGAATAATCTTTCTTCTCAAAGTAATGATAAACCTGTGAGTTGGATGTAGAAAAGTCAGAATCAATATAGATGTTTTTTATTTTAAAGAAAATTCAGATTGAACATCGTAAAAAACTGTAAATGAATCCGTCCAAAAATTATTTTGTACTTATAGTGAAAACTACCCTTGGATGATGGGTTAGTAGACTAAAAGCTTTATGAATCCAAAGTAAAACATATAATAAGTACCCTGTATCAAGATTGATGCAAAACAAGTTACATTTGACCTTTTTAGAGAGATTTAGCACAAAAAAAACACTTCTGGGGTCATTTGGGTGGATTTTCCATATCTCTGGCCCCCCTTGGTCGATTTTGACGAATGAAATATCTTTACAACCGCTAGAGCCAATGGAATCGAGGGGAAGTTCTACACACACAAACACATGAACAAATAAGGAGTGAGAGTGACGCGTAGCCAAAACCGGAAGCTGCATACACTCTGGTGGCTACCATTAGCAGCTAACTTTTGTGCTCCGATTTTTACATAAAAATGGAATTATGGATTATAAACAATTGCTTCAAAGCCACAGATACATTATTAACCTATGGATCAACCGATTCAGCCGCGTTTTTTCTCGTTTTAATGCCATTGAACACGTCTTTTGATCAGATTGACAGCTACGGTGAGATGATCTCCCGTAAAAGCCCCGTAAAGGTACGTCGTGTTGTCATGTCTGTGTTTGCTTCCCCTGTCGCGAGATCGGATCGCTTCGATACTATACTTAAATAATCTGTGGAGTCTCAGCTTTAATCGGATATATTGTATGTGCAGTTTCGATAAGTAATAAGGGTATCTTTATTTTGAATTCTGTGCTAAAGTGCGTTAGCATTTTTTTTTTTAAATGAATAAAACCGCACGTCCCTGCGGTGTGAATATCGCGCATGCGCATATCGCGGTTATCGCCATGACACGATATATCGTTCAGCCCTAGTCCCCACGCTTTATTGGTCCCTTCTCCATTCAAAGGATTATTAACCCCTCTGCAGTCCGGCTGAAGCTTCCCAGAACATTGAGAATCCATCCCACCTTTCATGTCTCCCAGATTAAGCCTGTTCACACCAGTGACCTGAGCCCTCCAACCATTCCCCCTCCTCCCCCCCGTATCATTGATGACCATCCTGCCTACACGGTGCACCGTCTCATGGACGTCAGGCGTCGGGGCAGGGGCTTACAATATCTGGTGGACTGGGAGGGTTACGGCCTCGAGGAGCGATGCTGGGTCCCTCGCTCCCGAGTCCTGGACCCTGTGATGATAAGGACCTTTCACAGGGCTTATCCAGACAAGCCTGGTGGTCGCCAGGAGGCTCCCGTTGGGGGGGGGGGGGGGGTACTGTGAGGATCTGCAGTACTTCCTCCTTCTTTTCCCCCATCTGTGTTTGTTTTGTCTGTTTATCTGTGTGTCTGTCTTCCTGGCTGGGCGTGGCTGACCTACATTCTGATTCCCGCCAACTCACCTCCGCTGCTGTTGTTCATCTCACTGTTTGCCACTACTCACCTGCACCTGCTTAAAACCCTGATTCCCATCCTCAGACTTCGCCAGTTCTTCGTTTATTCTTCAGTGGTAAACTATCGTCCAGGCCTACAAGTATTTTTTGATGCTCCTTGTGAAAGGATATTCTTTCCTAATCCTGCTTGTTTTTCCTGTTCCAGATCCACATACACCAGCCGCTCTGCCTGCCACGTCCAGCCTCCCCTCCATGTTATCCCCTCTATGTGCTCTTCGTTAACTCCTTGCCAGTGTCGTGGACAAAATAAAGCCCTTTTTTGACACTTCACCACTATCTCAGTTTTAGTGCCTGCATAGCGGGTTCTCATCTCCAGTCACTTCTCGGGAAGCCTAACACCGTTCCCATAATTGATATACATTTAAATAAAGTTTAGGACTCTGAAAGAAAGTGAATTTCCGCTCTCATAGTTGTTTGAAATCTTGTCAATGATGGTAGTGTGATCTTCAAACCTCACAGCACGGTTCTCTTTGTGTTCTTTTCATCTTCACTACAGTCGTGGTTGTACAGTGTGAATCAGAGCATTTCATGTTTACATGGTAAACATGGTGAAGCATTTAACAACCAATTTCATATCAGCTTTAAAATGATGATATTTTAGTTCTGTGTTTGACTTGATTCAGTGTTAAAAAAAAAACACTAATAAAATGTAATTCATTCGAAACTTACAGACAGTTAAATAATTCAATAATGGTTTGTTATTCATTGCTCTTGCAATTTTTCCTTGAGTATTTATATGGTAAGTGTAATAAATTACATTCATAGTTTGGATACATTTTAAAAAGTGTTATAAAAGCCTCTGAAAAGAAAGAGTTTAACTAGTTCTACCAAACCCACCTCTCTCTCTCTCCTGGCTGATTGGGATTATATATAATAATAATAATAATAATAGATTTAATTTGTTAGCGCTTTTACAGGTGCTCAAAGACGCTTTACAAATATAGTGAAGAGAAAAGAAAAGGAAGGAACAACAAATAAATATATAGTTAAAGTCAAATAATACAAAAACAATCACACATTAAAAGCCAGATTGAAGAGGTGAGTTTTTGTGAGTGTTTTGAAGGTGGTGAGGTCAGTGCAGTCTCTGATGGGTTGTGGGAGTGAGTTCCAGAGGGAGGGGGCAGCGACGGAGAAGGCTCTGTCCCCCCAGGTCCGGTATATGATATATGTTATAAAGGTGGGAGCCTAATTTAGTGTTTTACAGAGAAAACGATGGTCTGCTGACAGCGGAGTCAATCTTGGAAATGCATTTAATAAAAAGAGAAGAGTAAAATCAACATATCTCAGTAGGATTTCAAAGCGTAAGGTCTTTTCTGCATGTATTATTGAAGAGGCTGGGGTTCCTGGCGGGGCCGGGGAAGATCTTCTCGCTCATGAGTAGCAGCCTGAGCATCACACATTTTAATGGGAAATTCTAATGAGTGCAGATATTTAGAATACACTAACCCAAAAACGCAGTGCAATTACTCATTAGATTGGGCACAGTAATGGAAAAAACAGAAATGGCTTTTACAACGCTTACAATAAATCATGGGAATCAGCCTCCAAACAACTTTTTCATAACTCTCCCCTTTGCCATACATATTAATTATTCACAGTTATCTATGCATAGCTGAGTGTGATCATTTCTTCTTCAGCTACATCTGATATGCGTACAAGAAGCTCATTTAAATGAATATTTGCAGGGCATTATTTCACAGCACTGGTGGATTAGCATCTACATGTTGGTGTTTGTCAGTGACCTCTCTGAAGCTGGCCTCTTCTCTGTTGGAGCATCTGAGCATTAACCCTGTAAGGCCCACTGTTGTAATTTTACAACATTACTTTAAAGGAGGGGTAGGCAAGTTTGAGAAACCGGCTCGAGATACACTTTTTGTTATATTCCATGGAATGCTCTTAACATCCCGATAGCAATGCATATCTTAAGTGCTTTGACAAAAAATCCATAAAAAAATTTCATCTGTGGAAGCCGTAATACTGTAAAAAGTATCCGTTTAGCCGGGCCGGCTAAACGGATTGGATTGCCGCCCTGTCTGTCAGCCTTCCATCTCGTGCACGCACAAATGTATCTCGTGCCCTCATTGGGCGTGACGTCATTGGGCGTGCATTGCAGCAGTACTTCAATGACTCACCAGCAACAGGCGGCCACTTTCACCATGGCAGAGTTACGTTCAACATCGTCTACTGGTCGCAAAAGAAAAAATGTAACGGAGCAAAATAAGAACAAAAAGAAAGTGGAAACTAGGAGAAGTCAAACCAGAGTCAATATCGGAGTTGCTTTTCAACGATGGCGACTACTGATGGAACACACCGAGTTGAAATCTGATGCCATGGTCGCTCTTTTTCTCTTGGACAGGTAATTATCTGTTTTGTATGGTTTACAATTCCCCTGAACTATATAGCCAACCTAAGTTTTAGCAGCTCATTTGTAAAACACTTTAAATTGCCGACGAGTATGAATTGTGCTATTTTAAAATACACTTAGCTTGCCTCGCCTTGCTTCACGCATAGACATAGAACGTTTGTTTGTTATACATAAAAAAGTAAGTGAACATGTAAGTAGCAGCCAGTAGTGTGTGAATGTATATGACGAAATGCTCGTCTTTATCAGTTTTGAACAGGACGTGTGGTAATGTATGTTTTCTGTGCCTTTTTGTAGTTACGAGAAAAATGTATCAAGTTCCAACACATGTTCACAGCTCCACATCATGACATTGCTCATACACCTGGGGTGAACAAGTAAAATCAAGGTGTGAGCAATGGGAATGGAGGTAGGCCATTAAGAACCATCTCAGGCAAAGGGTCAGAGAAACTAATTATCATAGAGAACAATAGAAAGTCTGCAGACCTGATTGCATTAGAAGCCTAGTTCATAGGTGTCAAAGTAAATATGGCTACATTTGGAGATGCTTGTGGCTCAGGCCTACACAATGAACCCGAAGTATGTTCAACATGCTTTGTCACTGCTCTTCAACCATGTGAAACATACATTTTTTATTAAACTAACCAAAGACTGGTATTCTATCTATTTAGCAACCGTCCTATGTTGTGTCCTTTAGAGAATGAAGAACCATTTTATGTCCAGTAAACAGATTCAAATGCAATTATGTAATTATTGTCAATTTTACATTTTTGCAGAGATGAACAGTTCTCAGTAGAAAGTATAGAGGAGTTGGACAACAGTGCTCAGGAGACTGCTCTTCGCAAATTGGATGCAAGGTATGGTAATTGTAGTGAGAGATGGTGTTATATTAAATTAAATATTTCCCAGGCACACATTTTAAATAAAGTCTTGGTCCATGCTTTACTTTAGTGAGCTGTGGTCATGTGACATCCTGACAATTGTATTTCTTTTTGTCTGTTTAGTATGTCCTCACAAGACCTACACATTGGCCTCATCAATGCTGATGAATTCAACGACATTCAAAACTCGATGTAAGTTATGCTTCATATGGGCTGTGCCCACTAACAGCTCAGCTACTGCCAGTTCCCCTGCTGCACTTCAGCCCAATGTTGTAACTTATTGTCTAGATAAATATCTGAAATTATTATTTCCCCCCAGTATTGACTGGGAAGATGACTCATGGTGTCCTGACAAGGACACAGAGTCTGTGTCATCATTAGAGGAAGATGAAACCAGGGAAGTGGACTCGAACTCTGCTAACAGTGAGGATGAAGATTACGTGCCTCGTATTTGTGTGCGGTAGGTTCAACACCGTTTGGCACAGCTTATAGTCATTTATTTTCTGTTTTTTTTTCCATTTTTCATAGCTATTTTTTTTTTTTAACAGGACTGGAGGTTCTATAACGACACAGATTAACTTGAATGCACTGCCGGCTATTAGCATGGAGGACTCTGTGTACGACAGTATAGATGACACCCAAGATCCTACAACTACAACAGATACATTTCCAGAGAAGGCTAATGTCCAGGTTGAGGATGACATAATCGGCCATCCTGCATCCATTGTGTATCATGACAGTGTCCACCAACTGGCCAAATATCTGGTTCTGCCTGTGAACATGTGCACCGCTAAGGACCCAACAACCAATTTCGAGTGCCGTGCTCCTGGGCCATTCGAAATCACTGTCAAGTCCAGGGGCACAGCAGCAATCGTTGAATGGGTGTGTATTTGTTTGGCATCATTTGGCATTACAAGTTTTGGACTGATTGCTGCATACGTGTCATACAAGCAGTAGTAATTGTTGTTAAAGTACTGTGCTGTCTTCTCCACCTATGTCTTTTTTTAGATGTGTCTTCATGGTCACACTGTATGGAAATGGTGTTCCCAGCCCACTTTAAAGTATGGGATGCTGGTTGGGGACTTCATGTTGGCCAGTAACATACTGCTCTCTGGCAACAACTATGCCAAGATTTCACTACTATTCCGGTTCATGAACATGGGGATGGTGGAGAGGTCCTCCTTCTTCAAAATCCAGGACTACTACTGTGTGGACAGTATAAAGGACTTCTGGAACGAGAAGAGGGCCAAACTCATCACCCAGCTTCACCCTAAAGGGCCTGTTGTGATCTTGGGTAAGTTGGAGACACACACACTAGCACAAACTATACACCATGGTATATAACTGTATTTGTTCCCCAGAAGCAGTATTAGCAGGGCAGATGCAAAAATAATTTAAAATAAAGTTCAGTAAAGAACTCAAAAGTAATTGTGTGAAAGTAGAAATATAATGCAATCAAATGTGCCCAAAATGTCAGTCCAGTATTTCTTTTATTGGGGTTGAGCATAATTTCTACTCTTCATGTTGAGTGTGAGCCTATACCAGGCAACTTTTGCTTTTGAAAAGATGTGAATCAATATTTTCAATGTTGTTGTTTTTGTGTGAGATACAAAACGCTAGGCTGACCTTTCATGCATTTTGAGCATCATGCAATTGAATGTTTATCGCAATATGGAACTATGTAGTTATCCTTTTTTGTTCTCATTTCGATTCAAAGGAGATGCTCGGATGGACAGTCCTGGATTCTGTGCGCAATACTGCACATACACTGCCATGGACAATGACTCCAAAAACATAATCTGCATGATCAACATTGACAAGCGTGAAACACAGAGAAATTCTGTTATAATGGAGAAGGAGGGCTTCATGCGTGCCATTAATACACTTCGTGAAGAGCTGCATGTGACAGAAATTTGCACAGATGCTCAAACGCAGATATCAGCCCTCTTCAGTAAGTGGATAAAATGTAGTTTTCTTCAGGGGTTTGTTGCAGCAAGTCCCAGACTACATTCATCACTGCATTACTATGACTGGACATAGTCAAATATGCTAGGTTATTACATAGCATATTTGTTTCATGACTTGTTTTTGTCCTTCAGGCAAAGGGGACTTGAAAGATAGCGGAATCCACCACTCTCTGGACATCTGGCATGGGTCCAAAAACTTGGGCAAAAAAGTTCTGACCGTAAGTCCATGATATCTCAAAATAAAGATAGATAAATAAATAGATATGCTGTACTTCATTGAAATCATCTACATCAACCCTGTTTTAATAAACCCAGTTGACGTCCCATAACAAACATTTTGTTAAATGTCCAGGCAGGGCAGCAAAAGGGGTGCTCCATACTACAGATGTGGAACAAGGACATCTGCAACCACTTCTGGTACTGCTGTAAAACTGCCGACCATTATGAAGACTTCTTTGTAAGTATTACAAAACAAATATCATCAAATGAAATAATTTATAATAATGTAATACAATTTAAAAAGCTCAGAAATCAACATGCAATCAGTGCCTGATGCCATTTCCTCATCCATAACTATCATTTTCAGAGTAATGTAATTGCTGATATACAGGGCATTTAGTTTACACCATTATGTCAAACGCTGCATTTATGTAAAGGTGACTGAGATTTAGCAGACGCTTTTAGCCAGACACAGACTCGGAACATTCAGGAATCAAACCCGTAAACATACCAAGCGGTGACACTAACTGTTGATCTACTCATGCCTCCGCCTTATGGGAGTTGTTGTACCAAATGGTAACATGTATATATACTAATACTTTGGACAAAACATCAGAATAAAAGTGCTCGCTAGACCTTGGTCAACAGGTCGGATTCTTTTTCTGACTGTTCACCTGTGGTTTGTGCAAACTGGGCTTGCTCGCTTGCTGACCTCAGAATTCACAACACATTTCTATCTGTTTTTTCTCAGGACATGTGGACTGGACTCCTGCACCACGTCACAGGAGAACATTCATGGGCCCTTGGAGCCTGTCACCATGGCCCCTTGTTGGAGAGCAGAGAGAAGGAGTGGATCCAGCAGGGCTCCGTGGCACACCAGAGTCTTACTGATATCATTCTCAATGCACGTTGGCTTAAAAACGTCCACAAATATCTGCGTTTCAGGTATACCAGCCAAGGTCTATGTTCAAGTGACTGTTTTCCCATACGTCAATACTTCTGTGTTATTCTGAATTTGGTGCTTTTATGCATCAAATTGTATAACCAGAAAAAAAATAATGTATATTGTTTTCACTGTGCTCTCAGATCAACTGCAGACCTGGAGTCCTTCAATAATCACATTCTCATGTATGCAAGCAAGCGCTTCAGCTTCTCTCCAACGGTATATGCAGCTCGGACACTGCTGGCTGGCCTGGACTACAATCACCACATCCACAGACCAGCAAAGAGAAAAAAAGATGGCTCTATTCAGTATGTTGTAATAATATTACTCCTATGCATTTTAGTCTATTACCTTATAGGTGCTTAGTCAAGGCTGATCCAATGCTATGAAAAATAAGCATTGTGGAAGTACAAACTACTGTGCCATGTACGGTCATATGAACATTTCACTAATGTGTAACTTTTCTTTTATGGCAGATACAGGAAGTTGTACAACAAAAGGTCCAGGGCGTGGAGGTTGCACACATTGAAAGTAGAGAAGGATTACAGCTACATCCCCGACCTCCAGAGCGCTATCCCGCGGCGAAGATTGTCTGCAACCAAGGGGATGCCAAGGATCAGAGCCAAGAGGCCAGACGATCCCCGTCAACATGGGGTTCTGTCAGGTGCCCCTGCACCAACCACCCAGGAGCTGTTGCAGAAGCAAGTCAGCAGAGGACTAGGTGAGTTGTCTTACGATAATGTAGATTGATCATCAAGCGGTAACATTCTAGCAAAAGCTAGTTTAAAAAAAAGTGTCGACATTTATGCCAGGTTCCACAAAACATCATCAGTTTCTAAACCTCAGAGCTACTAATTATGATCTACAAGAGTTATCTCAACAAAGTAATGGCTCAACCATATGCAAGTGTGTCCTTAGTCCACTAAAGAGTCTAGTCGTTTTGCTTTTCAAATCATCTTTGGACCCACAATAGGTATGACATTGAAAAGTGTTTTTCACTGCATGAAATGCTGCCAAACTTGCAGTGTTGTCTGTCTTTGGCAGTAATGCGGGTGTTGTTGATATGCTGTAATTACTGTCATATATGTAATTGTGATATTTATTTTAAAGGACAATCACTGCCCAAGGAATAGAGGATTGGCCCAGCACCAATATGCAACGTGCACATCCTGTCCTGTAATCAACAGCCTGGAAACCTCTGCCGACACACCATTTCTTCCTTTGTGTACATATGATGTTTATAGTTGTTATATAATGTATATATCTTGTAGATTATAATATTCATGCAATATTGAATATTTGATGGTGTTCCAATATAATAAACAGCTTTCATAACACATTTGGTTGTCGTCGTTCGTACATAAATAATAAATGTAATCGCTTCATTGTTTATGCTAAAAGGAAAAGGCATTAATCATTTTAAAAATTTTATTTAAACAAGTTTGACGAAAGTGCAGAACATAAATAGTGAATTATTTTTAAAGAAATATTGTGATTGCACTTATGACTGTGAGCTTATACCCTACTGGGGATGAAGCCTTTGTACTGTCCATGTGGATCTGGGTACCGGTCTCGTATCTTCCAGACACAGCAACTGGGTATAATCACTCTGTGACCCTGTCCCAAGGCTCCATATTGCCACACAACAAATTGTCTGTATGCTGCATAGCGGAACTGTTTGTTGCTCTCTCCTGTGTCTTGAACATCAGCCACTGCCCGGATATCGTTCCAGATCCGTCTTGCAAGGCGCAGGACCCCCTCCTGCAAAATATACACTTCCATGTGTGGAAGGCTGGAAACACAGGAGTCATGAGGTTGCCCACAGCACTTCCTTTCCACATCTGTGGACATTTCTCTGCAGTTATGGCAGAAACACCAACTGGGTTGACCTTCAACAGGAGGGCCAGGTGGAGGCGCATCTGATGTGAAGCGGAGGAGGTCAAACATCAGACTTGGGTCCCGTGTAAGGCAGAGCTCCAGCAGTTGATGGGATTGCTGTAAGGACAGTCCTTGAATTCTCGCCTATAAAGCAATAGATCACAAAGTAATAGATCACAAAGTAATATCTTTATTGAACAGAGCTTTATTGTCCACAAAGAGGTCTTGTGTGTCCACAGAGAAGCCACTGACTAAGACAAGAGTTATTGGTGGTGTTGAGGTAAAAAAATAAATAATGTAAATATATGCTTCTATACATACTGTTGTACACCAGCTACACACACCTGTTCCTCTGCAATCCTTTGAGCTTGCAGATCCTCAACTCTTTGAAGGTCCTCTTGACCAAGACCCGTCTTAGTCTGACCTCCCCGTCCTCTTCCTCTTCCTCTGCCTCTTCCTCGCCCCCTCGTTGCTCTCGCACGTCCTCCTCTGGTTCTTCCCCGGGCCACTCTGCTTTGACCAGATGTGCTGGGTTCTGGAGTGTACTCAGTGTCAGAGGAAACCATGCTCTCATCCTGGATGCTCTCATCCTGGAAGCTCTAACAAGCGAAACAAGAGATTATAATATTATAATTATGAATTATTATAATATTATAATAATTATTATGAATGAATTATAATATGAAATCCACGTTCCTCAATGTGTCACCGATGATAACAGAAACAAACGGCAGGTAGCATTTACATGTACTCATTTAGCAGACGCTGTCTAGCGTAGCTAGGTAATTAGGTACTGTATTTAGTTCGTCAACAAACATAATAGATGAATACGCTAAATATTTCAAATAAACATTAAAAACCAACTTGGGCTGTGTAGTATTGCTAACCTAGATGTGTTTAGCTTTGCCTGATATGTAACGTTACTGCAGCCTGCTCTCGCCAGCTAGCCAGAAATAATTTACTTATTTTTAATACATTTTCCCAAAACAAACATGCTAGCTTAAAAAATATAAGCACTGACAATAACTTTGTTCCTTTTTTACGTTCATTATTATGATAATCTTAGGTGTTGTTTTCTTACATCTGATTGAGCCATGTTTTCCCAAGATGCTCAAGTCTGCTGACGTCATGTGCGCGTTCATGTGTGTTGGAGGAGGTGCTCTGTCAGCCCGCGCGGCCCCCGGGGATTGTTTCATGATTGTTCCATGATAATGCCATAAACGATTTCCCATTCATTCTCTATGGCACCGTTGAATCGTTGCCGATGTAATATATATTTGGCCGCGAGTGGCGCTGTGGCGCACTTTTGCCAGTGAGACCTGTCTGCTCCTCCCCTCCCCCCGCTCTCCTTCAGTGAGTGAGTGAGTGATTGAGAGACTGGACAGCGACTTTTTCAACTCCTGACATTACGACCAAACTATAAGGTAAGTTATAGTAACATGAATTAACAGAGAAGCGACATGTAATGTTATGTTATCTGGGCTTTGTCTGACGTGTTTTAGTTTCAATGAACGCTATAAAGTGGTCCGTGTTTCCTACGTGTATCTTGTCTAACGGCTGCATGCACACACGGCACTTTGGGATGAATTACATGTTAATGTAAAGTTAATTCAATGTAAGCCGCTTAAAGTTCATGTGGTAGGATTTCTGTGTGAGTTTATTGTGTTTTTGTTGACTTGGTGAGGCGAAATTACCGCGAGTTACTTGTGGCGAAATCCTCCGTGTGTGTGCGTTTACATTCATGTATATTTAAATATATAAATTAACACTAACTACCATGTAAGTTTACCATTAACTCCCTTATTATTTTCCAATAAACCGGGGTTAGATATACTAACCCATCACTGTTACAAAACACAGCGTGGGGACAAGTTAACAGCAGTTTACTTTTCATTCATCGGCTCTACAATATTGCTGTTGCCCAGACGCCATTGGCTGTATCATTCCAATAGCTTGCATATAGACTCTTATTTCACTACTTCAATTTTGTTAAACTACTTTTCTTTTTGTATTTACTTTTTAATATTTACTTGCACTATATGTGTCCGTTTTTCTGTATTATTGGGTTGCACTGTTGGAGAAGCCTGTGACCTAAGATTTTCATCGACATAACTACTCAGGGACAGACTGGACAGCATACATCTTTTTCTTTTTAGATAGGACACTTCACACTAAAGTGTTACCTGGGTCACCACTTCACACTAAAGTGTTACCTGGGTCACATGACTGGGGGGAGGCAGCTGAGATCCTGGAACAAAGGCAGTTGAGGTGTGAATTCAGCCTTGGCTGAGTTCCCTTTGATAGTTGAAAGGGTTTGACCCATGGGGGGTAATTGAAGTGTAAATAGTTTGTTTCAACAAACACACAGCTCCATACATACAGGAACAAAGATCAACCATATCCATATCTGATCCAAAGTAAAATAGCACTACATATATCATAGCACAATGTGAATGTGCAGACAGTTAAAGCTAGGGCTGAGATGTTAACACCATAATGTCTGCTCTCTATTAGACCCCACCTGTGAACATCATTAACTCACTGATATATATTTTTTCTTCTTGACAGATAAAATGCAAAAACACTGCTCGTTTTTCCCTGGGAGGATGACTGTCACATTCCGCAAGGGTCCGCTGGGATATCTGCGGCAGGATCCCACAGATGCAGCCAGACTTCTCAAAGACAACCCGTCTCTACAGGACCAGCATGCACCCGTGAAGGAGGCAGTGGTCAAGCAAAATGCGCTCACCGTAATCCGTATGAGAGGAGGGGATGCTTCTGATAGAACGGAGGTGGCTGGAGAATACATCCTGCAGTTTGGGAAATATAAGGGCAAGTCCTTCCGCTGGCTCCTTGAAAATGACATTGGGTATACCATGTACCTGATCACGAACCAGCAGAAGGAGGAGGCTGCAGGATTGTTCATGGCAGAGGGGCACAACAAAGACAGCCTTCTGTCTTTTCTGAGCTATGCCCTCAGCTTTGGGGAGATCCAGTTACTTCGGGACTATGAGGCGAAGAAAACAGTTGTTGCAGCAGCAGTGTCAGAGGATGAGCAGCTGGTCGGCTTTGGCAATCGCGCCAAAAACACCTGGAGAGACATTTGGGACAGCAGGGATGATGGCTATGCCGCCTTCATAGTGAAGAAGAAATGTGCTGCAGGTACAAGGATGCATAGGCTGCAACAGTACCTGCAGAAGAAGCTGCACCCCCCCTCTGGCTCCACCACGACACATCCCTCACTTGCTCCTGCTGAGGCCATGGGTGAGTCTGGTTTGTTGTTAGCGTTGTCAGAAATATGCTGTTGGTTAAGTATTGTTTATTAAAACATAGGGAATACACTTCCATTATGTCAGTCGTGATTGTATCCACATTAATTACAGTAAAGACATTTTGAAGGATTTTCTAAGTCTTGTCTGTTTGCATATAGGGATGGATCAAGATGAAGAGCTGGAGCAAGCGATGCTGAGTATCTCTCCTTCTAAACATGTGCAGAGCTGTGAGTGAACATGTTGTCTCTGCTTGTTTTGCCAGAAGATTTAAAATCATGTATAGTTCAGCCTCTTCGCTATTACTCGTTTTTTTTGTACAGCTCAATATATGTTTATGCATCACTCTTTCTATTTGTTTTTTTGCAGCGGTGTCTGCACCACCATCATCATCAGCAAGCCCAAAACAAGCTCCAAGAAGAAAAAGAGGTTGATTTTTCTGAAAATTCCTGATGAATTCTGGGACCATGAATTCTTTTCCCAAAATGACTTTCCGTCACATGTTGGCCATGTTCTGGTCTGACCATGTTCTGGTCTGTTTGTCTTTGCTCTTCTACATGTTGTCCTAGTGACTATGAATTGAAACCAGTCATGTTGAGGGTAAGTTACTGCTTTTTTTCTTATTTGGATTGAATGAAAAGTACACATTTAAACTGCTGTGGTCACTAACACTTGAACGCATGTGTTTGCAGTGTGCCAAGTTATTTCACCTGCTCAGACTGAGTTGTAATGACTGAATGCTGAATATGAATCCAAACACAAAGAATGCATGTGTATGAATGAAATGTATTCTCTAAACATTAATATGAGAAACAGTGTGTTTCACTTTATGAGATCAGCAGGTGGAGTAAAGATGGGTGATGTTTGGTCTTACTAACATAATTACTTATTTCTATATTGCCATAATATGAATAAACTGACACACTTTTCTATTTTAGTGTCTTCTGCTACCCTCTCTACTGAACTGAAGGCTTCACTAGTAGAAGGTAATGCATTATATTACTGTTTATACATTTAAACCCTGAATTCACATTCACCTGCATCTGTCCAACATGTTGATGAATCTCTTGGCCATCCCTCCATGCAGCCCCTGCTCTGCCTGTAAAGACACTCGTGCCCCTTCCAAAGGAGCTGATGTTTCTGATGCCGGAACCATCCGCCCCGACGCCAACAGAGACCAACATCACTGTTCCAGGTGTGTATATGTTTGGCTCTTTGCCCCTTGTACAGTTTGCTGACTACGGTGAAGATGCTAAGTGTCATACAACATTATTTCTTTATTTTACTGTTGATAATAACGACATGTTTTAATATTTTCTATAGTGACTCCTGAGATTTCTGCAGAGCCCTGTCAACCGACACTGCATCCACCAGCTGCACCAACACAAAGTGAGTGATACTAACAATAATAATACATAAATGTTTGAGGCACCTTCAAGTGTTTGAATGTTTCTCATTTGGATGTGTATTTTTAAAAAAATCGCACACACACACACACAATCGTAATTATTTGCCATGTGTTTTTATTTATTGTCTGCCTAGGTCAGCCATTACCCAGGCCATCAACGGTCCCCAGCTGTCCTCCTCTTCCTCTTCCTCCTCCTCTTCCTGCCTACAACCAGGATGTCAGTCATTGGAACTGTTCGCCGCAGCAGAGGATCTGGATGAAGATGGAGCTGCAATCCATGGGGCTCTGGCCAGGCTCCGTTCCTGTACGCAACCCTCTGAAGATGGTGTCATTGTGGCGTGGCCCTCCCCAGCCAGAGCTGATTGACAGCGTCTATGATTTCCCCTGCGCCAAGTACTTTCAGCTCCATCCCTTTTTCATCTGGAAGCCAGAAAATGACAATTTGATGGGTAGACTGAGGAACAACTACACTCTGCCGTGTATTGACGGCTGTGCTCAGCCTCAAATTGCCTCTGCTGGTGTTGGTAGGCCTCGTGTGATTGTCGGCACCACCGGACAGTACTACTTGCTGTCTTCAAGGCTCTGCTGCAAAGTCTGCCGGAAGAGGTGGTATGCCGACAACCCATCCTGGCTGGAAAAGCTCCCCAAGAGGTTCACCAACCTGCTGCCAGCAGTACCGACTTACAAGAAGGCCATCTGTAAGTCGGTACTGGACGAGCTCCGGCGCAGCGGCAAGTCACCCACTGATATGGCAAAGCAGATCACGGAGTTGATGCACCTCAAATACGAACGTGCTGACCTGGCGTACCTCCTCAGCTGTAAGAACATCATGGATGGTGAGGAAGGAAAGTACGACCAGAGGACAATTACCCAGTTCCTTCGGCAGGAAACCAAGCCGGCTCCCTTTGGAGAGTATGGAGACTCTGATGGCTGGAACGGGATCTCTGTGTCTGCACACTACCTGACAGACTGCCTCCTGCATGAGTACGAACACCAGCAGGGCGCCATCACCAAATTACTGCAGGGCACCTTTGGACAGGCCTTCCGATCAGACCACACTCGCAAAGTTGCGAGGAAGGTCACCTTCTCATCCGGGACCATGTCATCATATGCAGTGATGAATGAAAACTGGATGATCCTCTCATGGGTGATGGTGCAGTCTGAGACAGAGAAGTCCTTGAAGCCCTTGTACCAGGGGCTGGAACAGCGCTACAGAACTGCAGGCGTGGAAAAGGCACAGTACCACTGGGTAGACAGGTATGTTTGGATCAATATTATTTAATACATACGTTTAATATTTGATGAAATAACAGCTCTCTGCATTCATTTAGCTCATACAAATAATGATACTGTCATGACTGAATACACATGACTGCATGTATCAATTGATAAAATTACTAAAAATAAATATATCACATACAAATAAGTATATTTCTATGCATACATGTGATTGTACAGTGATTGTTATGATTGTTTTAACATTTAAGGCTTTACTCTACTGTATTTATTTCTTTTTTCAGGGATTGCTGTGCAGCTTTTAGGGTGTCAGAGTCGTGTGAAGGGGAGCATCTGAACTGGGATGCTTGGATGACATCTGATGCCATTGCTGCTCAGACTACTTCCGGTAACGTGCTCAATACATGTGCATCAAGGTCCAACTTTAATGCGAACATGCTCATCAAGCTTGACCTGTTCCATTGTTTGAGGCGATTGATGCGTGAGTGCGTGTCCGAGCATCATCCCCTCTACAGCTCTTTTGCTCAGTTCCTGTCTGCAGCCTTTTCTGTGGTCGATCAGGAAGACCTGCAGAGGCTTAAAGATGCCTATGCCTTCTGTGGAATCCAGCCTGCCAACCCAACAAAGCCTCACACACGTGAGCACTGCAGGATCAGGATCCCACATCCCGAGGAGCTCATCAAGAGAGTGGAGGGGGTTTTCCAGCACTTCCACCTTGCAACAGACCCTAATGGGCGCCCTCTCTTCAAAGCCTCTATGCTGAAATGCTGGCGTATTCAGCGGATACACATCCTGCGAGGTTGCCTGAGCGATCCAGAGGTAGAAGGAGGGATCATGTACAGGCATGGAGGAACACTGCAGCTGAACCATGTGCCAGGTGAAGGAGCCAAAGTTCCTGTATGGATCCCCATCAGAGGCACATCCCAGCAGGAAGGCTATCACTTCCACCAGGCTCAGTGGGTCACTGGCACACGCGTTTCCACAGAGCTGTTTCAAGCTCAGGCGATGACAGGGGTGGCGCGGTGGAATTACCAGCGACTGGTGGACCTGAAACAGCCAGATGTCAAACTTCCAGCCGTCTTTGATCCTGCATTGATGGGCGAGATCAATGCAGTCTCTCAACAGGTGTTTGGGCACGTCAAGTATCCTGCTTTTCATCTCCCACTGGAGACAGACACTGGAGAGAAGTTTGGCCTGGAATATGTGGAGCCTGATTGCCGCCCAGTTCCTCTAGACTGGGATAAGCACAGGAGCAAGGCAGACTCTACCCAGGCCCTGGATACACCTCCTCAAAGCAGCAACCCCACTGCCCAGTCTGAGCTTCTCCAGCCACCCTCCATCCCCCCAACCAAGCTGTTTCAGTTTCCTGCAAACCTTCCTTCAGTGAAACAAGATGTGACTGCAGGAACGACTCCGGAGCCTCACACAGAGCCAGGTAAACTTTAGACGCACAGACAAAGTAGTGAATAATCCTTCAGCGTCATTGACTGGATTCCAATCATTTATTTCTATAAAGAACCTTTGTTTTCTTAGACATTAATGAATATCTCTCTTTTGTTGTTATAGAAACCACATGTCTGAAGTCTCTGCCTCTGCTGTCCTCGCCAACTGCGGCTCGCACTGGACCTGTGAAGACTGGTGGGAGGGTGTTTGTGTTGGACCACAAGCGCTGGACAGGCCCTATGAGGCAGGCTGTTGACAACCTGCTCAACAAACACCATGGTCAGAAGGACATGCTGAAACTTGTGGACAAGGACTATGCTGCTCTTGTGCTTGACTCCTGCACAGACCCAAATAGTATGCTTCACCCAACTACAAAACACCACATTTGTCAGTATGTGAAGCATCTCAGCAAGCTTCTGAACACCAGCTCCTCCATAAACATCAGCCCGGAGAAACTACAAGAGAGGCAGGTCCTCTGGCACTCTCTCACAGAGGGTAGTGAGACCACCAGGGTGCCAGTTGTTACCATGCCTGTTGCCGTTTTCAACCCCACACTTCCTGTTCAGACCCCAGCCACACCTCTGACACTAGAACATGTTGAGAATTTGGTCAGAAACATTATGGCCAACCAGCAACAGCAGCAGCAGCAACAACAACAACAACAACAACAAAAGAAGAAACAGACAAAAAGGTGTCTTTCCTGCGGCCAGCCAAAGGCCCGCTTTGAAAATGATGGCTCTTCCATCCACCACCTCTATATGCAGGGCACTGTCAGATACTTTTACTGCTCCACCAAAGTTTTTAAAACTTATGGTGCTGAAGGTCTGACAGACCCTAAAATGCCATTTGTAGACTTTGCCGAGACAGCTTTCTTTCCGCGGGAACTGGAAGCTATGAAGCAAAGGGTGGAGGCAAGAGTCCAGCTAAAAAGGAAGAACACTGAGCCAGAGCACAAAGGTCGAAAATGCGGATTTTGTAGAAAGGAACTCAAGCAGGGCCCAAACAGTCCTCACATACACACAGGATTCCCAGGAGTAGCAGGGAAGTATGTGTTCTGTCCTGCTAGAGTGTTATCACTCTACAGGGATCAGGGCATGGAGAAGCAGATGACCTGGAAGAACTTTAAGGAGTCTGTTTTTTATGAGGCAGAAAAGAGAAGATGGGAGGCTGAAAAGGGAAAATGACAAGGTTTTTTTTCATGAATAGGGATATCACTTCTGTTGTTTTCCTCCTGTGTGTCTGTTAATGCCAAATTGTCATCCTGTGTGTTTTAAAACATTTACATTATTTCATTCTCTATTTACTACTGCTTTATTTACTTTTTTATATTTACTTTATTTAACAAAATATTATTTACTTTATTTATTTCTACCTTATTGTGTTAATTATATATTATATGTTTTGTACATAATCTGCTTTGTTTCTGTTGTTTACAATAAAGATGTTTTCTTGATTAATATCTACATGTCTCATTCATAAGTAAATTATTTATACTACATGGTCCATATCTTAAATATAAATAATACCTTCGGAGTTTTTCTTTTGAAGGTAATAAATAAATATAAACACAATAACAGTTACTATAACAAATTAGGATTCACATTTCTTGATTCATAGATAGCTCTTGATCTTTGATTATGTATCACAGACTTTGCCCCAACGGGGTGTCGAACCTGCGAACAGAAGAAATATCAGCTGGCGAAGACAGTGGTTCAGCACCATGGACAGCATCAGTAATGCTGCGATTGTATTGGCTGTCACTCTATGCCACCTAAGCACGTCTTGCCCCCGCGAGGAAGGGGCGGATTCTTTTCGGCTGTGTACTTTCAAATGTTAGTGCACTCGAGCCGGTTTCTCAAACTTGCCTACCCCTCCTTTAAGCTATCCTAAAAAAGTCAGTAAATGTTTTTGTTTTTTTAAAGACTACATTTACATAGTCAAAATGTCCTTTTGTTCAGCCTCACAATGCTATTGGGTAGTAAATGTGTTTATAGGTCCTGCCCTCTGGCCATACACTCAAAAAACTTCAGAATCTTCAAACGAGCAACATCTCTTTATTTTATTGGACTGGATTTGTCAGATTCAAGTAAGTAAAATGCCTCAAGTATTTTTTTTTGTGATTATTACAATGTCTAGAACAGGGGTCGGCAACAGGCGGACCGCGGTCCGGATCCGGACCCAGACGCCGACCTATACGGACCCGGAGCTATAATCAATACATTAATAGGGGATTTTTCGGCGCCTCCCGCTTTTTTAACGCTGATTTGGGTGACTTGTGTAATTCGTGGAGAACCGAAGAGTTTTCTTTTTGGGGGTGGGGGGGGGGGGGAGTCAGTCCGACTGACGGACAACTTCTCACTTCAAAAAAGAAGAAGAAATCTAGACAGCAAAAATAATTAAACAAGCGAGTACCTGTTTTTCCTGGCCAAGAACAGGTTCTTGAACACAACATGTCTCGTCTGAAAGGAGTGCTGACAGAGAGCACCGGAACGCCGCTCCAGCTCTTCAAATATTTCCGTACCCATAAGGAGCCGTACACATGCTGCAGTGTTTGCGTGGCTGTGTCTTTAGCTGTAAGCACAGTGGCGATCTGTTGTTATTAGCATCTGGTTAGCTAGCTATGCTAACAAATTTAAAGAGCTTTTCTACAACCAGGTGGAAGAGAGCTCTCTCCTGAGAAGCTCAAATAACCTCAGCTCAGTGAGGTTAAGGCACACCTTGATATGATCATTATAGTTATTAATGATACTAAATGAAAAACAGGTATAAAATACTATATGACAGTAACAAAAAAGTTGTTAAAAATAACAAGAATAGAGTTTAAAAGGGGAGTGATTTGTAAAATATCCCAAAAGAAAAATATGCTCACAGTTCTGTTTCATATGGGTGTTGAGAGATGTATCCATAGATATCTTAATGTTGCTCTCAAAGTGCACCAGATTGATGCTTTTAACTTAAATATTTTTAAAAAAAATCTTCCCGGGGGAGCATGCCCCCGGACCCCCCTAGAGGATGTTTAAACTCAGTTAATGGGGCTCATTCACTGGAGCTTCCACAAACAACAATCAACTTAATTATTACATTCAAATGATGTACATTATTCAAGTTTACATTAACTTTGGATAATAACACAGGAGAAATGAGCGAAAGCGCTCTCTTTTCCTTTCTCCCTCTCTCTCTCCCCCTCTCTCCCTCTCCTGACAGCCTGTCAGTATCTCATGCAGCTCACTGATCCAGTAATGAGTGACCCGACAGTGAAGAATTTATAATAACTAGTTTAGCTTGTTCCAGAAGTAGATAAAATAGCTAAGTGTGTTAGGTCTAACTCTTGTGTGTTTCGCTCCGCTTACCGGTCCGGCGGGCGGAGCTGCAGGATTTCTGCCTCACACACGTTGCATACCGCTATTTTACTGTCTTTTTCGGACACCTTAAAATAATGCCAGACCGGTGAAGCCATTTTGGGGAGCTTGTTTTGCCGCACACAGAGAAAAGTGTCATGTATTTTACGTCATGCGATCGGCTCTCGCGATCGGCATGTTTAGAGAGCACCGATCGATCGGTAGAGAGTGAGTATCGGCCGATCTCGATCGGTGACCGATCGATCGGAGCATCCCTACCAATAAGAACCGCGTCTTATTTGGCACTGCAGGGCAGCAGCTTCTGGAGCATTCCCTCCCACAGGCATTGGAAGTGGAGATAGAGCCTTCTGGGAAAATGCAGTTCCCCCCTTCCCGGACCACATCCCCGTCCTCAGTGAGTGCATCTCTCCCTATGTATGGTAGAATAAATGCCATGATCATTATAGAGATCATTTGTTGTCCACATGTCTTAGTCGTCTAGTAACAGATTGTTTCCCTATCTTTTTTCCAGATGCCGTATTGGAGGACTACAGGGTGTTATGGAAATCCAAGCTCAATACTGGAGAGTACAAGTCAGAGTGGTTAAACAAATAAATGGTGAAACGGACAGAGTTGTCTTTCTGGTTAATTTATTTGAAGCTTCAAATACAAAAACGCAATACAAAGTCACAGGTCTCACAGAGTATAAAATAGTCTGCAGGAGTGTGCGCAGATATAATAAAATAGCAAAGCTTATATACAGGAAGGGCGGGAAGCTCAGAATATCTGTCTTCACACGGTCTCATATTGTTATTAGACACCTGTCCTTGAGCTCAGAATAGGGAAGTTGTTGTGAGACTTTTGTGAAGAGGAGTAGCCTCAACATAGTCTGCCAAATCAGCTGTGTGCCTTGAAGCGCTTGGGAATAAAAACCCACATTAGAGTATGAGAAGAAAACAGCACATCTCAGGAAATGATATAGGTGTTTTAGACAATGTTATGAGAAGCATTTGGTTTAGCATATAAGGTAACATAAGACATATAAGGTGAAATATGAAATTTCCACTACATTCCCCCCTTTTGATCATACATGATCAATCATGAAAATAAAACCAAATGACAGGACAGACTGATATAACACATCAATGAATACACTCCATCTGGTTTAAGTAAAACACATCACAAATATATCATAGAAAACTGGCTGTTTTTGTGGAGGACAGACTCCAATATAATGTAAGCATAAAAGGAGGATTCACATGGATTACATTGTAGTGTCGGAATCAGACTCTTCTGATTCTATCTGGTCTATCTCACTGTGGCGCAAAGGATGTCCTGTAATGGAATAGCAAGCATACTGAACGAAAGCTGAGGATACCATGGTGGAAACGCACTTCTTCAGTATTGGGATAATCAAACAGGTACAATTGATTAATAGGCCGAAAATGATCGCCAGGGCAAATATGCAGAGGAACCATTCTATGATTGTCCAGGCTCTCCAGTAGTATCCGCACATTGCTCACGGTTTGCATTGTCGTCTTTCCAGACGAGCCCTCATCACGAGGCGGGAATGCTCCATGGGGTGTGTGTGTGTATTCCCTCGGTCGATTTTGTGACACGGACAGTCAGACTCCGCACACCGGTAACACAAACGAGGAACCAGAGGCATATGGAACCGCTCAGCTGGCACTCGCTCGTGACACCTTGGCCCTTTCTCATTTCATCAAATCCCCCTCCTCGATCCTCGACTCTCGGTCCTACCGGTCGTGACCCGGAAATGAAATTTCAGCGCGCCATGTTGAAGGACATCTCATTTCTCTAAATGCACTTCGAGGATTGAGCATCGAGGAGGCTCTCTGGAGGAGCTCTAAACCGAGGATACACTGATGGGTCCTCCACGGCTCCTTCGTGGATGCATTTCCGGCAACAGAGATGTTTCAAAGAGTCGTGACGCACGGCCGGACTGATCTCAGCCAATGACAGCTCTGCATGCATCCCCTGGATATTATTTTATTAACTGCTCTCATCGCGACGCGATGTTTCCAGAGAGAACAGCTGTGATGTCCGTGCAGAAAGCAGAGCAGTGTGTATAATATATATCACTCAGTATAACAGGCCTACTCTCTTTATTTGCTGTAGTTTAGTAGATATCTACAAACAAAGAGTCCATATTTTTCTAAAACCATTTAGTGCTTCACAAAATAAAATACACAACGGCTGTTAGCTGTAGGTGCGTGTGTGTGTGTGTGGTACAGTGTGTGCGTAGATGCAGCGGACAGACAGGTCTCAGTTGGTTTGGTGTCCTCTGCTTACTTTTAATACTTGTAAATAAAACTTTTGGTCCGTAATTTATTTTCCTCATTGTAGCGACCAGAGAGGGGGGGGGATATATCCAGTCTCTGATAGTGTTACGTTATTGTGAGAGTGCTCTGTTTGATTCTGAAATTGTATATATATGTATATAAATATATACATATATGTGTGTGTGTGTGTGTGTGTCCGCATCTGTAGCCTGTTATTGTCTCATTATTCCGCACTGTGAATGAATCAAAGTGGTCATGAACACATCTGTCCATCAGACAGAGGGCTGCTGTGCCTCCTGTCATCATTAATGGACGTCTCTTTAAAATGACCGCTCAGAGGAGAGGAGTTCTCATTTCTCTAACCGCCTGCTGCTTCCCCTCCTCTCTCCTCGGTCCCCCCCCTCGAGGAGGGGAGTTAGAGAAATGAGAAAGGGCCCTTGTGTGTAGTGTGTTTTGGTGTATGTAGTGCAAGTGTGGTGCTGGTGGTGACTTGGACACGTCACTTGTTGTCGTCTACTTCTTCCGTCGGTGACTAGGACACGTCACTTGTTGTCGTCTACTTCTACCGTTTCTCCTTTCCTGTGACTACGACCTTGCAGTGGCTGGCGTGAGCCCACGTAGCTCTCTCGGCGACCTTGACCGCTGTCTGGGTGACGAGGAGCACCTGGTAGGGACCTTGCCAATGATTGGATTTCCAGCTCTTTCTCCGGAAATCCTTGACCAGCACGAAGTTGCCGGGTTGGAGATGGTGAAGTGGACCAGTGGCAGGGGTAGGCAAGGCTGCTAAAGTGGATGACAGGTTAACACAATATGACAACATAGCATCCTCACACAAATTGTGGAGGGAAGAGGACATCCTGGAGCCTTGAGTCCAATCTGTGGAGGAGCCCCAAAAAGGATTTCAAATGGGCTGAGTTGACTCCGTGTTCTTTTCCGCATCCGCATGTACATCAGCACAATGGGCAGAGCTTGTGTCCATGACAGACCTGTGTCTGCACAGCATTTTGCTAGTTTGTTTTTTATTGTGCCGTTCTCTCTTTCCACCCCACCCCCACTCTGTGGATGATAAGCACAACAGCATTTGCTGTCTGTGCTTTTACTGGGAAAGCTTCAACCCATTTGGACCACATGTCAACCACCACCAGACAGTGCTTCTTACCCTCTGATGGGCTAAGCTCAATGAAATCCAGGCATTAGGTGCTCAAATGGCCTTGGTGGGAGGTGGATGTGCTCCGGGTCCTGTAACCTTTACTGGTCTACCAGAATTTTGCATAATGCAAATTAGGCGTGCTTTTGAGCTGTTACTGTCCTGATTGATAGACTCTAACATCCCCCCTTTTGACACATGATCCAACCCATGTGTCCACTTAGCAAAATGAGGGAAGAAATGTCTTGGGAGACATGGATTGGAATTTGGACCAACCCAGATGCTGGAGGTTGGGTCAAAAACAGCACCAAACAGCCTTCCACTGAGCCTTCTCAACTGGTGTAGCTAGCTGCTGCATGGAAGTCAGTGATGGACATTTTGTCAGTGACGGAGGAGACAGGGATTTTAACAATGAGTGTGCGTGAGGTGCGAGAGGAATCAGAGCAGCTGCCTTTGCGGCTGAGTCAGCAGACGCATTTCCTAGGGAAAACTGGGTCTGTACTGCTTGTGTGTGCGGCACATTTACAGACTGCAACTTCAGATGGGAGCAGAATGGCGTCTAGTAAGCCTGCAACCAGTACATGGTTAAGTACTGGTTTGCCATCAGATTTCAGAAATTGTCTACACTTCCAAATAGCCCCAAAATCATGTACTACCCCAAAAGTATAACGTGAGTCAGTGTAAATAGTCACGGTTTTGCCTTCTGCAAACGTGCAGGCTTCAGTTAGTGCGATGAGCTCTGCTGCTTGTGCTGAGAGGTGACATGGGATTGGTCCGGAACGGAGTACAGCAGAATCTGAAACAACAGAAAAACCCACCCGATTAGTGCCCCCTTGGTCGCGAAAGGCAGACCCATCAACATACAAAATGAGGTCAGCGTTGGTCAGAGGAACGTCCTTTAAGTCCGGTCTAGGTGTGCACACAGTCGTGTTCGTCACCGTCTTCAGGCAAAGGCATAAGAGGGTTCTTACACCTTTTCCAAAGTCAATTCAAGCACTTTTCAACCATTTTCAAGGTGCATTTTCAAACCTTTTCCAGCCTCCTACAGCTGTTGTAAATTACATATTTATATGCACATACTCAAATGATTATTTCCCTACCTCACAGTAAATCAGATGTTCTTTATGCGAATAAACAACCCAATGTGATAGCATTTTACACGAGGATGAAAAATTAAAGAAAAGAAAACTAAGTTTAATATTTCAAAATGAGTGATCTGTACGTCTAAAAACGAATTCAGGCGACCTTTCACCTCCACTTAATTAAATGCATGGTTTCCAAGATAAAATGTGAGTTAATTGATTTATATAAACATTTTAAGTTGCAAACATTAATTTATAAGTTGTGTTGACGTAATAATGTTGGTAATTACAACAACTTAATATTGTGTCATTTGAACTCTGATTTCTGCGTTAATTGACTTCAAACTAAATTCAAGTTGAAGTAAGTAATGCAATTGGCTTGATAACTTAATTGTTCTACACCTTGAGTTAAGGATTTCAAGTCCACTCCCACTTAAGATGCCTGGACAAGTTCCCACAGTTAAGACAAATAGAAATATACAAAAGGACATTTTAAGTGAGTGTCATCTTTTGTCATTCAAATACAACTTGAAATTCAAACTCTCCTGATTGAAACATCATGTGTTGAAATAAACAACTGCAGTTCAAAAATAAAAAGTGAATTGCCTAATATTTTGTTGTGGAATCAATTAATTTCTTTCTTTAAAGGCAAAAACATGAAAAAGCTAAGAGAAAAACCCTATTGAATACAATATTATTTTGGAGCACTGAGACTAGCTGCACCGTTACCAGCTTTGAGAACACTTTCATGATCAATCATTATAAAACATATCATATATATTATTTCTGAAATGGACCAATCTGCCACAATGACTACTTTTACTGTCGCTACTTTCACTATATTTTGATAATACTTTTCTACTTTTACTTGAGGAACATTTTGAATGCAGGACTTTTTACTGTAACAGAGTATTCCTACACTCTGGTACTTCTACTTTTACTCAAGTACAAGATCTGAGTACCTATAATTTCACTACAAGATCTGAGTACTTGTACTTTTACTCAAGTACAATATCTGAGTACTTATTCCACCTCTGGTAGTGTATTAGTCTGAATTGTAGCTACAAAATCAGTAGAGCTGCATAAAAATAGACTCACAATGGTAACAAGTGGAAAATAATTATTTACAAATGTGTAAAATGATTTGTAGGTAATGTTGACTCCTCAAGACACCTGACTTCTACATCTTCAAAGGAAGACTGTGTTCATTCTACAATTACATGGGATTAAAGCAACATGTAGTTTTACTTGTATAATACTTCAATTTTATATAAAAGACAGTTGTTTTCATCTGTTTTCGAATAAACAAAGTATTGGCTTTCAGAATATTAAACTTGTTTCGGCAAATTCAGATGATAAATACAACTTTGAAGCTTCGGCATAATTACAAGCAGAGAACGGACTAATGTAACATCACACCAAGCATAACAACAGCCGTGTGTTATGAACACATACGTCAAAATGACATCATCTGTCGCTTAGTGACAGGTTTTGGCAGAGCAGCCAATGATGCAATACGCTTATCTGAAAGCGCTTTCCCCTCTCCTGAAATGACATGACCCAAAAATGTGACTGTTCTTTGTACATATTGGAGTTTGACAAACTGGCCTTGTGGCCCTCGGCTGAGAGGTGTTTTAACAAGGAAATGGTATCAGCTCCACACTGTTCTGCTGTGGGTGCGCAAATCATGAGGTCATCAACATACTGGATGAGTGCGGTGCCTTTAGAAACTTGGAGAGAGACCAACCTTGTACACAATGCCTGGTTGTACACAGTAGGAGATTCACAGTAGCCTTGACACAAACGTGTGAATGTGTAAGGTTTACCATTATATTCAAATGCGAACCAAAATTGACTGTCTTTGTGTACAGGAACACTGAAAAATGCATTTGAGAGATCTTATGACGGTAAAAAAATGCTGCAGAGGGAAATAATCAGATAAGGATTTGGGACGAGCGTGCATGCACAGCTGCATTTACAGCTCGTAAATCCTGGACAAATCTCCACTCGTCAGGAGGTTTGTCTCTGATCTTTTTGACAGGAAACACTGGAGTGCGTAACGGAATCGTTACACGGAATAATGACCCTTTGTTTAAACAGAGAGGTAAACACTGGCCGAATGCCATCAACAGCTTCACGTTTCAATGGGTACTGGGGTTTGGACGGAACGTGGACATTAAACCTACGTCATATCTGTGAGCTGCCCAGAGTGAGTATGGCACATCTGAAAGCGCGGCAGGAAGCTCAGAGATATGAGAATTACCCGTAAAGGTGGAAAGATGACATCACCAACGTCATCATCCTCAACCAACAGCAATGTGCGCAGAACGGCTACGTTCGTGCACATTTCATCTTATACATGTCACGTGACATAGAGTACATGACATATTCTGTGTGTGTAGGTGCCCAATCAGTGACTGACTCCCAATCTTTAACGATTGGACCCAAATCCCTCTATCTATCAGTGGTGCCCCTGGCTAGTGAAATGTGTGGACCGCCCCTGGGATTTGATACAGTTTGTGTTGTGTGGGTGTGAGTGCAACAGGAACCAACGCTGCACAGCAAACTCCAATACATAGTTTTGAGCATGAGCTCATCATTCACACATTCTAACAGAAAACTCTCATCCTAGCATTTACACGGATCATCAACAACGTTAGCAGTACAATGCAAATGAGAAGCCTCCATGAACACAGCAGGTGGAAAAACACGTTGATCAATCAAACGCAACACGCCTGAGAATCAGGATATGTCAGCAGCCATTGATACACATTCACCAGTTCTTTATCATCAAATGCCAGTTTTTGAACAATCGTAGAGATGGCTGTCGGACTTTAAGACCCTCATTTGTGGAAAAATGAGGTCTAAGCCGAACCGGAGAATCAGATCTCTGCCCAGTAAATGTATTGGGCAGAACAGATGATAAAAGAAAACTGTTTTTGACTGATGTGGGAAATGGATGACTGTCATCACCGTTATCTTTACTCTGAAGTGATACAAAAACTTCTCCTTTACAGTCACCCCAGCCGCTCCTATTGAGTGAATAAATCTACCACTACATTTGCAATCAGGCAAATCTTCCCTTTTTACCACAGAATGTGTAGGCCCAGAATCAACCAAAAATGTAACATCAACACCCATGACAGCCAAAGTCAGTGTGGGACATTTCTTAATGCAAACATTCACTGTCATATTTCAAATATGTACCCTCTTTAACCACAGACATGTCTTCTACATTTTCCAATTACTCAATAGCATGATGTGTGTGTGGGTGTGTGTCACTTCCCTGGTTCGATGCTGCTGACTGAATTTCCGTCTCGCTCGATCGGGCCCCTTCCTCCCCATCTGGTGTAGGTCAGTCTGATTGTGAATGGCCCCGTCCTTGCCTGTCCCCCTCTGCCTCCACTGCCAGTGTTCTGTGAGCAGTCCCAGAATCCAATGTTCAACACTGCCACACTTGAAACATCTTTCGTCAAATGAAGGTCTGCTTCTCGTCCTCTGCCTCGGAAAACCTCCTCTGCCTCTCCCTCGGTATTTTGAGCGGCCAGCATTCTGCGTAGCTTGCGCTGTGTCTGTGAGTCCGTTGAGAAAGGCATTACTTGAGGTGTCCCCAAACACCTGCTTGGGCATCAGGTTTGTTATCCCGCTGTTGTCCCCATCTACTTGGGGCTGATGGGGGTGGACGAACTTGGAGTTGACGGGGAGTCTGTTGACTGCATGGCTGGGGCTTGTAGTGGCGGTGGAGGTGGTTGAGGTGGGCCAGCCGGATTGCCAGGGTTGTACCCCGGGGGAGGGAAAGGATACCCAGTCGAGGAGAGGTCATTCAGGCCTGCAATGGAAGGACACAGAGATGTCTGGGTTTTACATGGTTTTGGAAATAATTTATTTCCCTTCTTTTATTCACATTCATCTTCAACCTTAATATTTTCTTTAATGCCCCGAGGCCAACTGCCTTCTTTCACGGCATTCTGCTTCATCCTCCCACTAGGCTATTATAAACACTTTCTGTGAGTGTCCAGCTTTTTATAAGTCTTTTACTTTACTCTTCTTTTTCATTCCATCTTCACACTCTTGTAATTTTATCCCTTAGGTTTTTGATTTTTAATTTACTCAAAGAACCTCCCTTTGGAAATCCGAAAATTTCCGTCCAGATATTTAATTTAGACAGATTGTTCTCACCGTGTTTTGCTCGCATGACATCCACAATCGGACCCTCAGGAGGAGTATACAAGCCCCCTTCTCTGCTTTGCTCCCATAACAAAGTCTTTAAGTGTTACCACAACACCCCGTGTTACCAAAACACTCTTTTTCACCCGTCGGTGATGTGATATTTGTTCTCGTACAAATCACACAAAAACTGATCGTAAACCCAGGCTACGACGGATATCCCAAATATCCTACTTTCGAGCAGTCCCTCTCATAAATGTCATGGAGTTTAATTACGTTTAACTTTAAACAATTTAGACACTGTACATCTCACCGAATATTGAAAGCCTTTTGAGTTCGTTGGATCTCGTGAAGTCAATCGGTTCCACCCCGGCGCTGGTCCTCTCGTCCCGTACGGTTTCTGTCGAGGTAGAGGAGGATCCGAGGATCCTGGAGCGCGACCACCAGCGTGCCGGGTTTCGGCATTATGCCATGGAGCTAATCTATGTTGTTTTATTTTCTTCTTTTTCAAAGGAGCAACAGAGTCTAATTTTATTCGCAGCGCATCTGTAGCACTATCAACAACATGATCAATTTGGGGTGGTGTACATTTTGTATAAGTTTCCTCCCCTACATGCAGACATGCTATCGAGTTAAGTATTGGTGGAATCTCTTCCTTAAATTTGGCTATAGCACTAACAGATAGGTTTCTGCTGCAGGAGCTTTTGACTAATGCTTTGTAGTCTAGTAACAGTACTTCAAAAGTTACTAAGAAATGGTCGGATAAAGCAGGATTATGCGGTTCGACTAATAGTTGCTCAATTTCAATACCATAAGTCAGAACAAGGTCGAGAGTGTGATTATAGCAGTGGGTTGGTTTATTTACACTGTGACGGAAACCAACAGAATCTAATATAGAGTTAAATGCAACAGTAAGGCTATTTTTTCATCGTCAACATGAATATTAAAGTCACCTACGATAATTACTTTATCTGTTTTAAGAACCAAAGTTGATAAAAACTCAGAGAATTCTGATAAGAATTCTGAATAAGGACCTGGTGCACGGTACACTGTAACAAATAAGATTGGCTGCAAAGTTTTCCAGGTCGGATGCGTAAGACTAAAAACGAGACTTTCAAAGGAGGTATAATTTAATTTTGGTTTAGTATTGATAAGTAAACTTGAGTCAAAGATTTCTGCAACTCCACCTCCTCGGCCCGTGCCTCGGGCAATATGAGTATTGATATGGCTGGGTGGAGTGGCCTCATTTATGCTGACATATTCTTCATGTCTCAACCAAGTTTCAGTGAGACAGCATATATCAATATTATAATCTGATATTAAATCATTTACCAATATTGCTTTAGATGCTAGAGATCTTATGTTTAAGAGACCACATTTAATCTTCCTGTTTTGTTGCACTGTAGTAGTTGTTACATTTACTTTTATTAGGTTATTATGTATGACACCTCTATTAGGTTTTACCTTAAATTGTCCTTGGGCAGACACACACACCGCTAATATTGGGTATTTTATTGGGTTCGGGATTCCTATGGATGACTGCCTAGGAGAGAGCGCAGAGAAGCGTGTAAGACTGCGACTCCGCCTCCTGGTCTCAACTCCAGTTTGTCATGGATTAAGTCCACAAAGCCCTGAAATGTTTGCCGAAATGAGATCTGCACCTTCCAAAGTAGGATGAATGCCGTCTCTCTTAATCAGACCAGGTTTTCCCCAGAAGGCTGTCCAATTATTTACGAAGCCCACATTGTTGATGTGGCGGGGGGTGGCCACTGGCCCCATAGGCATGTGTGATGGTATCAACCACCCTGTGGGACAGCCGCTGTTTAGAGAGAGCACTATCCTTCCTAGTGCCGCCATGGCAAACGAAGAGCTGCTCTGACTGCCGTATACAGGCCGTAGCATCAATATATGCCCTTAGGGCACGCACAGGGCACAGCAACTCAGGCGTGCCGCTCTCCTGTGGAATGCGTGCCAGCTGGATAGGCCGATTGGAGTGGGCTAGTGGAAGCACCTTGGGCTGGTGTCGGCCAGAGGGCAACACCCGAGCCATCGGAGTTCCACCTCAGGCATGTATTGCTTACGGAGAGGGCATGAAGCTCTCCGACTCGCTTCCCTGAGGTTATGGCAAGCAGAAATTCTGCCTTCAGGGACAGCCACTTAAGCCCGACCTGGGCCAGGGGCTCGAAGGGAGGAGATGATAGGCCATCCAGCACTAGGGGCAGGTCCCAAGCCGGAGCCCTTGGGGTGCTAGGGGGACGCTGCAGTAGAGCCCCTCTCAGAAAGAGGGACACCAACCTGTGGCGCCGTCGACTCCAACATGTCGGGCAAAGATAGCAGACATATACACCTTCAAAGTGGAGTGAGAACGTCCACTATCCAGAAGGGACTGCAGGAACTCTAAAATGGTGGCCACGGAGCAATGCCCCGGATTCTCAGCCTTACTCAAACACCAGTGGGAGAAGAGCTTCCATTTGCACTCATACTGTGCTTGAGTGGATGGTGCTCTGGCATTCAGGAGCCCCTGGGTCTGCTGGGAGTGGGCACAGGTCTGTGAAGACCCGAGAGCTGCTGCCTGGTCTGCCTAGCTTGGGCAGCACGCTCCAGTGCCTCCAGGGCAGCTGACCCAAACAGCTCCCCTGGCTCGACTGGCACGCTATGGAGGACCCTCCTACATGTCTCCGTTAGTGGTGACTGG